>JAZBHA010000012.1:166713-226861 GCA_037464855.1 Iselma pallidipennis
ACAACAATAACAAAACAAAAAAACTACCCCAATTTCGTTATTTCCTAAACACAGTAGACACGAGGATGGTACGACCAAGCGACTTGCAATTAGTGCAAGTCGATAGCATGTTAATTAGTGGAAAATTTCGACATCCACCTTGTCATGGTTAGAAACTATTGTGTCTTATATTTGTTAACTCTATAACTTAATATTTAGAATATATAAGTTAAGATATTTTAAGTGGAGAAACAAAAAGGAGAATTAGTCGACAGACAAGAGAAGATTATCTTTTGTCCTCTTATATTCCTTGTACTTGTTATGTTATTTGGATTTGTGTAATTATTCCAACATACTAAACCTAGTAACGTGCATGCTAACCTTTTCAAGTCAAAATTAATCGCTCCTGTTTAGTAATAAAATCTACCACACAGAAACGATCGTACATCCGTTATACAGTTGTTGATAGAGACAACATAAACTTGCTTTGCCTTTCTCTAAAAATCTTTATCAATATTCAATTGAAATATGTTAAAAATCGTCGATCTTTGTTTAAATATTAATAACTTTTCTCTATCTTTCGAGTTTAAAATAGGAAGTCTTCATGACGAAACATAACAGATCCAGATGCTGAACAGGAAGTAAACTATTCAATCTAATGACAGTTAACAATTAGACAGATTCACAGTTTAGTTATGCGGTTTCCACAAAACTTCCAACTTGTCAATGGTCATCCGTTTGAATTGTGTCTAATTAATTTGAAGATAACAAACTACTAAAACCTAAACAAGTTTTCAAACCTTAATAAATTCTAAAGAAAATAAAGAAATAACACAAAAATTGATGAATGGTAGTTTTCAACATATTTCGACATATAGACCTCTTTATAATATATCTGTATACTATATGTTATATAATAAAGATATACCATATATAAGAAGGAAAATCTCAAGAGACTACCCCCAAGTCTCGGTTTATATAATTTACTTGAGAGTATCTTCAATATTTCAAAAGCCAACTGGGTCCGCTTTACGGTCGAGAATCGAAAAGCAACATCAATTTTTTATAAAGGTGACATCAGTTGTTTTCAACTATAGAATAATTTAATTTTTTAAGTAAAAATTACGTTATCAAGCAGCAGAAAGAGGAGAAGGAAGACGAAAAAGAAGAGGAAGAAACAGACAGTTTAGAGATAGAGGGTAAAATCAAAGAGGACTCCCTTCTAGGTTCTAGTTTCTTTACAACAACCATAGATGGCATTCAAGTTTTTAATCCTTTACAATAATTAAACAACTAGTAATAACTCAAATATTATAGTCGACTGATATTTATTATTGAACAAAGTACAATATTCTTCAAAAATTTGAACTTAGGAGGAACTGCTTATTATCCTTGTATTATCTTTATTATTTATCATTATTATTATGTCGAATGATAAAAAAAAACATTTATAATTTATAGTGGCCTGTTTTCATAATTTAAATAAATTGGAACATTGGAGAATATGTTAAATAATATACCATTTCTATGATACATCATTATGAAAAATTGATTAACGATTATTTATTTCTAATTTCCTCGGACTATCCTTTTTATGTAAAAATTTGTACCTTTCACCTTTACCTACCAACATCCAGAAATAATCTACATTTTGTATACCTCTACTACCTACAATCTGGTAATTAATATTAACAAATATTTAAGAGCCTCAAAGTTCTATTTTCATGGTATAATTAAAAATTTATGTAAATAGGTATCAATTGTTTGTAAAGGAAACATGAAATTTATTATTATACCATAATTTGAAATATCAGCATCTGTATTTTCTGAAAACGGGGCGTAATAATTCGATCTAATTAAAGGGTTGGCTTTTGATGAGAAATATTTAATTTAAATTATTACCCCATCAACACAAATCGATAGTTAAGGAATTTAATTTGAAATATTGATGAATAAGCATTTTCTTTCTAATGATTAATATTATCAAAATGATAACAATAATAAATTGTAAGTATTAAATATAGGAAAAATAATAAAAAAATATATGTAATTTCTATTTTAAACCAGTAATCAGTTTTTATTACAACTATTCATTACATTAAAAATAAATTTACGACCACTATAAAATATGTAATTATTATGTTCATTACTTTTCAACTGATGATTATTCGAATTAACGAAAGTCTGTGTTATTAATATTCGAAAGAAAAGAAAAAACTCTTGCAAAAATCTAAATCTTAGGGTGTGCGGTTCAAATTAGATACTTAGGGCCAAATCCATAGTCGTCACTTTCACTAAACACATACTTAACTTATAATCAACTCAAATTCAACTCATACTCAATTCATATAGAACTGTCAACACATAACTATCTTGAATGACTTGTTCTGAACGCCCAAAATTGTAAAATATGCTAATGTTGAGTAGGAGTTGAGTAAGAGTTGAGTTTGAGTTGAATAGGAGTTGAGTTGGAGTTGGAGTTGAGTTGGAGTTGGGTTTGGGTTTGAGCTTGAATTGAGTTTGAGTTGAGTGTAAGCAAGGACTACGAATTTATCCCTTATTGTTTCTAGTGAACATCTAGTTTTTCAGAAACTAGTAAAACATAAATAAAATTTATATTGTATTGTAGAGGAAATGATAATAAAGACAAAGTTTTCTCTTTTAACTGAGAGAAAAAGATAATAAAACGACAATATATACTTGAACTTTTTCTGGGGAAAAACAGGTGGTTTTAAAAAGTGTAGAGAAATACAACACTACACTTGTACTTTATTTTTATTGGACTTTTCCTTTCGTTTATTTTTCGGAAAACTAGTAAAGTTCTATTGTAGTTTGCACGATAACTGATTGATTGATAATTTATTAAATTTTTAACAGTTGCAATTCTGATTGCTTTTACTTCTGGATATTTAATTTGTATTGAACGACTGACAGATGATACTGGTGAACCGAGACCAGAACGACGAAAAAGCAACAAGTTGAACGAATCTGTGTGATCGATAGACAATAAATAAGTTAGGAAATTACTTACTAAGTTGTAGGCTGACACAGAAGACTGCAGGTGAAGCCATAACAACATATCAGACAAGCATCTTCAACAATTAGGCGGTGATTTCAGATAACTGTAACAAGACAAAAACAAGATGTAAATTATTCTTTTGTGTTTGGTAAAAAAAATTGGGAAACTCCTCAAACTTCATTTAAAATACCTCTGTATAGAAAGTTTTATAGTTATAATTAGTTTTATCTTAATTTACAAACACTCTTGAACTTTGCCAACAAACCACCTGGCCACCATAAAAGATGATGATAACAAGAGGAATGCGTGACGACACGTCAAAAGGATGCATCAAAGGCATCCTAAACTTCAACAAGAATTCCAATGCACAAGAGCGAAAAGAGGAGAAAATCCAAATCTGGCATGTTGCTGGAATGGAATAGCAAAACATCGACAAACACAGTATAGTAATACAAGAAAATTCCTGTTTAGAAATTGTCAATTTTTCTCTTTCTCTCGTATAATTTCTCCTTCTTATACTATTTCGAAGATCAACAAAATAAATTTGAAATTCGTTCACATTGCGCCATAAATTGTAAAGATTAATCAAGCAACAAAACGACAATCTTGTACGAACGTTCCTTATTTCTCTTTCGTTCGTTTTGTGTTTTTTTAGCCTTCCTCTTTACTCGAGGAAAAATTATAGAATGAAAAGAAACAGAATTCTTGTACACGAGCCAGACAGACTTGGCTAAACACTTAACAGTACACACAAGCAAAAAAAAAGAGAGGAGGAATAATATTTAACGTATTTCCTTTGTTTTCCATTGTTCCTCACCGTAATCGTTAATGTTAATGTTGCTATAGGTACTGTTCGGTGTTTCTATTTCGTACAGTGTGACGCACAGACACACAATAAATTAAAGATAATGGTTAGACAGAGGCTGTTGTCGTTCTATGATGTCAGCACTCCGTGAGTTGAATCCTGGCATCCACCAGGAACATTCAACCTTAGTGGCTAGGGGATGGTAGGAAGAAAAACGCGGTCGTGTGTTTGCAAACTCTAGCGTGGTGTTGTAACTGATGACAAAAAGATAAACAACAGCAACAACAACAACAAACTAGGCGAAACAATGAAACAAGAAAAAATCAAAGTATGTATTAAATAAAAGACAGACTGAAAGAAACTGGGAGAAAATTATAAATTGAGTTTAACGTGATTATGGAATGAAAAAATAAACAACGACTTGTACAATGATTTCACGACTCCTGAGAGAAATGTAGGAAATTTTAAATTGCAAACGCTCTTTTCAAATAAATCATCAAATTCGTTACAGATGTGTAAGGAAATTCGTGCGACACATTTTTATTAAATTTCTCCATCTATACGTATATGAATAATTATCAAATGATTTGTCAACAGTTCGAGGAACAAGAATTCACTTAAGTATTACGTTCTTATTATTGATTAAAAAATAACAACAAAACAATGACCAGTATGGTCATAAGTATTTTCGCGCCGTAGTTGAGACTCCCCAAAATCGAAATGTTAAAAAAAAATAAGGTGCCACTGTGCGGTGCACAACCAGTGGTGGTGGCCCTCTATTTTCCGAGCCGGAAAATGGTACTTTTAGCAAAGATTTATCAACTTTGTACTGTTATTGAAATACATTTTAACAGATAAGAACAGAAATGACCCTCTCCTGCATAGGATAAACTATATATTTCGCTATTTATTTCTGTCAAACTAATTAAAAGTCAGACAGCAGCAATTACTTTTCCTCACCAATATGCCGCTTCAACACTAATTCTAGTGGAATATCAAAAATAAAATCGAAAGCATACAGACAAAATAGGAGCGACACATTTATGAAAAATTCATGACAATATCTGTCTTGCATTCATACAAAAAAAAAAAAAAATTTATGAAAAGATTAAATCAATTTTCAGTAAAATGTAAATTCGTAAAAGCGTTGAAAAATTGTTGTTGATGTCAAGAATATTTTCTCGAGATTCTTTCTAATGTTGACATAAATTTTTCTACTTTTCTGATATTTACGATTTCCAGTTTTCCATCACAAAATTTAGGCTAATTTCATGGAATCCCTTCCGGAAAATCAATTGACCATTACAGTTTGTTATCCAGCGTCAACAATGAACAAACGTCCGTTGTATAGTATAATTATATTTGGTCGTATGCCAAAAACTTCTACCCCACTTTCAACCCTTCAGTTAACAACAATCACCAACACTGTCTGTCTGTCTGCCGGAGGTCTGTCTATCTTTATTCCCCTCATTTCAATCTAAATTTATAGTACATCATCAGATTTATGTTTCTCTGATCGTTCGGATGCTAATTGTAGTTATTTCTGGATAAAATTTATGTTAGATTGTTGTTTTAATGGTTGATGAAATTTCAGCCGAAAGGGATGACAGCAAAAAACACACACAGAAATCTTAATAAGAATTTAATGACTGAAATGCGTGTTTCACCCTACAATCCTACAGTATTAGCAAAAAAAATGCCTACACAACCCCAAAACCAGTCATTTTGATCTTCATAGACATTTCTGCCAACTTTTCACTGACATCAACCGTCAACAGTTTAATTATAAAAAGTTTTCCAAAAGAAAAACAATCCCTGTTATTCTATCTTTTGAAAAACGAAAATATTTGGTGGAAAGTCGAAAGATCTGGATCACCGAAAATGTTATTAATTTAAATACACAACGAATGGATCTGTGATGAATACAAATTCAAGCCCAGAGAGTTTAACTTTCATTTCACATTCATAGAGAATTCTAAGCACCACTCAACTTATTTGAATATAAAGAGATGTTTTCATTTTGCACAGAACAGAAAATAAGTTGATAAGGAACGAACATGAAATTTTCGTTATCCGCGTAATTCATCTTTGCATGACACGTTAATTTAAAGTTCTTGTTAGAGAATTTTCTACTGAATCGACTAAGAAAAACACAAAACGAAACAGTTTCCAATTCTGAAAATTATTCAAGACTTTTAACTAAACCAATCACAGCACATGCTTGTCCTTCCCACCGTCTTTTCTTATTTCTTTCCTTCTGTTCCTTTTCTAATTTATTAGTGTTGTAGTTATTATAGCTTTTGAGAATATTAAACACATTTTATTAAAATAACACAACAAAAGAGTCTCGCGGAATAGTTTGTTAGATTTAGTTGAAGCGAAGTTTAATCGATCAGCCCGGGGGCATACAGCTCTCCAACAGTCTCGATGTTTTCAGTAGAAACAGCTGAAAGTTTTAATAATTTCAATTTTTTTTTTGGTTTTTTAATAACATTATTAACACACTTAATCTTTTTTTTCCAATTTGTTATAATGATAATTAATTGAAAAGTTTTCCGTACATATCCACAAAAACAGAGTGATTTTTCCAATTTCCAGTCGGGGGGAAAACAATGAATTTTCCGCACAACTAAGTAGAAAATAACAACATATACAAAAACATCGACAAAATGTAATTATTTCAATAATTCAATTTGAAATATAAATTCGCTACAGTCCAATGGACGGTTTCAGTTGTGTTCGCTATTTCAGATAATGAAAAATGTCGATATAAATCAGGATGTTATATATATATATATAGTTAGATGTAGTATATGTATATAAAATAGTATTAAACATTTTACGGCCTTGGTATATATTTTTTTTTAATATTTCGGAAGTATGTTCTTCGCGTTTTGCGTCGTCGGGTTGTTGTTTGTTGTTTTTTTTTACAGCAATTTAATCGAGAAAACTTTGCGAAACTTTGTTGGGTTCTTTGATAAGAAAGTGCTGTACAAAATGCTTCCTAAGGAGCTTACGATATTAGAAATACGGGATAAGGAAAAATAAACGGAACAAGAATGTACGGGGCACGATCCGGAAAGACGAAAGAGTAAATTGATTTTAACATACTCGCTCAAACTTATTACAGAGGGTGGTAGAGATGCGTTTTTTTCTCAAAGTGGAGATTTAGTTTAGATTCTATATAATGTCAAGAAATGATAATTTTATGTTTAAAACACCCCCTCTGTCTGTCTAGATAACAAAGGATTCTATGTTGAAACTAACGAACATATAGAGCAAAAAGCATTAAGACAACAACGAACATCATAAAGCAGAAACTTTAGTAGAAAACTAAAATAAACTATTTTCACCCCAAGACCTAAAATGTAAAGAGCTGAGCGTGTTCTTTGCCAGGTGTACTACTTATACCTACATAGTAAGGTAGTAATTTAAAACAAAAAACCCAACAAAATATGAAAGGATGAAACTATTTTGTTGAAGCACACACGCTGACTGTGTATAGTGGTGGTGGTGGTGATGGTCGTTCCATTAGAATCCTTATATTCTAACCCCTTTTTGCGTCCTTTTCTTCTATAAAAGGCATAATTAAAACACGAAATGTGTATTTAACTACTGAAATAAAGGACTAGTTAGAGTTGGCACAAAGTGTGTGAACAACTCTTCACATTGTTAAATGACCGTTACTTTGTTACTTTTCTTTTACGGTAACAAAAAAGAAATCTACGATTATTGACAATTTATAAAAATTGAATGAAAATAACTACTACTACTACTACTACTAGGACTATAGGATTACTACAATGAAAAGGGAAAAAAACGTATGTTTCTACCAATAAGGTATCCATTACTCTCATAACATTTTTATAGGGGTCTTGTTATCGGATCGATGGCCTAGTTTCGACAGGATGCTTCTACTGAGGATAAGCTTTTATATAAAAGAGAGACAGGACAGGAGCGAACAAATCCTATCAATAACGCCACAAACACGACTTCAAGAGAACTTTTGTCACCTTTTAAGACATGATGGGATATTCACCGAAAAAATCCCAATAAAATATGATAATTCACTCGATAACCTGATAAGCTTCAAGTACAATTTATTGATGTTTCAATAATATTTATGAACTATTGATTTCCGTAGAATAACAAACGATCTAATCAAGCGATTTTTGTGATGGATTGTTTTGTTTTGTATTTTTTTCTACCTTCGTCCTGGTTTTATTTCTACACGGTAAGAAAACGAGATGAGAGAAAAAAAAGAGATTGGGCCCCGCATAATCCTAACTCAGATCCGATTTAGAAGTTTTTAAAATTATATATCTGATATGTTGGGAAGTTTTCTAGTGAAAATGTGACATACGTATTTACATGATGTACGACTTTCACAAAGTGAATAATAAACAACAGAAAAAATCTAATCCATCAACGGATGGATGACTAGATGAAATGTGACAAAAGTTGGCAACTGTATGGGTAAATAAATGGTTGAATTTGGTTGCAATGCTTTAACAAACGGAAAAAAAATGTAATAAATTGTTTCGTTCAATATTTCAGGTAATTTCTGGTAAAATTTGATGATTCGTTCTTTTTGTTTCATTGGAAAAAAAAACAACAAAACAGAGGAGGAAACAATGTTGATTTTTCAATTATTTGCAATACTATTTAGGAGGAATATTTAAATGTAAAAGCTGAAATAACGTCAAACTGGGACTGTCACGCAAAACTTGGTTTATAAAACTTATATCGTGTTATAGAGTCTTTAAAAGCTATTTTAATTTAAATCCGTCTTTAGTTTATTATTAGTTCTGAAATATGTAATAAATGATTTGATAATTTTCTATTACTGATTATGAGCAAAATTGTAGTTTATACCAAATTATTTAATATTCAAGTAATCTCCACCTGGAAATATCCAGATATAGAAGTGGTATTTAGGGATGTATAGTTAACTTTATCATCTATTAAATTCCAAACATTCAAAACGATAAATCAAGATAACATATCTATATATACAGTTGACAATTAGGCAAATAAAATTGGATAATTGTGTCAAATATCCTGGCAGAAGATGAGTTAATTTTGAACAGTAACGACTACATCAACATCTGACTCTGAAATTGTCGAAATTTCAGTATTATTTAACGAATAATTCACACAGAATTAGAGAGGCAAGCGAGAATATATCTAACATCTGTTACCTACATCAAAAATCATCAAACAATTTGAAACTTTTACCAAAAAACTCTTAATTTTTCTACACAAAAAAATTACTATCTAACAATAAGGAAGCCACTATTCGATAATGATTATCCTGATACAAGCTGATACATGTATATTGTGACATGATTGATGGTAGACGACGCACACGAGACGCAAAGAGAACGCTTAAATTGTGGTAATTTCAACACGCCTCACTAAATCCTATAAGAATTGCAGATTAGTATATACCAATATATATTTTCGATAGAAATGGTAGGAAAAAAATAAGAGAATTTTCCACATGTAGGTGTTGAATTGTCAACGCTATAGGAAGTTAAGGAAAGAGGCTGACGGATGAAATTGGAACATATATATGATTTTTTTTGCTTGGAAAGGGTGGTAAAGTCAACGATTGGCTCAATTCCATACCAAATATCAGAATATCATGTATAAGCACGAAGTTATTCCAAAATTTATGGCCAACCACTCTATCACATTCACACATATACATAAAATTTAATACAGAACAGGGAACAGGGAGAAGACGGAAAAAATCAATTGCAGAAACCCAAGAATACAAAAGAAAATTAATGGATTGCTACCTTATCAGGCCATTCGATAAATTTATCGATAATAATTACATGAACTAGTTTTTCACCCTATAATTGTTAATAAAGAAGACACTATTAAATCAATAATAAGACTTTATTATAATAATAAAGTTTGAAAATTTCTATCCTTAAACCTAACTACCGTCACCATCCCTAATAACACCGGAATTCATTAGTTGAACACTATGTTATAGCAAATTCACCCCTAAGTGGATGGACAGACACAACACATATTAATATCTATATGTAATAATGTTCACACATACATATACAAGTAGACCAAAAAGGGTCTCATAAAGCTAATAACTGTATATATTGCACTATGGTAATTTGGTCCCAAAACTCTGAAATGGCCACAATTGAATGGGATAACCTACCTTTAATTCATAACGAAAATGATAAGGTTAATAAAAAACAGCTTTTATAATTATTTTTATTATTATTATGAATATCGAAGTAACAATGAAAGTTCCTGTTGACTTCTAAAAAATAAAACGAGATTTCTCGACGTTTCCATTTCACCATTTTCTCTGTGTAGATATTTCGTCATTTCCGGAAGACAATAAAAAATTTACGACACAAACAGTGAAATAATTAGAAACATTAGATACATTCCTTTTCCATTTACATTTACGATACTGAATTGAAGGTTGAGATCAAATACGCAAGAATTAGGGGATGATAAGATTATGTTTAGGTATTTTGACAATTTCTATATATCTGAATATATCAACGAATTTTTTATCAATCTCAAAAAGTGATTCATTAATTTCTGTCATTTAAAAGCCCCATTGAGAACAAAGATCAATTTTGATTTCAATGAAAAACTGAACATCTTGAAAACTAATCTATTGTTTATATTATCTTTACAAATTTATTCAAACATTTCAATTGTATTGTTAAATTCACGATGACAAACGATCTGATCAATTCCAGCCGAAATTTCTCCACCCTATTGTGTCAATTCTATTTTAAACCAATCAGCCCTCGCGAAAATACTGCCTCGACGCTCTTTAACAACAACAGGAACAATAGCAGTCGAATGAAAAAAAAAAGAAACAAAGAAAAAAAATACAAACAGGACAAACGAAATCATTTAACACAAAAACAAACAAACTACAACAACCTGAATCGCGCTGAGCTTTATTATGGTTGGTAAACGATAGAACCATTAAAATGGTTGAAATTGAAAATTGAAATTCCACTCACTACTACCAGTCATCGTCGCCATCATCACCGCCACCAGCACCGGAGCACGGCACCATCATAATCTGTGATTGAGGCAAATGGAAAGAGCCCAATCAACCCACCAAACCACTATCGGTTCGGATATGCTAAGTTGAACTGGCCGGCTGATAAATGGTTGTGAGTGCCGCCTTTAGCCAGTTTCGGAGGTGAATTGTGTCATTCCACCATACCCACACAATTTTCAAGATCAGGATGTATATTTTACTGTGCCCTTTAATCGATTCAAACGATACCGAGAGAGTATTTCACAAAAAAAGGGTGAAAGAGAGATGTAGAAATTGGCAAGAGAGGGAGACGATGGGGGGGCCGGAAAAAAAGATGGGGAGAGAGAGAACGATTATTGTCCCCAGGCGCGATAAAACACGGGACGTTTTCCAGATTTACAGCATCGAGCGAATCAAATTGTTTCAGGAACTATTTTTACAGTTTTTTCTGTACGTAATTTGGTTCCAATACGCTCTACTGGTTTGATTGGGAATTTTCTGGAGAATTTTCGAAAATTTACAGAAAAAAATTAAATGAAAATTTGTGGGCAAGCATCTCTTAAAATTGGCTGTATTTTTATTGAAAACATGATATTCCGATAAAATTACAAAATCACCTTTTTTTTAATATTCGTTATCATCGTAAAAAATTTATTACAGTTGAAATGGAATGAAAACAACGAAAATTGCTATTTGCTTGTTAACGATTTGTTGAAATTGAATTAAATTATAGATCGAATTTAAAATAATTAAAGACGAAAAAAACACACAAAACACCAAAACCAACCTGATAAATAATCCTCTGTTGACTTTATTATTTATTCATTTAAAATATTCATATTTTATTTGATTTTGTGTTTCAAAGTTGTTTTCATCTGTTCATGTTTATATTGTGCGACGTGAACGTCGAGTAAATACAACTTTGTTTTATCCAATTGGTAAACAAGAGACGTTTTACTTCGTTGAGAATCAATAAAAATAGTGTCCCTTGGTGTTCTAACAACTGTTTTCTGTGTGTATCTTTGTATATGTGTGGGTGAATAAGGGTAGCCGTTATACACTCAGCTTTTCCAACTTTGGAAAATACATTTCCTTCAAGTCGCGAGAAGGTTCTTATTGTTTCAATATGACCAAAACAGAAACTGTATATAGGGACATTACTGAATTGACGACAATTCTTCTGTATTTCTTTCTCTCACAATTTAGATTTTGTTTTTCTCTCTTTTTTTCTTGTGTGTGTGCACACGACGAAAACAAAACAAACATAAACTAGAATCCTTAAGCTTCAAATAGCTTCTTCTTTCGATCGATTCGAGGACTTTGGTCTATATTTACGTTGAAATTTAAACAGATTGGTTGCACCTTAAACGAAACGCCAGGCTTTTATGTAAATGTCAATATCTCGTGGCTGGATTCCTAATCCCTTTTCGAATGTATTTCTTCCAAAATATTCTTATAAAGGACCAGGAAAAAAATTGGTATTAAAGAAGATTTAAATTATAGATGTATTTGTGTATTTAAATGCATGTCGTACAAGCTGCTCGGTATAGTATTAACACTAAATGATTTACACGCTGATTAGATATGAATTGATGGTCAGAAAGCAAGGATAATTAGTATACATGGGGTAGGATTTAACAAGTCAAACCGTTGATCCAATGTTGTATATTATATACAGTTATCCTGTGACAGGATCATCTCTGTTTTGGCTTACTTCCATCAATCCTTTCATTATCGGTTAGATTTTGGATCAACGATGACAAGCGTCGTCAAGACGCCATCTCTACACTATTTCAGAACATTGAATGTTGACATTAATCCCAAAACTTTCACCCTATTTCTCTTTATCTTACTATACTATTATATATAGTACGTTAACTATATTTTGTTATATACTGAGAGAAGAGAGAGAGAGACTAGAATTTACTAAGGCATTTCTAAAATAACGACAACATCGCCTCATTTACGAGGTTTATAAAAGAAAAACTTGCCCTCGAACCATATAAGAAACAAAAGGCAAAAAGATGAAAATGACGATAACGTTGCTGGAATTTGTATAATGAAGATTGAATTAGTTAAAGAGGGGTAGTAGAGTTTGCATCGATTTTTCTTCTTCCCTGTTCCCTAAAAATACATCAACAACAGAACAATCTCTTTATATACTTAATCTTATTTTATTCTTAATTAATTCAAAAAAAAATATATTATAGATACATTTATGTATACACGTATCGTATGTATATTAATGGTTTTGTTTTTTTACTCTTTTTTTTTAGAATCCAGCTTAATAGCATCTTATTATGTTCGCTTAACTAGGCCCCAGTGTTTATTAAGTAAAACCATCGCAATACTATGAACGTCACGATAACAAGACATAATCATCGGTCCTGATTAATAGTGTTGCATTATACGACCTCTATACCAGGGAATACTAACACATATCTCTCTTCTTATATGATTAATTATCACACACTCCTACTAGTACAACAACTACTACTATTACCACCACTGGTTCTACCATACACAACCCAACAGGGCTTCTAACTGTCTGTCTATCAAACTCCCAGAATTCGACAAGAAATTACTAGACATGACACATTCTAATTACAACGATCAGTTATTGGTTTTTTTCTTGTGCTCCTTGTCGACTTGTACTAAGGACAAACTGTCGTTTTACCGCCTCGATATGTTAGAAGTTTAAATGGATGATTATAGTAAGTTTGATCCGGCTAATATTTAATCGAGATATCAATACGCTTCCGGATACAAACTAGGTTTTTGTTGGTAAAGCAAAAAAGCGATAGTGAGAGCAAGATAGAAATATCGGAAATTTCAACTGTGCTATTATAATTTGTAATCGATTCGCCCGGCGCATCCACCAAAATTAGCCTACCCAATATACACTTTTTCCTCGCTTCCAAAGAATAAACCAAATCAAGATCGATCAGATATGTACGTGTCAAATGGAGAATTTCATACATTTTCCAAATTTTTCATGTGTAACATTTGTAAATCGTTGGAAATTTTACGATTCCTATATAAATACAATGTTACAAATGTTCGATTTTTCTAAAGCAACAATAATATGTTGGAAAATTTTGAAATATCTCCCAAGTACAATATCAGATTTGAAATATATTTAATGACTTATTGATGTTGTATGTTATCGGCGTATGTGTTTATATTGTCTACCAATCCATATATTGGCTAGATAACAAGTACTGACACGTAGCATTATTTGCTATGTTTATATACAAACAATATATAACAGGATATCACTATAATTTACAATATGTAAAATAGGTATACTATATTGTGTCTATAATATTTGAGGTAAACACTAGGACGAATTATGTAGTACTATCATATATTTTTTTTTTTTTGTATTTTGGTCCAAGTTTGTTTTCCTATCTGTTTGTGAAAATATAATCCTGATTCATGAGAGTAATTTTATGAAAAACCCTAATGCATAATACAACAACTTTTTTCTGTTAGTCGATAATTTTAAACTTGGACTTGGAACGTAAACTTTCTTCCTATCAAATAAAAATTGATAATAACGGGGAAAAGTTTTTTGCTTTTTCTATATAAATTGTGGAAAAAAAACACAAATTATTAAAGATGTAAAGTAATCTAAAGTCGGAATGGAAATGTAGGACTTTATTGTCATTTAACCCTTTCGCTGTTATGAGCGTCTATAGACGCTCATGGATAGCTTAACACAAATGAGCTAAATGAAAGGTAGCCGCAGCGAAAGGGTGAAGGATTTACTAAAAATCTGATAGGACCTTATATTTTTTATTTGCAACTATTTGAGTAAATAGTACTGTTTTTGTCTTGTTGAAATTTTTAATTCACTACCGAACTCCCACCTGCCGATCAATTACATCATTACACAAATAAATAACGACTGTGTTAGTTTAAAAATGATAGTGGCTGTTGTTTTTTATCTGTTTTGTACAGTAAATGTCGAAATGATCGTAAAAAAGATGTATAACAGTGCAAATCCCACTTTGTGCTCAAAACTAAAAAGACACACATACACACACACACACACACACACACAAAATCATATAAAACGAAAACGAAAAAAAAAAACGTTATTCCATTCGTTTTTAAATTGCCAAACATTAACAACATACACACAACAGTAAACCAAACAAACATCGTCGAAACAAAGGGAGAAAAAAAAACGTGGATATGGATAGATGCAAGCGTTCACTAATTGGCCGTTATTTACCGACATCAGACAAGGGGATGCTTTGATTTTATCCTATATGGTTTGGGACAATCGGAATTACCACCAATAACCAATTATCAATTACAAATATCACTGAATTTCAACATCAATGGAATGAAAAATAAAACTGTTTTTTTGTTCTGCCTCCCCCGAGATCAAATCTAGAATTGTCACCCAGTAGAGAAGATTGAATTCCTCTACTTTCTTAAAGATATCAAAATGGATATGTAAATAGAAATTCATATGTGCGTAACTAATAGATAAATTGAAACGCGTTCGTGTATTTGGCTATTGACGGTTTCCTATTCGATTGCTCTCAATGATGATAACAGTCGGTCACGCAACATACCCCCAATCGTCTATCAAAGTCACAGAGTGTGAAAGCACCGTCACCTACCATGACAATCATCCTCAACAGCCACCCAGCAAACCAACCAACCAACCAAATCTCTCCCAGATTTACCATAAATATCTAATTCTATTTATTATTGTGAACTATTTTTATAGGTAAAAATAGACATTTGTCTACAAATTCGATAAACATTAAACATTTTAACACTAACCAATTAGAAGTGGTGACCAAAACAAATTCGAACCCAAAAAAAACTTGTAATTTTCGTATACGCAACACACACACAATCCAAATAATCCCATTCTCTAACGACTGAAAATAGAGTAATCTTTACTCAGAATTCTAAAAGAAGGAATGAGAGTTTCTGTGTTTTTTTCATGAAAAGTAAAATTCTCACAACCATCATTTTCACATTATTTTTGTAACACATAACTAAGACGAATGAGCCTAGAATTAAGCCGTTCCAGATCACTCATTTTTCTTATTCTCCCTTTTTCTATTATTCTATGAGTTTTATCCGTAATGATTGATATCTAATGCTTTTGTGAATCGCGTGTCAACCTACATTTTCAACTCTTAATAATACGATATCTCAGCAAATCTATGAATATTATCGGTTTTGTCTAAAATTCCAAAATATTCACCACTTAATTCTTGTTTTTTCCATATTTTTTTGTGTGCTTCAATTATTATTAGGTATTATTATGATAGTTTGAATCATTGACGTAACAAACGAGATTTCACCATTAATTCACCAATTTTCCCAGTTAACACGCGAAATCGAAATGTCTATAATTAGACGATCGGAAACACCTCATATGCAAACACTACCACCGTTTCCACCACCATTACCACCGTCAGTCTACTGTAATTAATAAAGCGAACTCTGTGTGTAATTAATTTCCTGGCATTCACACGATGGACGTATTAATTTAGAGAATGTTTCATTTTTTCCCTTTAACAATTTTTTTTTTTTTTTGATTTCAACAGCAGGGGTCGTTCCCTGTCTACCACTTCTTTCCGTAAGACTAACCATCAGGTATTTGAAACTTAATTAAATAGGTAGAGTACTGCTGGTCAAAAATCTTTAATAAATTAATTTAATTCTGGACCAAAATACGATTTTTTAGCAATTTAAATTAACACTGTCAGATATAGATATATTAATTATATGTGATATGATTAATTAAAGCATGCCAAAAATTATAAAGATCACATTTAGAGAAATTTCCAACGAGAATTTAATCATAGTAGGAGGCGGTGGTGATGGTGGTGGCGGCAGTGCCGGCTGCCGTCGCCAATCTCTCGTTCCATTTCCAGTTGACTGTTTCATAAAATAAATGTGCCTGTATTTATTCAACTGCGAAATATGCACTCTGGCAACAATTGTTGTATGATTTTCAATGTATATAGAGAAAGAAGAGAGAACACACCACCGAAAAAAAGGGGTAGGTGACAAATAGTCACGCTTTTCATTATGAATAAAGAGACCAAATCGGGAATTTTCCAAGCACGTGATACCTATTTAACTAACAACTAAAATGAAAAAAGGACAAGAAAACGAAAACGTTAAATGAGTTTTAACTAGAAATACTTTTTGGGGGGGTTGAAAACAACAACAACAATAATTCTATAATTTAAAATTCTTTTGACGTCATAACATCACCCACCCTTATTTAGTAGAAAGAAAAGAAAGAAGAAAGTCTCTATATTCCCTTTTTCTATATATTTTCTATATTTCACCCAATTTTTCAATAAGCATTCACCATTTTGCTACGAATCGTTTTCCAATTCAGTCATAAATAAAAACGGTCTAATAATTCTGAATTTTCTACCTTCTCATCCTCCATTTGACACAAACATCCAGTGGAAAGGAAGCAAGAGAAATCGGTCAATACTTGGTATATATCTGTCTTCAAAATATCGAGGGATAGATTTAAGTAGGTAAATAGAATTGTAATGGTGGTTAATTAATAATGCGTAATCGATTGTATAATTTACGATCCTGTCGACGAATCAACTATTAATCGAGCAAATGTAAAGACGTTTATATATTAAATGTTAGTAATTACAAAGCAGTATAGTTGTGGGTGGTAGCAGCGATATCTGTGTACTGTAAACAATAAGACGGGTTTAATTTCAATTACTCTATGGAATTTATATTTATAACAGATCAATAGATAATTAATATTATCGGTTTTAATGGCAGACATAATAGGACGACCGAAAAAAGTTAAACACTTTAACAAGATCAGCCTTCTGACAGGATAGTGGAACAAAAAACAAGTTCCTTGTACAATCTTCATGTAACAATAGGCTTTCCAGTCTTTTTTCCTTAACGGTTCATGTTGTTGGCAGATTGTTCAACTAGCCTTGTACTTCAAGAAAAAAAATCTCTCTCTCAAAATTATTAACGCTAACCTTGAGACAATTTCCCCGACTGATATTCCCGATATCAAATTATTATTTCGACTCACCGAACACCGAAAATTGAAAATTCGAAATTATCCAACATATTGAAATTGAAAACGAATCAATACTATCTTGCCATCGAATAACATATAACTATTCCTGGAAATACCTTGAAAATATCTGGAAAATCTTTTCAAGGACCATATTAATAATTATATCAACTATTCATAAAGTGTAAAAACTCGATCGCATAACATTCCACCCCCATACAATTCATTTATACTTTCTCCTTTCTGTTTCCACATAAAAATATGGTTTGAAACTAGTAATGTCAGGATATTTTTGTCTTCTCCCAAGTGACTGATTTCCATTTCTACCGTGCTACTGTTACGACCTTCATACCGATACGATCTCGTTACGTTTTCGTGTGCTTCTGGTGCACTCCAACCTAACGTATAATTCATCGTAAAACCTTCCCCCATAGAGAGTAAAGAGACGAGAAAGATGGATAGTTTGTGGAACAATTCAAAAACAACCCTAAGGGCCAACACACACACATTTACACACACAGCCACAGACATAAAGTAAAATTGTTCCGAATGCGTAATTCTAAGTTAATTGTCCAAAAATTTTCGTTTAATTTATACTGCAATTTCAAGATGAAGAAAATTCTACCGGAAAATTGTTCTGTCTTTGTAATGTAAACAAGGCGGAAAAGTAAGAAAATTCGTAATTTATTATAATTTTGCATCGATCCACGAACTTGACCTCTATAGGTATAATATAATGAAAACATTTCCCGGTTTTTTCCATTGATTGCATGACGTTTTATCTTTCAACGGCAAACGATAGATGGTTAAAGCTTTTTTATGTGGAGTTTGTCGTGAATGGTTGAAACGCGAGGTGAAAAAAAAGCGCGTGTCAAATTTAGATGAATAACCTACATAGAATTTCTATGCAACTTTCTGCCTATTGAACAACTGGTGGACACAAAACCAATTGCATTCTTGTATTGACTGATTTCCTATCATTGGATCTATTGTAAATAATTAGAACAAAATCCTAATGTTTCTTTTCGACTTTTTTTTTTAATAAAAATAGACCAAACAGCAGTTGAAAGAGAAACAAAATCCAATTACATTTAGTTGGTTGTTGTAGCCCTACAGCGACCACTTTGATGTCTAATAAAAAAATTACTCTTACTAGTGGGGTAACCCACACTACACGACACAAAATTATAAAAAAGCACTTTAATTAAAAAAATTTCCCTTATTTTCCAATTATTATTGGAAGGTGGGGGATGATGGTGATGGTAACCAACCAACCAACAACAACAACACAAAATAACCGGAAGCAATTCCTTCATTCTTTTTTCTCGTTTTTCTTTTTTACTCCTCTCTATACATTCCCTAGTCTTTTTTTCTACTCTTTTCCTAACCATCTTGCCTATCTTTCTAAAACCAGCAATTTTTTTTCTTCATTCTATACTTTTTCGTCTATCTTTCTATCTCTCGTTACTTTTACACGAACATAATTGGCTAGGTCGCTATTCGCTTCCGGGCTTTCGCAAATTACAATCTCTCTCCATACTGTTGTTGTTGTTCATTGTGGTGGTAGTGTTGTTGGTTGTTTGTTGTTGTTGTTGTTGTTGGTTATATATTTTGTGTGTTCGACTGTATACCCCCACATATTTCACCATGAACCCGGGGCGAAATTCCAAAGGATTAAAACCGTTAATCATTAATCAATACTTATTAATTTAGATTTTCGACGCAACTCCCCCATTTTTCCATTTTAAGAAGAAACAAAATGAATGAAACAAAAAAAAACGCTCCGACGTTTTTTCTTTCCCTTTTCCTTTTTGTACAGTTTAATCTTAAAATAATTCATCAAGGATGCTGTATAATTTATTATTTATAATAAAATCATAATGAAGTCGTGGTGTAGAACAACCTTTAAATAAGAAACTACAAGAAAGTGGTAAAGTTAACTCTGGTATATATACTTATATACGTAGTATAGTAGAGTATGAGTTGAGAACCAGTGAAAAGTTTGTTCGGAAAATTTAATCCCGTGAATTTTCAATGAATAAAATACTGTTGATCTTATCAAAAATTTTGTTACAGTTCATCGATTTTTCCAACTTTTGTAAAAACCGAATAAGAAAAACAAGTTAATCCTAGCATGAGTGAGCTTATGTTCTACACAAACTCAAAAGACTCCCCCGAAACTGTATAAGTTACAGAAAGTTTTTAATTTTGCATTTATCACTTTGACAACTATCCATTTGATAACCGTTAGAAATCTGTAATCCTCGATGTCTTCAGGCCTTTCATGAGCGACATCCACACGCTCCAACTTCCTGACCGGGATACTTGAGTAAACTGGGTTGTCTAGGCGTCAGCGGGTTGGAGTAGTGGGACAGGAACACTTTCGGAGATGTACTCCAACCAACTGGTGGATAGAAATCCCAGTTTACTCAAGTATCCCCATCAGGAAGTTGGAGCGTCTAGATGCCGCTTCAGACACTAACAGTCGATTTCTCCAACACGGATCAAACGTTGGTATCAATTCAGACCACATTAAATTTCGGTCTGGTGCCAAATTGTATAGCATTTCCGGCAGTATAGTAACATTGCTCCAATTGAGAGACGTTGGTGAAATGGTTTGATACGATTTTTGGCATTTGATACCGTGTCAAACGTTTGATCCGTGTTGGAGAAATCGGCCGTTATCAAACAATACAAAAGTCTAAATTCTAAAACTGTTTATCAATGAATATTACCATCTTTGAGATCTGGCTGTGACATACAAACCGAAGGGCTAAAGATAAAAAAAAATAACAACACCTAGAATGTTTAATCTGATAATATTGATAGTAATGGTCGTCTATTATTAACACTTTAAACACAATAGATCACAATTTCAAATACAAATAGTGTTTCGTGTCAACTATCAATAATGTATTGCATGCAATACAATACCTACATACATGTACGTTTATATTGTCTAACAAGACAGAAACAAGGTAGACTGAAAATTAAAACGTTTCATGAACTGTAAAGTACAGCGATAATTGAAAATTTGAAAAAACAAATTAAGAGAAATAGAATAAATTTCAGTTGAATTTTTCCACAAATTAAATTACAGCAATTATTCACGAATTTGATTATTTGGCATTTGATCAATTAAATACTGATTGGAACATTATACATATGAGTACATGAAGCAAATGGGTCCTGACGCTTCATACTGAATGATTCATTTTGCATAAATGAAAATCAAAACGGAAATGAAGATCATACGAATCATGGATTTATGATTCATTGGAACGTAATTCTCACCTTTCATTTTACTGGCATTTGTCAGCAATGATTAGGTAAGATGAACAAACATTGAACTTCGTTTCCTTTTTTATTCATGTCATAAATGATACTCCTATTCAATACGAATCAAGCAAAGATTTCATAACATGATCATTTTTTAAAATGAACATGAAGCGTTAGAATCTATTGGTTTCTGTCATTGAAAGGGCTCCTTAAAGAAACCAGTATTTCTCAACATTTTTGAGACTTTCTTAGTTTCACGTTCGTCTCATGTCCTCACAGAGCACCGATAACGTACCGCCAAGCACCGATTGAGAAACACTGACCTATGTTAGTGCTCGCCAAGGATAGGTTTTTGAGAATTTTAATAAAATAAACAACAAAAAGGGATTTTTTTGTTTATATAAACGTTGACGTGGTGCTGATGATGGCCATAGACCGAAACTAGTACACCAAAAATAAAAACTATATCATAGAAGAACGTCTTCTTTATATCTTATAAAATTTTCACTATTAACAAAAAGGGAGTTTAAAAAACAGCCGATGGATAGTTTCCTGTTCCGGTATTTGAGTCAACTTCCCAAAATTATTGTATCAAGTGTCACTTTTGAAGTCGAAAATTTCTTCAAAATTACCATTGAAAGTTAATAAAACATTCAGGTACTAATTCACATGAATAAAACTCATTACTTTCTCTCTAAAATCTTTAATAAATCCTTCTCGCAACTCTTAATCGCATCAAGATTGTTGAAATTGAATTAGTCTTTAGTGGTTATATTTAGAAATATCTATATCTATATATTATGTAAAACCAACAAGGGGGCACACAGTATCACAAAATTGTAGATTACAGATGAACTTCTACCTATAATACGGAAAATACAACTCTATTTTAAGAACTGAATATAACTCTTGACATAATTTTTAAAATAACCACAACAATGATTATTATCATTATTAATTTAGATTATCTTTATTACCCTTTTGTGGTATTCACACCTAGTCAAGGACACACCACCTTTTACAGTAATTAAAAACAACCAATCAATAAACCCTGAAGCCGTAGGAAGTTTTATTCAATTGTCGACACCACCATTAAATCAAACTTTTTTAGAAACCCTCACCCCTATTTGTTATTTAAGAAAAAACAAAAATTAATAAATAAACCGACTACTAAATAGGACGAAAAACAGATGAGGCACACACACACAAAAAAAAGTGTATCCCAAATTCAGGATGTGGAAATATTTCCCGGGCTACAGACACAAATCCCAACCTGAATCCTGGGATTATCGAATAAGAGAGAACCAGAAACTAGACAAGGAGAGAATAGGTATACATAAAAATCTATTCATCAAGGATATCTATGGAATTATCTTATTATCAAAAAAGTTGTTTTGTTTTTTTTGCGGTTTAATTAATCACTGATATTGCGATTATATAATCCTCAATTAATCTAACTGTAAGATAAAATAATCGATGTATATCCCCGTTTTTTGCCCTTATCATTATTATTATTATTAAGGAATATTAGGCAAAATTTATAGGGATTTGGGAAAATCACTGGTCCACACTAAAAGTGGGAGTGGATGTAGTTGGCACTGGATTTTTGTTTGTGTATGTTCAAGTCTTGGAAAACAATTGAATTTTCTCTTCTTTCAATTGTTTCAAAAATATTTGTGCGTGTTTAGTAGGCGTTGAAAATAAATGACGATCGATTATTTTCGTTACATATTTACAACGAATATAACGTTATATCAGGATTATTTAAATATTTTCCGTTTTGTTTAAACAATAAAATCTAGGTTAGTGTTTTTTTATTAATTACCTATTTTTAGACAGAAATTGCAACAATTACAAATTGTAATTATTTTACCGTCCGTTGTAAATTATTGTAATTTTTATAACAATAATCACTCACCTTTTCGGTTACAGGTACAGGTGTATAATCTTATTTGTCCAGTCACGGGCAAAAAAAACAACAACCAAAAAACCGACCAGATGAACGGGGGCGAATCGGTCTTTCGTTGCAAATTTTCAACGATAATATTTATTGTTATGACAGAAATTGAAATTGAATCGATCAATGAAACACTCAATTAATAATAATTATTAATTCGATGTGCATGTTATTTGTTTAAAACACGGCAAATCGCGATATTTTTAAAAACACAAACACTGTGTACTGTCAAACGAACTCCATGACAGTTCAGGACTGGATTCGCAATGGATTGTAGGGCGCATGTCTGGGCAAGCGCATCGTATGATTCGTATTGGTATTTGGAGTATACGGATGGTGGGAAAGTAGTGGCGCGCGGTGAGGGCAATTTTTCAATTTTGAAAATGGACTTACAAATCAGCGATAAAAAAAAGGTTAATAATAATAATAATAATAATAATAATAATAATGATGAATAATAAAGGGTGGAAAATGCATTCAGGAGTTTTCAGTACAGCAATTTAATTAACGTTAGTGGATAGTGAATAGGATTCTCTTGCCCGTGCATTTGAATATACAGTGTGATCTACAAAATTTATGGTCAAGTGAGGGTTGATTCTGAATGATGTAACGGACGTACGTCGACACTTTACCGATCTTCACTAACGTATCATATTCAATTAAATTAATTGTAATGATCTGTCGTGTGTGAAATTGCTCTACCTATACATATAGGGTGACTGCGAATTGCCTTTAAATATTTAAGCCCCATTATCCCTATGGAGAATAGAGTACAACAAGGGAAAGGGTCAAAGTGGAAAAAAACATTTTGGCCAAAATTTAAACCACTGTTTGATGGTCATTGGACAGTTACTAACCTACCGTAGTGTTATCATCGAGCGTATATATAATGTGATCTCTGATAAGAATGCCGATATCAGCCAGTGGCGTAACTACACCCCCGCTAGCCCCCGCACCGCGGGGGGGCCCGGAGGTGCAAGGGGCCCGATGGTAAAGGAGCCTAAATGGAAATTATGGAGTTCACTTGTACTATTTTTACATTTTGGTACACGGGTCAGATATTTGTTGAATTTTAAAGTATTTCACCTCGAGAGAACTAAAGGCCGCTAGATTGACCATCAGGTTTGTCAGATTTGAATGTACATACATACAAGTTATAGATACAAAATTGTACCCTACACTCTACATCGAAGGGAAAGCATGCTTGAAAACAAATTTTTAAACAAACTTATTCATATTTTGTACAAACCATGTGTCTACATGTAACAGCAAGTTTGGTGCAACTACATGTTATAAGTACTGCAAAAGTACGCACTTCGAACGTAATAAGAAACCTCCCCACATACAGATCAGTCGGCTGGACGTTGAGTTGGATCTTCACCATGTAGCGACAAAGAGAATAAGGCCGATTTTGTCGAATTTCCACGTAAAATCTTGAAAACAGCCATTAAAGCGCAATTTCGACAATATTTTTTGAGAAATCCGCGAGAAAACGCTGAAAAACGACCATTTATAACAAATTAAAAATGAAAACTGCAGGTGCCGCAAATGAAAACAGGTTTAGTAAAATGATAGATAGTCGGTAAAAATGTTATCGGTTCTCAATTTCAAAACTGTGAGCTTGGTGAAATCGATCACGAGAATATTTTCCTTCAAAAATCGCGAAAAATGTCCAAAAAACCAAGAAAATCAGCTCAAAAACGAGGAGAATCGATGAAAAACCACGAAAACGGCCAAAAAACCAAGAAAATCTGCTCAACAACGACTAGAAACGGGCAAAATCCACGAAACATGTCCGAAAAAAAAACCGTCGAAAACTACCGAAATACGACAAAACAATCGGTTCAAAAACGACGAGAAAAAGGCGAAAACCACGAAGAACGCTCCAAAAAAGCATATCAACTTAAAAACGACGAGAAACGGTCAAAAACCATGAAAAGCGGTCGAAAAACGAAGAGAAACGGCTGAAAACCACGGAAAACGGCCAAAAAGTCCACAGCTTTTTATTTATTTTGTATGTGGATTCAAATCGAACAAACTTTATGGTACCTCTTTGGGGCCCTTTATATTATATAGAGGGGCCCCGTTAACGATACTTGCGGGGGGGCCCAAAATTTGTAGTTACGCCACTGATATCAGCAGTCTTGGTTTCCCATGGCGACTTAGGGGAATGGTCCCTAATTTGGACCCGAATCCAAATTAGGGACCTTTTCCCTATTAACTTACTTATTGACACCACATTACAAATATAACTATTGCGGGAAAGTTACACAAAAACTCCCAAAAAGTGATGGGTTGTCCTAATCCGAAACTACCAAACGGCTGACAGCCATATTAGACGGGTGTTGAAGAGATGATAGTGATAAGACAGTAGGCGTCTAATTATCCACCCTATGTACAAGGATACAATTAACACACACCAAATTAATCAGTAAATGACGATAGTTAATAAACAGAAGTTAACCAACGCTTTGCTTACACCCGTTAGACTGTCGCCTAGACACAATTGTTTACCGATAAGCAAATTCCCTCGCACGCCAAATCTATGTGCGTGGTTTCAAGATTTAAAGGTAATTCGCAGTCCCCCTGTATGGTGTGTTCTGAGATAGATTAAACTTTTCAGGCGAGTACTTAGGTTGACACAGACGAACAGATAGTATGACTGATGATAGGGCAGGTAGTTATACAGCAACCCTACTAGACCGTACTGGAAATTTTGAGGGACTTAGTAATCCCCCATTGTCAATAATAATAAACAATTTTCTGGAAAAGTTATGACGAATTTTTGGGAATTATGAGATTATACTTTGAGTAGAATTCTACAAAGCATCCCCCCAGTAACACATATTGACTATTACATTGTAGGATGTGTTCAATTTTTGCAAAATTTTCAAATACAGACCTGGCTGACAATATCTAAAGGGTATGTATCTAATTGCTTTATTGGGGTTCAGTAGTAAAAGCAATGAAACGTGAAGAAAGACAGTTCCATTTATCTTTGAACACACTATACGTCCGTCCTGGCACACTTTGAACATAAATTTTGTAGATCACACTGTATATAATTAATGAAAATTTCAGCGCGAAACAAAACGTTCTACTAGTATATTATTTTGCTTTAGTGAGTTTCACAGAAATAAAGTAATAATGTGTTGCTTTTGTTCTCAAAAAAAAACCTCTAATCATTCGCGGATGATGATTCTGAAATAGAGATTTCAGAAGCATTAGGCGAGCATGAGCAATCTAAAGATGAAAAACACCCCAAAATTCCAAATATCTCCGAACCAGGTATACTTCTGTAGTCTAGAAGAAACAGCACGAATCCAGATATCAAAACTCCCAGATTTTTGCTTCGTTTTTATTATATAAATACATTACCATATACCTATACCTATTTCGAAGATATTTAAATTTACTTTTTATAACATAAAGTGATGGCTTTCAAGTCCCAAATAGAAATCCATAGAGAATTCTTAATATACATACATACCCACATTTCGAATGCTAGTGACATGCATATAAATGAATGTATGAAATTAAATTTTTTTTCTTTAAGTGACGAGAGGGTAGTATTAAGATTTTCATTAATCGTAAGCCTGAATATCCTGAATTAAAAAAAAAAACAGCACACTCATATTTTTATATAATAATAATAATTCAAAATGTTGCTGGTACTGCTTGTTTATTTGAACCAATAAATTTCAACATATCGACAGCTAAATATGCCTATAAGGATAAGGTAGAAATTTTAATAGGATAATAAATTCCTCCACACTTCCGGATCTCTTATCATCAGCGACACAAAAATGGTAGTTTTTATACCGGGTGTACAACGCTGTTTCACGTTAACATAGACAATGGGCGAAGAATGTAAGGTCCTACTTAATTAAAATTTATATGAACCGTAGTATGCCTCACTGGCTATGTGTTAGAGTGCATTAATTGTATTGAAAACTATTGTCCTGAAGAAGCGCCAAGTTTGGACGCGAAACGTAGCCATTTAGTTTTTGAAATAAAGTGTGCTAGATTTCCTAAAAAACTGCTATTATTGGCTATCACCTTATTGTGTTGTATAAATTGGGATACGAAGTAATTGATTTGGTTACTGACATTTTCGTTTGGGTTAGAATATATGTTTGCGCAATCTATTTGAGATTGATCAGACTTAACCACAAATATCAACTTATTGACAATCGAGCAAGAAGTAACGGCGATGTACACCCTGTATATGTTTTGTGAAGGATTAGTAAACTTTTATTTGTTTTTAATTTTCCACAACATACACAAATAACCAAATAAATAGAAACCAAAAAATAAAATAATCAAACTAAATAAATCACGTAAAATATGATCGTCTGAAAAATTGTATTTCTCCAATACTTGATTACCAGTTATAAGGCATGGTATTTCAGGATTTGGCACATTACAAGCTGAAAATCGCACACAAAAAAAGAGATTAGGAGACAAGACGTCTATAAATTATCATGGAACTTACTAATATTCATTACGCCTTTCCATTGGACAATCGACATTGTCTCAGCTGAATACATGAACCAAGATAAATATTTTGTCCAGTAGATGAAATCCGGTAATGAACTATAATAATAATAATGATAATAATAATAATAACAACAAAATATAATGATAAGGATTTTACCTCAATTGCATGAATACACCTGATGTTATCATTAGAACATAGTCAAAGGGCACCAAATAGGACATTGCTAGAGGAGTTGCATTGAATGCATTCGAAAAAAATACACCTATATAATTAGTTTTCGATATCAATTAAATAGACAAGTGGACAAAATGAAATGAAAATTACCACAAGCAGTTGCTACATTCATTGTCAATATAGTTGCTAAAGTTGTTAACAGAAAAGCATGAATTGTTGCCCGTAATCCTGCCATCCAATAGACTATTAACGTGAACAAAAGGGGTTCTATTATAAGACCAGGTAACTACAACATACAAATTACATTATAATAATCTGTTCCTTGACAATATAAATTCGTATTATTGTTATTATTTTTGTTATTATTATCATTGTTATTATATAGTCAAGTTCTTATCAATTTTATTAAATCTTTATTACAATATTACACGAATTTTCCGTACTAGGTGTTCCATTGAATCTTGATAGTTCAGAAATACAGTAGAACCCGGATAGGCCGACTCGAGATCGGCTAGTCTTTCTAGATTGGTATCTAGGTACACGTTAATGGTATATATCCAGATTTGATTGAAATTGTAAAGGAAAATCGAAAAATTATGGCAATTTTATAAAGAAATAGCAGAAAATAGAGTAGGATTCTGAAATATGATCCTGAAGAATTAATTGATATAGCCTCCGTGGCGCAATCGGCTAGCGCGTTCGGCTGTTAACCGAAAGGTTGGTGGTTCGAGCCCACCCGGGGGCGTTAAAAATTTTTCCTTTTAAATTTTAATTATCACATTGATAAAACCACATACTTACCATTGATAAGATTCGTGATAGATAATAGATTATCGATGAGTACAGGCCTGATTTGTATTCTCTTAAAAATAATGGATAATTTTTTGGAAATTCTTCCAAAACACCATACATTGGTGAAAATGTATTTTCAGTAATTAAAATAAATATTACACCCTGTACTGATTGGATGCCATATTGGGTTGTTAGATCTGTATCGAAATAACAGAAACCGATAATAATCGCTAGGATCTATAATTAAAAACAAAACATAATTGAAGGAGCAAGAGGATGATAATCTTTTTATTTACAGTTTTCTGACAAATTCTAAGGATCTGGACAGCAGGATTTCTTATGATTTCAAGGAACCATCGATACGTTAACCAATACACTTTCGACCAACAGAGAGCCTCTTTACTGAAATTACTTCTAAATTAAATATTTTACTGGAATCATCAACAGTACTCACAAATTATCCTTCAATTTGTACGTTTTCGTCTGTAAAATTCATTAAAAATTGATTATAGTCTAATTATAATTCTAGATATACCGGATGTACAACGCTATTTCAGGTCAAAGTAGGCGAGTACCATAGAACGTTCTCAATCTGTTGTATACCTTGATACGGAATAGCGTTGTACACCCGGTATATTGTATACTCACCTCCACAGCTCTGCCCATATGAAATTCATATTGGACTACTACATCTATCTCTTTGTAATAATCACTAACAACAAACTGATCACAAATTCTCTTTACTGTCTGTTTACTAACTCCAACAAAGCCTGGTGGTATTGATAAAATTTTAATAAAGAAATCCGCTGGATTATACGATCCAGGACATTTATAACCGATTCTATTTGAAAACGGCAAAAACAATTATAAACTTTAAAGACTTTGTGAAGAAATTTCGACACACAGAAATAATAATTACTTTTCAAAAAATTCCACAGCACTTCCAGTTCCACCAATAAAAGCAATCCGACCTTCTGCTAATAAAATCAATTGACTAAACATTGCAAATATCTCCGATGATGGTTGATGAATACTGCATAAGATTGTTTTACCTTTACATGCCATCAAATTCATGAGTGTTATCAATTTACATGCTGAATATGAATCTAAGCCGGTTGTTGGTTCGTCGCAAAAATACAATGGGGGATCAGTTAGAAGCTAATAATCAAAAAAATTGCAGTAATAATTTGCATACATTTTTCTTTATATAATTGAGATTATTTACCTCCGTGGCGAAAGCTAGACGTTTTCGTTCCCCGCTGGATAAAGTCTTTTTATTACCATTACACCCAATAATTGTATTTGAACATTTCGATAAATCTAACGATTTTAAAATTTGATCAATAAGTGTATGTTGATCATTTCTATTAATACGTCGATCTAATTTCAAATGTGCCATAATATTCATATGTTCCCAAACGGTTAAAGAACCCAAAAACAGATCGTTTTGATGGATGAAAGCACTTAAATGTTTCATATAATCGCCAATTGGTCGACCATTGACCAAAATATCGCCTTCTATACAAACACCAGCTACAAATTAGCGCGCAGTGATTAATAAAATTCTGATTTTTAGAACTAAAGACCCCTACACACGCTCCGGTTTTTACTTGGTCTTACCTGCGCAAACTGATTTTGTACCGGGTGTAAGCCGCTTGTACAAGTTGAAGCCCGGTCTGTGTATGTAAAGAATTATCGGTGCAATTCAAACGCAACTCTTCATCTTCATCTCTATCTCTAAGGAGTTACTTGACAGTTACAATCAATTCAAACGAAAATCCACATCTTCATCTTCATCTTCATCTCCCCCCCTCATTTACAGCTGCAAAACTCGACCAATAGCAGATAAGTTCACACAGTAAAGGATAGAGATAGAAATTTGTGGTAGGAATAAGGATAGATATATATGGGTAATTGTGTTCATGTTTGATTTATATGTTCCACTCAAGCTTGCTGGGTGGAGCAAGCAAATTTGTGAAGAGTGAGGACGTTTCAATTGCCTCGTGGATATCCATAAAGAGCGAGAAGAAGATAAAGATGAAGATGAAGAGTTGCGTTTGAATTACACCGTATATTGAAGGGTGAAGTAAACCGGAGCGTGTACAAGTGCCTCAAGAGTTTGCTTACATGGATTTCGATGAGCTAATGCTGACATTAGTGTACTTTTCCCGGATCCACTGAAATTTATTCAATTATGATCATTATTGTTAACCTTATATGAAGACAATAATAGAACTTACCTGGCTCCGATTAAAGCTACTAAACTGCCAGCTCGAACAGCCCCAGTCACTAGAATAATAAACAATAAAGCTTGCAATTGTAGAACTGAATCGAACGTCCGATAGGGACAGGTCTGATAATGTACACTAGTGCAAATTAACATGAAAATTTGCACTAGTGCGAATTATCGTTATAACTCGCTGGCCAGTGGTTGTCGTTTAAAAGGCTAAACAATTTGATTGGGTGAAATTTTTGGAGGCAACTTGTTCTGTAGATATTTAAAATAAATGGATGAACAACAAAAAATGGAAAAGAAGTTCACATTTCCAGCTCACAGAAGAGATGATGAAAATATTCGCGGTGAATTAAATCCATTTAAGAACTCTTAAAGAATCAATTTAAAATAAAGAGACAAAGTAAAAAGGTAATATTGTTGTTGCTGTTGGTTGATGTTGATGATGATGGTAATGGTAATGATGATAATATCCGTCGTATAAAGGACTTCAAAGTTTAAAAGCTAATTTGTAGCTTTTTGAAATTTCTTATTATTAAAAAAAAACAGCAACTGTTTCAATTCTTTCAACAGTTGGTTAATTTTTTTCTCTTTTTTATTTATTTTACATTTTCACACAAAATAGTAATTATAAAGTGTGTTAATTTTAGAAAACAACAGAATGTAGATATTTTTAAAAATATTGTTTCACACTCTCTTTTATTACAACTAGAAACAATAGACAAAAGATAATGTTAAAACAATTATAAAAGCTCGGTGGTCGTAGTCTTTTTTCGTCATTTTACGACTGAACAAACGCAATAAACTTCAAAAGGATTGTGTCCAGCCAGGACCGGACTGCACACAAGAGGTGTGCGTTGAGGGGAATAGGGAAAGATTCACTGGGACCAACTTAGTTTTAGGGGCCACAAAATATGGACAATGATCCGAAACAGAAATTAGTTGTAAGAACAGTACGCCAGTCCGTCCCTGTAACCAGTTACCAATTAAGAAAAAAATAATATTTAAAGGTGATAATTGAAGATCAAGATAATAAATAAAATATGTATAAATATTAACATTTAATTACGGATTCTTTCTCTTTTTGTATGATTACTGTTATCGATTTCCTAGTTAGAAACCCTGCAATTATCTTTACCTCCATTGATAATCCTTTTGCACGTTGAACGACCCTTTTCCGTTGTATTTACGTAAATAGACAGATCACTCCAGGCTAATGTTAATCCTTCTTCACTAGGTGACCAATAATTATACGTCCTATTGCGTTTTGGTAAAGAATCATTTTCATTGAACGATCCTGAAATATCCTGAGACAAAACAAAAAACCCAATGAATTCTGGTTATGATGATAATAATTGGGGATACACTACATTCACGATAATCAGAACTAATTGATGTAAAGGGTAAGCTCGGATTAGAGGGGCTAAATAAAATCCGAATATATATTTGTACTCCCCGTCCAATCTAAGAAGAACGTGAGGATTCGCGCCCTCAGAACTTACAGATGGCAGTGACCTGCCCCTATGTTTTTCCTAATCTGATACGTTTACCGGGGCATCATTCATGCCGCTACAGTGGTCGACAGCCCGAACCCCTCCATTTGTTTAACGAAAGTACCTGATCGTATTCAAAATATGCACTAACTTGGTTCGTCTTAGCTTGGACAGTTAATACGTAGTATGTGGGTGTAGACGAAAATAGTTACTTTTCTTTCTATCCTATCTGTAGGGAGAGAAAACAGGAAAAATGGCACTGCAACACAGGTCCGAACTGGCTTATCTTGGAGCCGGGGGAATTTATAGGAAAAGAAGACATCTCTTCAGATGATAATACACAAAAAATACCTTAAAGGCTTAGCGGTGGCCCCTAAAACGCTATTTGGCCCCCAAAACCTCATTGGCTCCGGGGGAAATCTCCTCATATCCAGTCCGGCCCTGCTGCAACTTATTTTGGTTTTTTTAAGCGATTCGGATTACCGGTAGTTCAGATTACTAACTAGTCGGTGTAGTGAGAGTTTACCGTATTTCGTAATCGAAGAAAATCGATATCGTACTTCGCAAGGTGTATTGAATATCATATCTGTGGTTTTCATTGGATATCTATTTTTTTTGACCGAAATTTCAAATTTTATTTGAAAAAAAAAACACAAATCGAACTGGAAATTTTCTATTAATCGGCGAAAACTCTCCAAACATTTTTACAATTAAACAACAATTAATTTGTGTAAATTTTCCAATAATCGACAACTAACTGTGGAAATAATTCGCACATATTCTACATATAGTTGAATAGTTTCTAGTCAATTTCAACAATATTCTCCCTCGAGTTTCACCACCCTGTTTTAATTCAATCATCAATTCACAATAATTTGTCTATGCAAATTGAACAAAATTCTATACAATAGGTAGTACCAATAGGTGAATATGTATAAATAAATAAATTCATTTGCAACTTACTTCATTAATATTTGATTTAATTGTTTGTAAAGATTGTAATAATTGCAGACTGTGTTCCTGGATCATTGATATAATAACTGTTAACACAATTCTCTTATCATCAGAGGACACACACGTGCGTTTTTTTCCGTAGTCTATTATTATTATTGTAAATTTATTTTTTGTTCTTTTGTTGAATGAGACAAAATTCTAAATTTTAACGTTTAATCTAAATATTTGTTCAGAGCAAACAAGTGAATGTAAGTACAACGTACCTTAAGCTGACAAAGTGCCAATACCCTCTCTGTATTCCTCCCTACTACATACCTGTCCTTTCATTTTAATCGATTTCATTAATAATTATTATCAATTAATTATTAATTATATTGTTGAGTGTGATTACAATCATTCTAAAATTAGTTCAGTTTCAGCATTTCAGCAGCTGATCCTGTACACAGTTTTTTTCTCCGTTGTTCAAGTTTGCTTTTATTAAATATTTTCATTCAGTAAATAGGAAAAGGTTCTGCTGACTGAAGCTGAATTTTTTGTTGTTTCAAAATTATACAAAAACAGGGTAAATTTTGACTGAATAATTAAAAGTCTTACTAATGAGTTTTCTGTTATTTAATAAAAATTTTTCATTGAAAACCAGCTACATTAAATGTAGAAATTGTATAAAAATCCCCAATTCTAACTATTGGCTAGATACGATTTAATTAACAATATAAGAAATGCTATAACTCGAATTCCTATTGCTAAGATAATTAATGCATATATATCATACATGAAATTCTCCTGAAATTCAATTAAATCAAATTAAATTAAGTGATTTGATTAATTGTAATTAATTACTTTTTTAAAATTGAAAGTTGCCAATATAATATCACCATTCCGTGGGCATGTTATATTAATTGATGGACATTCAATATTATCAATCCCATCCCATTGATTTATCATTAATCCTTCATTGGCATATTTGAACCACGATAAATATGATAACCATTTAAAATAGACTGGAATCGAACTGTTAGAAACATAAAATTAAAACAAAAATTGAATTGATAAAAATCTAATTTAATTTACTTGACATTTAAGAAGAAACCACCAAATAGAAGGAATGGTATAACAGCTGGTGGCGCTAATGCTAAACCAACTTCAACATTATTAGCAATACAGGAAATTAAATAACCGAAACTTAAAGCAATATTACATGTTAATATCATTATCAAAATATGATAAAAGAATCGATCAATTAATCGATTTAAACCAATCAAATAATATGCAACACTAACAAAAACAATCGGTATTGCAAACGAAATTGGTAGATCAGCTAATGTTTTCGATAGGAAATAAACATCACAACGATATAGACCGCTGCGATGTTCACGTAAAAATAGCGGCAATTCTGAGCAAATCATCTACAAAACAATCAATTAGAAGTACACTTTTTCGAATTGCTAAAGTCCAGATTGGCTCGTAGTTCGTGAGGAATTGCAACCAATCAGAAACCAGCACTTATGTAGTTTCCGACTTCTGATTGGCTGGCTCCTAGATCGTGACAGATCGCCACCAATCAGAAACCAGGATTTACGCGAACCGTATTTCGCGCCATAAAAACGCACGGATAGTCGAACTCAAACCGGAGTCAATGTGGACGTTCTGTAACATACATGAATTACTGAAAATAGATTCTGAAAAGTCATATTTGTAATGAATAGGAATAGAACACCATTAATGTTCATAACCCCTTCAGTGGTCAATTTTTGATTGTAATAAATCGCTGTAATTAATAGAGAAATTAACTGAAAATTAAAAAATAGGTATAATAGTTCCCCTATAAGTTTGTTTAATAATCTTACAAGAGTTTGCATGAACTTGACACGAACTAGTTGTGGTTCTTTAATAACAGATAACCAAGATCGCCATAAAACCGCTCTAAATTGTGCCCAACATGATACTTTATATGGTGATTTATTTATTTGGGTGTCATTAAATGGCATTTCTGGAACACGTAAATCTTGAACCTTAAATTAGATTTTTTTACCAATTATTAATCAACATTTTTTTTTTGTTTCTTCTTCTAAATTACACTTTTATGGGCATCTTGAGTAATCTTTTCACCGATCGTCGACATCTCGAATTTATTACAAATTGTATTGATCGCTTCCCGTGACGATGTGACTTGTTCTGGATGAATAGCTAAGATTTGTATGTAATAGTCAGCTGGATTGTAATTTTTCGGGCATGGAGCTTCAATTCTGGAAGATCAAATTTAATAATTCCGATTACATTGTATTTAGGAAAAAAGAGAACCCTTGAAAGAAACTGAAAGCTTCTTCTGGTGTGCCTAAGAAAGCCGTCCGTCCTTCTGATAACAACAGAATCTTTTGAAACATCGCATAAATCTCTGATGATGGTTGATGTATGGTACAGATGATAGTTTTACCATTGGCCGCCATATTTCTTAATACTGATATCACATTATATGCCATATACGAATCTAATCCAGATGTTGGTTCATCACAGAACATCAACGATGGGTCATTTAATAGTTCCGAGGCGAATGCTAAACGTTTCATTTCACCACCACTGATACCTTTATCAATACCTGGTTTACCAATTTTACTATTTTTACATTTACTTAATGATAATTCATCTAAAACCTGATCGATACGTTCTAAACGTTGTTTGTATGTGAATTGTTTCTGGTCCATACGAACATTTGCTTGAAATATCATATGTTCCATTACGGTTAAATTACCAATAAATAAATCATCTTGTTGGACATAAGCGGAACAATTTGCTAAGAATTTCGATGTTACTGGTGTACCATTGATTGATCTTAGACCAGTAATGGTTAATTGGGCTGGATTACGGAATGTTAGTGCATTTAGTAGTGTAGTTTTGCCAGCACCACTGGCACCCATCAGGGCCAACAATTCACCAGGGTACGCGGTTCCTGTCACTATTCTCTCTTATCAGTATAACTTTTTTTAATAGAAATCATCAACCGTATCCCACGACAGATCTCCATTCTCCAGGTTTAGTCTCAACTGAAGTTAAGGCGATACTTAAGAATGATGGGGATCAGTTCCGCCGCGTGCCTAGTAGGCGCCCCTGTGCAAGATCTAAATATTTAAAAAAAAGGGAAAGGTATTGTGATTTTGCACCCCAACTGATAAGGCGCCTCTGTGCAGTGCACAACCTGCACACCCGGTTGCGGCGACAGTGATAGAAATCATGTCATCAACTTGTTAGTGATCTGTCGTAGAATACGGCTGGATATTTACGTACCATTCTTTAAGATTTGCTTAGAAGTTTGGACTTTTCGGAACCATCGTTTCTTTATATTACGAGCATAAGCATTCAGATCTAGCCATGTATACGTAATTCTACGTTGTGGTGGTATTGTTCTAGTGTCAGTTGTTAAAGTACTACCGTAAACTGGAATGTAACAGTCACCACTGGATGAAGATGGAGTTGATAGTGATGATTCTTCACTATTGAAAACCTAATAATTGTCATGCAAATATTAAAATTTGGTAACTATATGGAGTGCGGATTTAGCCTTCAAGCGGACCGAGGCCTCACAGATTTTTGGACTCCAGGCGTTACAGATTTTTGGGGCTCAATTAATAATAACATTTTTATTTGTCATGTGGGGGCCCCTGTCTTACGAGGCACGAGGCGGCCGCCTGCACCCTTGTCGGTAAATCCGCCACTGACTATATGCTTGATTATTTATCCTAGAAGTTCCCAAAAGTGTTTTATTGAAGGGCCAAATATTACCGTGATAAATATTTGGCGCTTATCACAAATAGGTAAAAGCAGACCCGTAACTAGAATTTTTCGCACAGATGGTTGAATACAAAAATTACGCCTTATTTTTAGAAGATAAAGGCTAAAGTAAGCGAATCATCGCCTTCACTTCTATTTTTTAGCTGATGTGCTTTTGCAATTTTATCCAGCGCCTATAGAGACCCGGGGCCTGTGACTGGGGCCACACTGACCATAGGCTAGTTACGGTTCTGCTTAAAATGAATATTTCACGTGCATATTGCCGTGCAGATGAGACTCTTGGGTCGCACTTGCGGAATTCCCGATTTATTTGATAAACTTAATTAAGGCTTGACTTACTTTTAAATCCCCGTTAGAGGATCGCTGTATTAGTGGCAATGTTTCGTCCATTGTTGTGTTACTTAAATTAAATTATTTAAAAAATGCACATATATGTACACACACACACACATACACAGTTGCATTATTATTATTATCATAAAAGTTCTAGATAAACGTTATCTTTTGTTGTAATTATAAATCCTAAGACTTAGAGAATGTCGACAAATGTCTATGTTTGGAAACTGTTACAGAATTTAAAATAAGTCCTTTACTAACAACAACACCAACAACAACAAAAAATGTGTAAATTGATATATGAACAGTTCATTGATCATAATATCACCTTTCTACCCCTACCGTAAAACTATTTATTTCCACCGACTAGTTTTACGGACATAACAGTGGTTTCCAAACGGTGGATATCGATCAAATGTCGACATTTCCGGGATACGTAAATTTACATCAAATCTATCAGCTCTAGTTGCTTCTTTCCAACACTTTTCCGATCTAATTTAAGTTTATAATTTTTTTTTGCACTTTTCGACCATTCGTCCCTGCGATTGGTGTTCTTCTGGGACCTTTTTTCCCACACACAGAAGTCGACTTTTGTCAGTTTCCCCAAAACCAAACAGAGCAAATTCAAGAAATTTAAACAACTTTTCTCCTTGAATCAGTTTTCTTTCCTGTTGCTTTTTTTCCGAACTATACAGTTCCTGTAGCTTTTCGTAGTTTTAAAATTGCCCCAGTAATTAGGAAGGAACCGAATTTGGCGAGCTTTCAACGGGACATGAATTCTGGACAAGCTTCATAGAACTTACAACGACAAAAAAATATATTAAAACACATCTTTATTTATGATAAATCACTTATTATCTACAAAAAAAGAAAAGAAAACCGGAAACTCAAAATTTGTACATAAAATTCAGTTAAGGTAGCCGTTTTGTTTTTAATTCAAAATCTTTGTTTTGGAAACTATTTCACAAACGGAGGAAAAACCGACATAGTCTGGATATGAAGAGTGCAACAACAACAACAAGAACAACAACAAACAACAGACCATTTTGTTTTGAATATTCGAATCATCATCGTTGCCATTAACAGACATTCAAATCTGGATTTTTCTTTAGGTCTGATGATAAAAATCGAAACATCGTTACGACAAATTCCCCCCAAATTGCACCTTTTATCTGTTATTATTATCAAACGAATTCCAAACAACAGGTGTCATGTTGAAATCATTTGATTAATTAATGAATACCCGATCAATTATTATACAAAATTTGTTTTCTATTTTTATAAATTATTCAATCATTGGCACTTTAAAGATTTTGGCAACACAAAAATAAATTATCGATATTTGTATGTTTTGTTCAGGAGAATGAAAACCCAAACAAAATTACGCTTTATTATTCTTTGCTAGATTATGTGATGCCCAATTTAATGATGTTTTCCATGAATTCGATAAGGCTTCATTGAATTTCGCTCGGAAATGGTTCAGGGCATCCTCTTCAGTTTTCGATAGGACCTGGAAATATTATTTGAAATCAACAAAAATCGAAGAAAAACAACAACAACTATAACTTACTAGAGTGTCTCGTAAATAATTCAAATCTCGTTCTGAACTCAATTCCGGTAAACCTGTCGATATCATCATTGCACACAATGATAAAATTAAACTACCGTGCTTTCTCAAAATCAAAAAAGCCTAAAAAATGTTTTTTAATAGAAATCATATAATTGAGATGATTTTTTTTAGAAAAAATTATACCTTTTCGCAATATTCTTGGAAACTTTTAAATTCTAATGTCGTTTTTTGTCCTTTATTGATAACGTAAACGAAATCGTGCGTTAAAACGAATGGAACACGTTCACGTTTTATACCGAATTTCTCTTTAAAATGTCCCAGAATATGACCAAAATCGATATGGAATAACTGTCCAGAAGTTTTCACCATAATATTATCAGAATGTCGATCGGCTATCCCTAATACATAAGTAGCTACACAATATCCAGCACAAGATAGTGTGAATTCATTTATCGCTTTATTTAAAGCCGCTTCAGTTGTATTGTAGTCTTTCAGCCAAGCTATAAAAAAATAAAATCGATTACCACTATCACTTAAGGGTAGATTAGTTTAAGGTAGACTTACCGAGAAGTGAACCTTTTCTAAACGGTGATGTGGCACAGAACATGCCCTTTTCTTTCTGTATATTCGCTATAGTTTCAGCATTTAGCACAACTTCAATCATACCAGCTCGATGTTCTAACGATATACAATTATAAGGATTCATTCGTAAATCGAGACCTTCTCGTTTCCATAATCTATCCATAATTTTCAACATTTGTAATGTTAACATATCCTGTCTGAGATCATCACCATCTTTAAAAATAATATAAACATCTTCACCATTCGGATCGGCATTCTCCAAAACAATCCATAATGGTCTCATTTTACTGTCCATCACTCGACATTTATCTAAACGTATCTTTGAACAACGTATACTCGGATTTAATGGACTACGTAGATTTCGTATTGTTTCATCAATATGTGCTTCTGATAGATAATCAATTAGATTTGTTTTAGCTTTTTCTTTACTTTTATTTTTGACATGATCACGACTATTTTTCAGTCTTTCATAAAATTCTAATTGTTTTAATAGAACAGGTAGATGTTCTTGACTACCACGACAATATGCTTCTAATATTAAACCAAAATGTATTGTTACTGAAGGATATTGTAATTCGGAACGTAAATGCCAAAATAGATAATGGCCGATTTTTTGATTATTCAATGCACGACTAATTAAAAATTTCACTAAATCACTTTCAAAATACATTTCATGTTTAATTGCTTGAACTAATTGTAATAAATATAATAATAAATCATCATCATTGACATCAACTAGACATTTTACAGCAAATGTACGGACTTCTTGATCTGGATATGCATAATCTAATAATTCTAATGCTTTTTCGACGGGCAATTTTGGCCAAGTCTTCAATAATGCCACAACTTCACTAACTAATTCTTTATTATCCCAATCGATACAGGATAATAGTTTCGGTAATACTTCCGGTGCATTGTTCTTCCAATAATCCTTCAATAGCCACACATTTTTACGATCCTACAAAAAAAATTGCTAAATAAGTTTGATGATTTTCCAAATTTTTTTTGTAACAAACTTGTTCGTGAACTTCGTATAAATTATCACTTTCTATTAGGAGACGATAACAATGTTCAATATCAGGCTTGTAATCGTCGATTGAGTCGAATTGCTTCTTCTCAGCGTAGTCCACAAGGAATTCAACACTTGGATATAAAATTGTTTGATCATCAACATAACTACAATTAGTAAATAATCGATTAATTAATAGTCCACGGCAGTCTGTGCCTGGAGCGGGACTCGAACACAGCATCTGTCAATTGCCGGTTGACTGCACCAACCAACAGCAATTGAAAGATGCGGGGTTCGAGTCCCGCTCAAGGCAATTGTTCCAAGTTTTCAAATTATACCTTTGGAAAACTAGCGTTAATGCTGTTGCACTTTTCGTATTCGGATTATTAACAACATTCCCTAATGTATTGAAATTATCTTCAAACATTGTATCATTAGCAAACGTCCACATATATAATGTCATAGCACCACTTTTCAATTGACTTTTAAAATCAAATATTGTTGTATTTGCCCATACAATCGGTGTATATTGTGTATTATCTTTATTACTGTTACTATTATTGTTATTATTATTATTATTACTATTATTGTTATTGTTGTTGTTATTATTATATTCTTTGCCTTTTTTCGTTTTTGTTGATTTCATTATTTTAGGAACTTCATAAACGAAAAAACACAATTTTGCATTACGCGGTATATTACAGACTTGTATATCAAAATCTAATGTTTCATTAAAATCAATTTCGTTCTTTTCATTTATTGTTTGTATTGAGGTTTTCTGACGTTCACACAATGATTTACCACCATGAAATAAACCAGCTTGTATGCCAATCTAAAAATTAAAATACCAAATAATAATAATTAAAATACAGAACTACCTTTTATTTATGGACAAAATAAAGGGTGTTCCACCCCTTCTATTTTTGATTATTGCGATTTACCTCATTAGTTTTACGACTATCACAATTTAAACCACTCACTGTACATACAGTTACACTAAATTTTTCGGTTATAGCCCATGATGATTTATGTTTAGCTTTTTTGCGTAATGTTAATGTTGAATATGAGTTTCGAAGTTTTTTGTCGAAATTATCCACACTCTCATAATCATTATCAGGAATAACTGCAAGGTTTAGAAAATATTAATTAAAAAATGCGATTCGTGCCATACAACCAGCAAAAGACAATGACGGGGTTAACACAGAGAATCGGCTCATTTTGGAAAAAGTGGTCACAGTTACCCCAAAATGGGCATTAAGTTCAACTTTGTGGGATGTACGGTTCTCGAGATATAGGCGCTCAAATTGAGATTGCGCGACGAAAACTTTGAAACCCCGTAACTTCTACATCCTTTGACCGATTTTGATCCAATTTGGTACAAAGATACTACTAGCCAAGGACTATCAGGAGGCGTAATATAACATGATACATATTGACTATCTCTCTACCTAGTCACATGTTAAAGCCCTACACATCTCCTATATGCAGGCTAAGTTTCAGGTTGGTAGCTGGTGGTAAGAAAAAGTTATGAATGTCGGGCTTGAAATCCTCAATGACTCTTCTGGTAGTCCTTGGCTAGTAGTACGTTTGTATCAAATTAGATCAAAATCGGCCAAAGGATGTAGAAGTTGCGGGACTCCAAAGTTTTTATTGAGTAATCTCACTTGGAGTGTCTTTATGTGCATCTCGAGAATCGTACACGCCACAAAGCCGAACTAAGGGCCCAATTAGGAGTGACTCGACCTTCTGAACATTTTCGTTGCGAAATAGACCGTTTCTACATGTAACCCCGCCATTGTCCTTTCTATGCCAAGCACTGGGGCAAGAAATTTAACAAATAAAGAGATTTTTTGCCTTAACTCTCAATTATTGCTTTCATTTAGCAAATGAATTCATTTAAAATTCCATGAATGCATAAATGAGCTACTTAAAACTATTTCCGATTCTCCCTCCCCGGTGCTATTCATTATCATCACTTATCAATCATTTTAACAACCGGAAAACCACGTTGACGTCAATCCAAAATAATATGACCATACTCAAAAGTTACTTAATTAACTTAAATGATAATGAACGATGATAATTGAATCAGGAAATTTTTGCGGATTTTTTTTTTGGGAGGAAACAATGCAAACCTGGTACGTTTTCAATGAGAACTGTAACAACAGTCGGTGTAACATCCTTCAATAAACAATCTTGAATATATTGAAAATGTGTAATCGGACAATCACCAACTAGATATTCATCTTGTCCACAGACTTTCAATACATAATCACTAGGACGTTCATTTCTAATATTAAATAAATTCGCTTTCTTCGTTAATATCATTTCTAATAATTTATTCGGTTTAATGTGTGTCGGGACATTGAATGTAAACGATGTCTAGAAGAGAAAAAACAACAACATTTAGAACAAATAACAATAATAATTGTTATAATTAATTATCACCTCGTTATTTTCAAATTTTGTCGTAATATTTATATTTTTCGTTTGACTGAGCGTATCAGAGAAGACTTTATCTTGCGGACACAGTCTCGGTGGGAATTGATAATACAATTTCTCTTGCCATGAGAATTTCGAACGACGTTGTGCTATCTCATCACCTAATTTACGCATTTTGAAACGGAAATCATTGATTTCCGGATTGTTTAACGAATCAAACTCTTGGACACCTATCACAAATAACCATTAATTAACAAAAAAGAAGTAAGAAATTGTAACGAAATCTCACGTCGTCCAATTAAATGTCCAATTTGAACATTGACCGAATTATCTGGTTCATTACCAAGGCACTCGATTTTCAATACAGCACATGTTGGTCTCACATCACATATACGACGACTTTCATCATGCAATTCTTCACGTTCGGCCATAGGATTGATGCATGTAAACACATACACGGACATATCGTGCAATTTGCCATGGAGAGGATATTTGGCCGCCTCCTCCCACAAGTCCTACAAGCAAAAAAATTGATTCAATCACAAGATATCTCGAGAAAATTGGCGATAATCAGTGGCGGATGTAGATGATGTAGATGTTTAGACGGCGCTGGGTCTCCCCAATGATACTTAGACTTCAGTGGTCCATTGTAAGCCCCGACTTTCAGAGTTCCCTACAATCCTGAGCCATTGATAAAGCCCAGAATGTCTCCAATATATAGCCTTAGTTCAGAATGAACAGGGCACTCACACAGCCCGTGAGCCACCGTTTCGTCGTCCTCTGTGCATTTTCTACATGTGGGATCGTCTCTGACACCCAGCAATGTACAGAACTTCGAGATCCGCCACTGTCGATGATAATAATAATAATAATAATAATGATAACAAACCCATTTAATTTCCGTAAGGGTGGCATTATAGGAGGATTTCAATAGAATTATAATTCCATTAGGCATCAGGCATGTTAGCTCAACGGTATCAGTTGGATCGTAAGTCCAAAAATCAACATGATATTCATGAGGTATCTTATTCGGTTCAGGAACCATTTTTGACCAGTATTTATTGATTAATAGAAGGCAAATCTAATCATATCCTTATCAATCTGTATTGTACAAGAATTTCACAGAAATTACACCCAAAACTGAACTGTAAAGGAAAAACCAATTACTAATCAAATATTAAGAGATTTTATACAAATATTCACCTTTCAGTTTGTACTTTTTGCTTGTATTTCATGGAAATTATTGCAGAATTGATACAAGAAACTCAAAAAATCATTTTCTTTACAAATGTTGCAACTTCATATTTGCAAATACCACAATTTTCTAAATTGAAACAAAATTTTGTGGAAATTATAATTACAAATCTAGAATTAATTAGAATTTTATTAATTAATTGAATTATTTAATTAATTCTACTTACAATTATTATTAACAAATATTTATTTTAATGTTAATCTTGCTGTAATATTTCTGTCATACACCCATGAAAACAATAACATACAAACTTGACAACACGAAATATCCCTAAGACTTTTAAATTACAATTACAAAATCTGCCACAATAACAACAACAAGTACCAAAAAGCAATTATTCTACATTATTATAATATTGTTGATTAATTGTAATAATTATTGTTTGGTTAATAATTGATTGAAATCGAAATATTTTGGTTAGTGATTTTAGTGACAGTTGGCAGCCATGCAAAAACGTGACGTGGGGTGTGATTCCAAGAATATACCTCCACCTCCACATCAAAGGACACAAATACAAATAGAAAAAAAAACACAAACAGGTAAATAAAATAATGGGCAAACCACATTCAATTAGTGTACCACGTTTATATAAAATAGCGGCAAAAATTGCTGAAAAATATGCTGCCCGGAATGGTAGCATTAAACAATTAGTATACGAACACAAGCATCCTGTAAGTTTTTGAGGTTATGTTATCTCATGCTTTTTCCTATTTACGTTGTATTTTTTCTTGTTGTTTTTGCAGAATAAAAAGGCCTTATATGCACTAGTGATAACAGCATTTCAACACAGTAAAGATATCGATTATTTATTTAAAAAATCCCAGTTATTAGTTAAAGAACCGAGATTCAATGAATGGTTAGCTAGAATCCTAATCACCGAATTGTTGTGGGGTAGAAAAGAGTTAAATAGTGAATCGACACCGATAAAAACCATTCTAGCTTATCAACAGATATTAAAAGCACATATTAATGATAGTCATAACAATGATACCACCAATCAATATCCAGCAGGTAATTAATTTGTTTATCAAATTGTTTCAGTTGTACCATGGATAGTGATTTAAATCCAACAACATCACAACCATCAACAGTCCCAGCAACAGTTGATGAACCATTTCAATTATTACCACCACATACCCAACAAGCCACCAAAGCTTTGGGATTATTATTATTCTTTAGTTTTTTAATGTTTTCATTACCATTTGGTGCATTTTTTGGTACAAAATTCGTATTAAAAGAATATTTCCATACTGTCGGTTATACAAATACTGTATGGTCAGTTCTGGCAGCTGTTATTACAGTTAATTTAATTATCTGTGGATATGCTTATGTGGCTTATCATGAGAAAGAGTATGATGATAGTGGCAATTTAATTGAACCAGATACAGATACAAACAAAAAAGATGATTAATTACACACAAACATTCCGTATAATAATGGATTATTTCAATAAAAGAAGAATTAACAAGCTGGTTTGGACACTTTATTTCGTCATCTTTTTATGCTGATTTTAGCCAACGTTTCGCGGGCTATCGCTCCGCTTCCTCAGGGCGATCATCAACGAGTGAGATGATAATCGTTCATATAAAAAGAGGTGCGATACTGTTCAACCATATGAAAGAACAAGACAGACTTGTTAATTCTTCTCTTATTATTCCGTATATTTATTGTAGATATATTGTAAGTGTATTGTTGTTCTGTAAATAAATAAATAATTCCATGTAATTATTGGGTGTGGGGTTTCATTGATTTCTCTACACTTGCACTATATCTACAAAATCAATTTTTCCCGCCTCTATCCCACAATTAATTGGAAATTTTGTTCAAATTTTAGTTGAAAAACCTAGATATGTCCGAGTGAATACATTATTTACAACAACAAATCAAGTAATTGATCAATTCCGTGATGATGGCTGGACGTTTTCACGTAATTTCGATTTATCGTATCAAGAATTTCTTGAAAAAATCTCAAATTTACAACCTGGAGAATTCACCGTCGATATTCATATACCTGATTTGTTGGTATTTCCGAAAAAGACCGAATTTTACCACAATTATGCGTATAAAAGGGGCCAGATAGTATTGCAAGATAAAGTAATAATTTGTTTAATTTTAGTAATTTTTCTGATAATAATTGATAATTAATTTAAGGCCAGTTGTCTGCCTGGACATTTATTGAATCCAAAACCGGGTAGTAGTGTTCTGGATATGTGTGCTGCACCTGGTATGAAAACCACACAAATTGCTGCTATAATGGAGAATAAAGGGAAAATCTTTGCTGTTGATTTTGATCGAAAACGTTTCGAGATTATGACGAAAATCATTGATAATTTTGGTGCAACTTGTATTGAAACAATCAATCGAGATGTTACAACATTAACTGATAAAGAATGTCCAAATGTCGAATATATTCTAGTCGATCCTAGTTGTTCCGGTTCAGGTGATTTCTATTGTCCACATTGTTTTCCCGTTGGAATAATCTCATATAATTTTTTTTTTAGGTATAACGAATCGTGAAAAAACCGATCATGATGAGGAATGTCCTGATGAGGAGCGTTTGAAGAAATTGACCGGTTTTCAAGCTGTTATTCTACGACATGCTCTAACGAATTTCCCGCATGTTAAACGTGTTGTTTATTCAACTTGTTCAATCTATACGGAAGAGAATGAGAATATTGTACAGAATGTTCTAGAAACGTGTAAAGAATTCAAATTAATCGATATCAGAAAATTGATGAAAGATAATTGGATTAATTATGGTTCGACGGAGTTTGGTGAAATTGGTAAAAGGTGTTTATATGCAAAACCTGATATTGATCATACAAATGGGTTTTTTGTTGCTGTATTCGAACGTTTACATACAAATGAACATAATGAGTTTTTCAATCGTGAATTGTATAAATTGAATAAGAAACAAAACAAACAGAAAATTCGTGATAGTAATAATGACGACGTGAATGAAAATCAAGAAGAGATAGTTGATCAGATTAGTAACGAAATTGGAATTGAGGAAAATGTGCAAAAACACAAGAAAAAGAAGAAGAAGAAAAAAGATGAAATCAGTGATGAAGATACACGCGAGAATATTGAAAAAATGGATAAGGACGACAATCTTGAAAAACACAAAAAGAGCGAAAAAACTAATGTTGACAGTGGGGAAACTGGAAAGAAACGTAAAAAGAAGAGGGAATCTAGCAATGAAGTTGTTGAAACTGAAACCATAGTCGAAGAAAATGTGGAAAAAGTCAAGAACCATAAGAAGAAACGTAAATCTTCTATTGAAGTTCCAATAGAAGGCGCAGAACAAGAAGCAGCTCCTACAGAAAAAAAGAAAAAGTCTGCTGTAGTAGGTGATCGAAATGAACTTGAGGAGATTGAAGAAGATGTTAAAACGCCAAAAAGAAGAAAGGAATCCCGTAATGAAGACCAAAATGAGGAATCTGCGAAGAGAAGTAAGAAGAGAAAGAAGGAATATTTTGAAAATTAACTGTAATTGTTTCATATTTTCGAGAATAAACATCTTTATTTCTTATATTGTTGTTTTTTTTCACGCAACCCTTCTACGGCCACCCAATTTTGCAGAAATGGTCCGCTTACAGGGGTTGTAATATTGTTTGATTTTCTAAGTATTTACCAGTTAGTCATAAAACAAACTAATCATATAAAGTTTTCATAATTTGAAGAATTGAGGTCAGCAAACGTCGTCCAGAGGATCGTTAGTTGGCGTGGTCGAAAGGACTTTAGTTCACTTTATAATTTTGCATCGACTCTTTTTACCGATAATAAAATCAACATAAGAATATAAAACTAACACGCAAACAAAGTATATACATACTTGTATGAATTTACTGCAATCACAACAATATCCTGACTCCAGGATCAGGATAATAAAATTTTATCAAGTCAAGCAGAAAAAAACACACTCAGAACGGAAACAATCCACCAAATCATTGCAATTAAATCCTGTAGAACAGTTTTTTTTCCAATAAAACAACGATAAATCAATCCTTTAGTGGTAATATTTAGATACTAGCGAAGTTCAGTAGTTTTGAATATTTCACGAACCTATAGTCCAAGGCTAATAATATCGAGACTAAAACTTCGATTAGATCTCAAACGGTGGTGTGTTGAGTTATAAACGTAGCTTATGAGCTTTCGTTTTCACGTCTAAAACTGTACTTATATAAAGCTCTGATTAGTTTCGAGAAGGTCATGGTTACTGTTTACTGCTCGGTAGTGTAACGAAAAGCGAAAATAATGTGCAGTTCCTGAAATTATTGTACAATCAATTATGGTATGTTCTTAACGTAGATTTTAAATTTTACAAATATTATGAGATTTTGCGGAAATTTGCACAAATTTGCTTGCACCCACGAAATATCACCACTTTTTGGCTTAATTTCCTCTATTTTTTGCCTAACAGATTTACATACGAATAATACTGTCCCAGATTTGTCACATATTTCCCAAATAATTCTCTATAATAATGGATCGATAAAATCTAGATAGGATAAGCATTAATCAAATTATTAACTGGGTACTGGGTAGTTGATTTTTGTAGGTCAAAACTCTTTCTAGCAATTATTAAACTTGAAAATAACCCGATCTGGTATTTTCCATTTCGCTAGATTTAATTTTCTTGATTACGATTGTAATTTAGATTCAGGATGTTGATGTGTGAAAGAAAATAGTTTGAAAGAAGTTGTATATGAACACAATTTCCAAAAATTTCTTATCACACTATTGTATTTCTTTAGAAATTATCATCGAAATTATAGACGGTTAAGGTGTAATTTTTGGGGATTTCGTGTAAACGACCCAATTTTCAATATAGGTTTCACCAAAAAACGAAACTTGTATGTTGAAGAGTAATTGTAAAAAGGCAATTACAGAAGTACAAGAGTCATTCAGTAAGTAAAGACACAAGTGGTTACTTTAATTATATTGTATATTCGTATGTATGATTAAACAGGCCTGGGTCTCCCTAGTTATACGTAGACCCTAACGGTCCTTTGTAAGCCCCGAGTTCTCAGAGTCTCCTACAGTCCTCAGCCTTTGATGAAGCCCAGAATATCCCCAATAGATAGTCTCTGTACCTCCTGAGGTTCGAGAACGGCAACCCAAACCAGCGGCGCCTCAGCTCAGAAAGAGCAGGCCCCTGGAAGGACCTCCTATAAGTTTCTTGCCTGTCGTGTTTTCTGATATTCTAAACAGTAATTTTTGTGGGCTTCGTTTGCCCATTTACTGGTTAGGGATTTTATTGTGGTGGTGGCCACCCCAAGTGCCGGTTCCGGTCCGTAGAAACTCTCTGTCAATGCGTATCTTCTCAGCCCATCGGCGATTTCGTTTCCAACTACCCCACAACGGCCCAGAGCCCACACCAGAGTTATTGTTTATTTAATAATCATCGTAATTTTCCAATTTTTCAGTAGAATCCCCTGCTACATTTATAGTTACACATGTCCCTTCGCAATTGACAACCAATTGTTTTATATTCATTGCAGTGATACCAGCTAACCACCTTATTTTTATACTACTATCATTTAAATTAGAGCTTTTGTCTCTTTACTTATTGCATGACCCCGTAATTTACATTTTCCTGTTGAAAGTTATTATTGCAAGTTATTGTGCAAAAAAGTGGTGGATCTACCACGAAACTAACAAAACCAGCAATTTCGCAGCCCTGTGTTATAGGAGAGGCCTTACTGGCGCGTTGTACCACACAGAAAGACATCTATTTACGTAGGGATTCACTCTAAACAGCGCCCCCGCCCGGACTTGACGCCGATAAGAGATGCCAGGATGGAGACCTTATAATTTATGTTGCCTAGGACCTCCCAGATACATTACACACTCTGTTAAAAAATTATTATTCTCTACGTCTTGAGTTAGATCTGGCAGTCCCACATGCGTTGCAAAAAGTCTTGATCCGTCACTGGTACAAAATATTAGAACATTTGCGTTTTTACGAACTAATTATTATTGAAATACAACTATTAGTTATCTTAATGTGAAATTTATGTAAATTTTCGACATTAAATTCCATCATAAATTGTCACTTTTATTAATTTCGTTTGTTCTTAATTACTTTCAATCTATTTTTTTGTGTTGTGTTGTTGTTGTCGTTGTAACTGCTTGTTTTTTTTCTTAATGTCCTATTTGCCTCATTTGAATTTCGACAGAATTTCGCTGAAACTGAACAACATTGAATCGCGTGTGAATAATAAAATGAAATACAACACATAATCTACATCTGAACGACAAGTTAAATGGCAAAGTTACAGTTGGAACGCGATAGAAAAGACCAAGACATAGGGAACTAGCAATAAAGAAAAAATGGTATAATAGTTTTTCTGTTATTGATAGGTGGGATTATTTATAATAATAATAAAGGGGTTATTAATGATTTGAAGTGAATATAAAAGAAAAATGAAGAAATATTAATTTTAATCAGCTAAACTAGGCAGTCAATGCAAACAGCATGCAATCTGCAATTTTTTCAAGTCTTAAGCTAGTTATAAATCACCTAATTTTATTACTATTATTATTATTGCATTTTCGGCTATAAGGTCCTAAAGAAAGGGACAATTTCGCCCTATAAAACGCTTAAACTTGAACTAGGACCTGAATCCTGTGTGTATGTATATGTGAGTCATCGCATGCGCGCGATAAGCATCATAGAAAATGCGGCCGACTTTTTTTCACCGGAAACTACCCAATAGGGTGGTGTCAAAGAGAGAGGGGTTGTTTTGACGCGGGGCGGCCGCCACACAGCCTGAAACAGGCCAACATATAAACTAAATACCACATGTCTATTCTTATTGGTCAATGACATGCCAACATCAACCAATCAGTTTTGAATATAATTGTACCAACCCAAATTCCGGTAAAACCGGAGTCGATAACAACAACACAAGCAACAAGTCCAGTCGGTTCTTTACCATAAAAGCAAATTCTAACTAGCGGAAATTTAGAAATTTCTAATGCCAACAAGGTGTTAGTATCAATGAAGTCGTTGACTAGATAAACGAGGTGGTAGAGGGCTGTTTGAAGGGATTTTAGTGGAAATTTTGATAAAATTCTTTGATAGCAGTTTGCATCAAATTAACCCCTCACTTCAGACAGGGTTAGTGACCTTTCTGTTGAATATTGTGCCAGTTAATAGAGAGTGAAGTTGACCGACAACAGTCCGGCGTGGTCAATGAAAGCGTCTACATCAAACCGCAGATATGGTGAGTTTTTCGAAACAGAATACAGTAGAGCTCTATCTCTCCTTAGAATTTTTGTGAAGAAGACCCGGTGTGTTCTTTTGAGGGAAAATCTTTCGATATTATCTGTAGAATTAAAAAAAAATCGTGTAATTTCATAAGCTTTCGCGAAATTTATAGCGATTCGCCCGGCGCATCCACCATTTTTTCGGTATCTCTCGAAGTCTTGAATTCATATGAATTGCAGGAAATTTCAAAATTGTTTTAATTAAAACTCTAGAAATAAAGGAGTTTTGGAAGGCTCCCTGTTTGATTCTCTAAATTAAGTCTACTATTTTATTGCACAAGTTGTTGTAAACTACTGTTGTACGTTGATGATGCGAATTCCTGAAAACCGGCAATTTCCACGACTTGTTTTTCTTCAACGAAAATTCGTGATATCTTCCAAGAAACTTGTCTGAATCGATATTTCTTGGTATTTTTTAGTCAGTGGCTCCGTCCCGTGTCGGCAGCCGTATGCAGCAATACGAAGACATTGCTAATAATGCTACAACACTGACCAACGACGCTGACCATTCGCCAGATGGCGCTGTTAACGGTATGGAAGATGTTGCCGCCAACACCACCGCCACCGCCCCCACAGACAAACAATCAAACGGGCTCAGTGCACCTCTGGCGTTAAGTGGGAATAGCGCGCCGCATTCAGAAGACGACGACGACGACGAAGACGACGACCAAGGCAACGATAACTACCACCACCACAACCACCACCATTATCATCATAATCACCACGAATCGACAGCCGCCAATACAGGTGGCTACTGGAGGCAAACAGCCGCCTCCAGGCCATCTAGTCCAAATACGATGGCTGATAACGCTAGTGATGTATCATCAATGATACCACCGCCGCCACCACAACAACAACCCGTCCGACCGAAAAGTCGTGCCGAAATGGCAACCAGTCGATATCAAAATCTATCGTATTGGAAAGCCAGACGGGTATTGTTTTATAAAAATGGTGATCCATTCTTTCCGGGCATTGAGTTCCGGTTCAAACCTGGTCGGGATATTGTCAGTTTGGAATCGTTGTTGGACAAATTGTCGTTGCGCATGGACTTGCCACGTGGTGCAAGATATATCTTTTCAATGGATGGAGATAGGAAGTTCCAACTGGACGAATTAGAAGATGGTGCTTCTTATGTAGTATCTTCATACAAAACATTTAAGGTAAGCAGAAAACAATGAGACAAATTTCACATTGATTAGTTGGATAGAAAGTATGTTAGATGAATATGTATGAGAAGGACCTGATTTAAAATGTAAAAGAGGCGTGTAGAAATTTCACTTGCATTTCAAATATTATAATCAGGATATTCAACAAGGACCTCCTGCGTGCATCAAAACGTACAATAATTACCATAGAATTCCATAAAAATTATTCAATTTTGAAATATCGAATTATGAATGACAACATAGCTGATAAGAAGAGTTGAATGAGCAGTCAAGTAACAAAATTGATTATTGATAAGAATAATACAAAAAATATAATTTGTTTACATTATCAAATCATTATAATAATGATCATTTTATGATTTACAATCTATTTTTGTAAATATTTCTAGCGACAATCTAGTCGAATTTTATTTTCGGTCGTCATTACATAGGAAACCAAAACAAGGGGGGTAGATCGTCTAGATTGCAGGGATTTTTATATGGTCGAGCAGAGCTTATTTGGCACGTGACCTCGTCCACTTACCAAGATAAGCTGACCACATGCACGCACGATATAGCTATATATACGGACCGTAAACATACTTGTAGGTCTTACCTTACCACCCCGAGAGATTTACGCATATCGCAGAAAACTGGCGGTGATAATAATATTTTATTTAATAAAATATTTCCAAGCTTCCAGTTTAGTACAAAGAAATGGTACAAAATACAATTAAAAACCAGCAAAATACCCTTAGGAAGTAAGAATGGACTGTACCACTGGACTTGGTAATCAATCGATATATCACCGCCTGTTTCTTGCATTATTGTTTCGCTTTTTTTGCAGAAATAATAAATAGATTTTTGCAAATCTAGACTGGGTGGGTAATTTAACAAAATCTGGGTGACACATGATTTGTTGGATTAAACTGAACTGACCCAAATAATGCACATATTCCTACCTTTATAATATCAGTTATTAAATGCACGTTACACAGGGGGGTTGGTTGATGCGTGTGTCCAAGTTGGACGTATGTGATTTACACGCAAATTTATTCCGGTTTTTCTACAAATTTTCTTTTTTTTTTCTTGAATTGAAAGAAATTTTATCAATTTTCGAATAGAATTATTCAATGGGCAAATGTAAACAACTGGAGGCTTTCGTCTAGCATGCAAAGCTTACGTGGCGGGTGGCGGCGTATCGATAGTAAAGCCATTCCTGACTATAAAAGAGGAAAACAATTTTTCGTCCTTTCGTTCGTTCGTTTTATTTCTTTTTTCTATAACGTATAGACCGATATCCAAGGCCGGTACGTATACCTTGTGATTTCCGGAGCTTTGAGGTCAGTGTCGGTTGAAATTTTGCCATAGAGTTTTTTATATGAAGTCGCCTTTCTTTCATGGTCGAAGGATACATTTTCAGAATCATATTAATAAATTACTGTGAACTAAATGGTTCGTTTTGTGTGTGTTTTTTTTTTCGTTAATAACTTGAAGGAATAGATTATCGTGTTCTGATCATTAAGGATAATAATGCGGAAATTTCAATGATCGATTTATAGGCGTTTCCTGTAGACGAAAACTCCTAATAGGTTTTGGTTTATGAAAAGAAAACCACTGCAAACACACCTGCAATGTAATTCTCTGTTGAGTCATCATAGTTTATGATATCATTAGGACTGATTGCAATTTGATTCTATCTATATATGTATAATAGATATATAGACTGCATAGGTAGCTCCACCCAAATCTTGCCTCTAGTGCTTCTGTAATATTTTATAGTGCATTGGAGCTTTCCAGCGACTATTCTGCATTCTAGTTAGGGGAACCTCATGAAAACCGCAGTGGCGTAACTAGCGTGAGGCATGGAGACGCTTGCCACCGGGCCCACGCAACCAAGAGACTACAGGTTACCCATAAACCCGCATATAGAATTCGTTCCGTTCTAGTAGGTACCTAGTCCCAGAAGAGATTGAGAACACATACATTTTTTATTCTGGTGGCCCCTCTTATAGGGTATCTTTGTTTATCCGTACCGATTTTGGCGAAAATCAATTAGAAACATAGGAATCTTACCTAAGCCAGACAAGATAGGGGCTATTACTGCAATAAGGCTACTATGTAGAGAAAGGGCTGGTTGACACCAATACTTCATGCCTCTGTTGAGCCTACATATAGTAACGCCGCATAAGTTGTTCTCATTCCCGTCTGGGCCTATTTTCGCTTATGTTCCTAGACGATTGAAAAGACCAATATAGGTATATATGGAGGGGCCCATTTTGAATTTCTGGCTCAAATCTGAAGTTACGCCACTGTGAAAACCGTAAGAAAAAGTGATTGTTTTCTGTTGCTTTACAAGATAAATAATAAATCTTTCAAGGGGGTGTTTTTAAACTACACGCAACAATGTCATAAAACCAGATCAGATATTTAAAAAAATTACATTTTAATTTACAACATACTCGAATTGATAAGGAGATTTTGATGTAAATTTGTTCTGTATAATTAGAATATATCTTGCAAACTTAAATAATAATTGATAACGACCTCAATTTTTTCTTTCATTATTAAAATGATATGATTTAAATTTGTAAGTTGTTCCGATGTCCTTGTTGTAATTCGAAAATATCTCCAATATATGTCCTTAAATTCTACTAATTTATGTACATACATTGATATCCTTAATATTAAGTAGGACTGTAATTAAGAAACACGACGAGGGGAAGAAAAAACTTTTTGAAATTCTTCAAGGATTTTTCAAGTAAAATTACGATTACGATGATTACGGAAAATAGAGGACATTGATCCAATTTTTCAAGACAACTTTCAGGTCAGGTTAATCGAAGAATAATAATAATAATACTAACAGTAATAATAATAATAATAACAATATTGTCGTCATAGTGGTCCACTTTATATGTTAATACATTTCCATATGTTTCTGCGTTAAAAGTCTGGAAAACATTTTCCGATAAGAAATTAAACTCGGTCACGATATGCACCCCAGTTTCTGGACAGCCCTTCATTTTTGACCTTGAGGTTAGCATGCTGACCACCCCCACTATATTGCCGCCACCACTACCACCACCACCACCACCACCACTACTTCTTCATTAGCACAATCAGTTTATACATATTTATCAGCGTAGCAATCGTTCGTGTCAAAGCTTCGACATTCATTCTTCCTTTGTGTTCGGTAGAAGTTACTTGCCCGAAAAAAAGGGGTGCCTCGATCTAATACTCGGTTATTGATAGTTTTTTCATTCACTTGCCTCCAGTTGTGAATCAACACCCTTAGTGGTGTTTGGGCAAATGTTAGATTTTGAATTTGATGACGAGACACCGTTCGCTGTTCTAACCGTGCCCAATATGGTAAACCATTTTAGAATTCTCGTGTAGTTGTTTGCAAAGTAAAAACTTTCTTGGTTTTGTTGTTTTTAAAGGCTGCTAGTTACGGGAAGAAGAATGGGATTTGGTATGCTGCACCCGGTGGACAGGGATGGAGTAAAGCGACTAGCAGGAAGGCGTCAATTGTTGAAGCAGACGTCCCTCCACCAGGTGGTGGTGGCGGGACTTCTATCAAACCAAGTTCCGGCCGAGTCATCCGGATCATTAATAATATGGACCATACTGTGCAAGTGAGTTACTTTTGATTTTTCTCTCACAAATCCAGAATTATTCTGGAATTTTTGTTATAAATTCAAAATGGTGTGCGTGAGATTGATTGACTAGAACTTGTCAAGGCTAAAACGGTGGCTTATCACTTGGAGATATCTTACATTGTTCTTTTTATTGCAATAACAACATAAAACTTTCAAGGAGTTGCTATAGAGAGTTCCCAAATTAAAACCAACAATTGTTTTTCTTTTATGATTTCTTTCTAGTGTCGAGTATTATTGAACCTTCGTACATCGCAACCGTTCGAAGAGGTTCTTGAAGATCTCGGTCAAGTACTGAAAATGAATGGTGCTAAACGTATGTTTACAGTTTCTGGACAGGAAGTCCGTAGTTTTTCACAACTACGCAACGAATTCGCCGATGTAGATACTTTTTATTTGGGTGTTGGTAGTGTTGGTGGTGGTGTAGGTGGTGTTATGTTATCACCAGTACGTAGAGCTAGATCTAGGATGGCACAAACAGCACTTGTTGAAGATATCAGTAAACAACGACGGGCTAGAAGTAAAAGTCGGCCAAGAGCTTTATATGCTGCGGAAAGTGAAATTGTCCGAACTAATGGTGAGAAAAACACCAAAGACTGCATATAGAAAGTTATTAATTTTTCGAAATTCTTAGATTATACTTTATTGGAAGTATTAAAAGAAGAACCGATGCGTGTAACGATTAAAGGATTAAGACGAACGTTCTACCCGCCCATTCATCATGCTCCAATGGATAATACGATGCCGGATAAGAAAATGCAATTAGAATGGGTGTATCCTTTATTTTGCCATATTTAGATTAATCATAAAGTGCAATTTTAATCTAAATAGGATAGTCACAGTTTTGCAGATACGAGAAAAAGAATTGCGCTTGCAATTTCTGATAAGAGTTGCGTGCATTTAACACAATTCTCCTCCACCGTTAATAAATCAAAAATTTAATTAATTACATGACGGTCATAATTTTTTTCCTTAATAAATTGCATTTAGGTACGGTTATCGTGGTACAGATTCTCGACGAAACCTTTGGGTTCTACCAACTGGTGAACTTTTATATTTTGTAGCAGCTGTGGCAGTGATGTATGATCGTGATGAAGAAGCACAACGACACTATGCCGGTCATACTGAAGATATTCAATGGTAAACAATTGGACAAAATGCTGTCCAGTGGTGAATGTATTGATTTTAATTGGTTGTTTTCCAGTATGGATTTGCACCCATCTAGAGAAATGGTAGCGTCCGGTCAAAAAGCAGGCAGAAACCGGAAAACACAAGCTCACATACGGATATGGAGTACGGAAACATTACAAACCTTATATGTGTTTGGTATGGGCGAATTTGAAGTTGGTGTAGCAGCTGTTGCCTTTTCGCAACTGGTAAATCAAAATGTACACATTTTGACCATTATCGTGGTCATTGTTTTTTTTGCTTACAGAATGGTGGTAGTTATGTGTTAGCAGTCGATGCTGGACGTGAAAGCATCCTGTCGGTTTGGCAATGGCAATGGGGCCATTTATTAGGGAAGGTTGCGGTAAGTTTCATGTTAAACAATTGTTAAATCCTTATAGACAGTTTTCCAATAATTATGGGGTAATCTGCATAAACATAGCGTTCGTGTTTCATATTCTATGTATGCATAATAGAATCGACGAAATTTTGATATTCAGTAATACCGCAGAATTACAGAAAATGTCAAAGGAAATATTTACCAAAAATAGTTCTAAATTTCTAAATTCTTAGACTCTCCAAGAAGAATTAACCGGTGCTGTTTTCCATCCACTCGACGACAATCTAATGATAACACACGGAAAAGGCCATTTGACGTTCTGGAATCGTCGCAAAGACGGTTTCTTTGAACGTACTGATATTATCAAACCGGTAAGTTGTTTTGTTTTCGCCCCCAATAACATTGTAACAAGAAAAATTTGTTAGCCATCAAGAACAATGATAACATCCCTCCAGTTCGAGCAAGATGGTGACGTTATCACAGCAGACAGTGATGGATTTATTACAATTTATAGTGTCGACAGTGATGGAGCCTATTTCGTCCGAATGGAATATGAAGTAAATCTTAATAATCACTCAAAATGAATTGCTAACTAAAAACTTCTTGTTTTAAAGGCCCACAATAAAGGTGTTAGTTCATTGGTGATGTTATCGGAAGGTACTCTACTATCCGGTGGTGAAAAAGATCGCAAGATTGCCGCCTGGGATTCGTTACAGAATTACAAGAAAATCACTGATACTAAACTACCAGAATCGGCCGGTGGTGTTCGTTCAATTTATCCACAACGTCCTGGTAGAAATGATGGTAATATCTACGTTGGTACAACGAAGAATAATATTATGGAAGGGTCGTTACAACGACGATTCAATCAAGTATACACATTTAAATTGGAAATGATATAGCGTGTTTTTGTTGTAAATCAACATATTTATATTTTCAGGTGGTTTTCGGTCATGGTCGTCAATTATGGGGTCTGGCTGTACATCCTGATGATGAAGTGTTCGCTACAGCTGGCCATGATAAGAATATCGCTCTTTGGCGAAAGAATAAATTTATATGGACTTTACAAGTTTGTCTACCAATTATTTTCCTGTTTTTGAATGATTTTCATGATTTATTTTAGGTCGCTTTTGAATGTATTTCGTTAAGTTTCCATCCATTTGGGGTAGCTTTAGCGGCCGGTAGTACTGAAGGCCATCTATTGATAATCAACACAGAAAGTGGAGCTTTAGTGAATACGATTCGTGTTTGTGGTTCACCGTTGAATTGTGTCGGTTTTAATCCAAGTAAAGTTTCCATTTGTCTATACAGAGTTTTTAATTGATTTTCATTGAAATAAATTGCAAATTTTAGCTGGCGACATGATTGCAATTGCCTCACAGAATGGTAGTATTTATCTATTTAGAGTTAGTCGTGATGGGTTCACGTACAAGAAATCGAATAAAATCCGCGGTTCACAGCCGCTCATCCAAATGGACTGGAGTTCTGATAGTAATTTCCTTCAAACAGTCACTGCCGATTACGATTTATCTTTCTGTAATTTTAACAACAATTCTACATAATCGTTATCTATAATAAATTATTTTTTTCGATTTTTAGGGGATGTTAAGTCCTTATCACCGGAAAAAAGTCCCATAGCTATGAAAGATGTGAAATGGTACACTCATAATTCAACTGTCGGCTTTATGGTGGCTGGTAAGAATTGCAGAGAAAAATAGTTTTCGATTTCCTTAATGATTGTTTTCAGGAGTTTGGAATAACCGTTTTTATCCTATGACGTCAATAATCAGTACAGCTAGTCGATCGGCAGCTCATGATCTCTTGATATCCGGCGATACTGATGGTTATTTACGACTTTTTAGGTAAATTTTTTCCTATAAATCATTCCCGGTTTTCTAATCAAGTCTCTTTTTTTCAATAGATATCCATGTTTGAGTCCGAAAGCTGAATATAATGAAGAAAAAGTCTACAGTGGCCAAGTAGCATGTGCACGTTTCTTATTCAATGATCGTAATCTTGTAACGGTTGGTGGTACTGATGCTGCATTAATGTTATGGGAATTAACAGAAGAATAGCAACGACCATCATTTTTCTACTTGCCTTCATTAGTTAATAGAAACAATTCATTTGATGATAACGATTACGGTGATTCTGATTTTGATTCAAATAATGAAAATTCGTTCGAAATACTCGCCTTGACGTATTGAGAGAATGGAAAGAAAAGACAAATTATTATTAAAAGCACTATCGGTGGAATTCTGTAACAGAGTCATTGTCAGTGTTGACTATCCGCTAAT
>JAZBHA010000012.1:226871-251450 GCA_037464855.1 Iselma pallidipennis
AACAGGGCACTTTTTCGAATTGATTGATTCTTTGAAATTGGCACTTGGTCGATAGGTTCAATTCTGTGCTTTTTCCCCCCCTCGATTTTATTGTTAGATGATAATAATCCTTATATATTTTTCGATGAATTGTTTTAATCAGAATTTTCGAAAATAGTACTGATGAACCGAGCAAGTGATAAAATACCTCAAAAATATTTAAAAAAAAACAAACAACTATAGAAAAATCGAGCAATGTTTTAGATAATTTGTTATTCATATTACAGTGGCGTAACTATCGTGAGGCACGGAGGTCTTTTGCCTTCGGGCCCATACTTGTAAGAGGCTCACCGGACCCACAAACCTGCAGATATGGGTATACACTGTGTAATTGAAATCCTTTACATAATTCAAATCATATTAATACCGTCTAATATGGTCGCCAATTGTTTGATGGTCACTGATAAGGGTAACCCATCATTTCGGACATTTTTTGGGGGTTTTTATGTATATTTTGTGTAACTTCCATGCAATAATGGCATTTGTTATATGATTTAAATAACTAGACTTGTGTAGTTCAATGCCATGCGATAGTTGCATTTTTATCAGCGATATGGTAGGTTGGTAATTCTCCAGTGACCATCAAATAATGGTTACAGTTTTGGCCAATTTTCTCTCTTTGACCCCTCAAAATACCCTTATCGTACTACTATTCCCCGTAGGAATCATGAGATTTGAATATTGCAAGGGACTTCAACTACACCCTGTATAGGAAAGGAGCCCATTACAAAACGCTGCCTCCGGGCCTCAAATTTGAAATTACACCACTGTTCATATTGTTTTAAATTAATTAGAGCTTTAAATTGTTGATAAGAGTTTAGAACACTTGAATTTAGTTAAAAATTATTGTTATTTTCAATCAATATACACCCGAAAACTGCCAATAGTTATAGAATGTTATTAATTAATTAATTAAATTGCATGATAGCTTCTTTAAATAATAATAATAATAATAATATAATTTTTAAAAACGATTACAATCCTTCCAATAATAGCATTTTGATTACCTAATTAGATTTCAAAATAAATATATCAAAGTAGAAGAGAATTTCAATAAAATAACCGCAAACAGGGAGAGGATAAAACAATAAAACCCTTAAAGGGAAAAATTTTAATACTTGCATATACATATTTACACAAGCAAAACGAAAACAAACAACAAATTTTGTTTACAACAAAACAGAAGTACGAAAAAAGAAAATATATGGCGTTTTCCTAGTTTCAATAATAAATTTAAGTATTATCACTAATCTGTTCTAATCCATGTCCCTTTAAAGTTTTGTTATTATCACACGAGTCTTTACCAACACTAGTATTCTTCTTATTATCATCGTCATTATCATCATCATTATCTTCATCATTACTTTCACGACAGTGCAAATCTTCAGCAATTAACTTATTAACAGCATCATTCTCATCTGAATTGCCACAATACCTATTTAAAATGTTCGTATAATAAATATGTTCGGATTTCTCCAATTCCGGTTGTGTTTGAGATTCATATTTTTCAGTCTTCATTTCTATACCATAATTATTTGTATTATTCGGTGTTGTTGTTAATATATTATTGTTCGGTGTTGCTTCATCAATACGTTCACTTAAAAACATTGTACTTTTCGTAAAGATTTGTATCGGTCGTCGGAAACCTTTTGCATGATGATGTGGATAACCCAATATTTCACTTTTAGCAAAACCAACTACTGATGATAATAAATATTCAGTGAATTTATCCGGGAAAAATTCGATTGAATTGTAATTTTTATAAATTGTCTCCTGGAAAACAATTCAAATAATTGAAAAAATTATTAATTATATTAAAAAAAAAACACAACTCACCGTCAATTTTCGTTTCGATTTATAACTCGCCCAATTCTGGGGCTCTAATACCAATTTACCACCAGGCCTCAATTGAGCATACATCCGTCTGAAAGCTTGCTTCAAACCAGCATCGCCCCAATTCATATGGATCCATTTCGTTACACTCAAACATAAAATCACATCGAACTGGGGTTGTTCGAGAGCTAGAAGGGCATCATCTTCAAGTACATAATTACACTAAAAAAAAATCGTTTTAATTAGAAATAATATTATAAATAATAAAACATGAAATTGTTTGACTTACTTTTTTAAAGACAACATTATTGGGAAAATCACGCCTACTATAGTTATCGTTAAAGCCTGGAATGTCAATGGGTCCATATAATATTGGCATAGAAATAGGAAAAAACTCACTACTACTTTTCATCTTATCATCTTGATTGTTAACAGGTAAATCATCATCATCACCACCGATTTTGGGCGATGGTGCATTTTTAACATAATGTTTAACATTCTTTCGAGCAATTGCAATCAATTTTGGATCGATATCTATGCCTGTCACACTTTTAGCACCAAAATCTCTAGCTACAGATAATGTTATATGACCTATATTACAGCCAATATCAAGGATATCTTTGCCCTCGAATAAATACCTATGCTGTGAAAATACCTTCAATCTATGGTCGACATCTGCATGGGAATTCCTATAACCGTAATACCTAAAACATCAAAACAATAACAAGAAATTAATAACTGATAATAATAATAGTAATAATAATAATAAAGTACCTATTATAGTTGCCGTATTGGAATTGCCTATCTCTCTCTTTGAAAACCGGCAATTCTTCATTAGCCGTTTTGTTCCGTCTTGGTTTCGGTTTAGAGACCGATGCGGATCGTTTCAACCATGCACCAGGTTGTGGTACCACTGGACTAACGATTTTATCCAACAAATATTTGAATTTCTTTGCATTTGATACTGATGTGGTGGTGGTTGTTGTTGTTGTTTGTGTTGCCACTGTTGTAGTAGTAGTTGTTGTTGCTGTTGTTGTTGTTGTTGTTGCTGATAGTAATCCACTTCCGCCATTATCACTATCACCACCACCACCACCACCTCCTCCACCATCCTCTATTCCCTGATCTTCCTGTAGTTTCCTCTTGATTCTATCTCTCTTCGGTGACAAATCCAAACTTAAATCTTTATTACCACCACCATCATTCGTTGATGGTGTTGTCGTCGACATTGTTGCATCGTTGTTGGTTTCATCGGGAATTTTCGCTGAATCCGTTAATATTTCTGGTGTTTTAGCTACCGACGGTGGTATTACATCAACCGATTCTAAATTCTCTAAACATGCCGATACTGTACGTCGTTTCTTTAAACGTTTCTTACGTCCCTTCTTGATTGGACTATATAATTGTTGTTCATATTCAGCATCATCAGCACAATCAATTAAATTCAATGGATCATGAATATTCGGTGGTATAATCACTTCAATTTGTCCTTTACGTCTTGGTGGTGTTGGTATTGGTGATGATTTTGGTGTGATTGCATTCATAGCACGATTGATCTCTTCATTTTGTAAACTATTTAAATTTAATGGATCAGTTATATTACCACCTAATAAAAATTTCGTTGGTGGTACTGGTTTTTGACTTAACATTTTATTCAGACCACCAGAGAAACTTTTCGATCGTTTACGTCCGTTACGATCATGTTTCGATTTACGTTTAGATGATGGATTCGTATTATTATTTGTATTTGTATTCTTCGTTTGGTTTTTGTGATTGTGATGATTGGTTTTTGATGGTGGTTGTAACACCACCCCAGATGATGACATCCTCCTACAGACACGCAAAAAATTATCGATTAGTAATAGAACTTATAATATTGTTGCAAGCCGTGAAACAGCGAGTTTTCTAAAGGACAAGTGTGACAACAGCCTTAAGAAATGAGTTTTTTATGCTATAACAGGTGCGTTTTACAATGTGTCACATTTTTCTCTTCGAACAAGTCGTGTTATAATAAAACGCGCCAATAAGAATTACGTTTTGATGCAGTTTTTTGTTGCATAATAACTTCATTATAAATGCAAAATATAAAAAAGCCGTTTTTTCTCGACTCAACGTATTTGTGTACGTAGTTGAGCGTATAATAACTACGTCATCAGTTCAGTAAATGGATCAAATCTCTCCACCACTTTGGAAAAATATGATTTATGGTAGAAACGTGCTTGCGGAATGGAATGAATGGCACGCAAGAAAAAATCCTGTTCAATTCTTCCAAAGCGGTGGGGTGATTTTGACCCATTCAAACGCATCAAGAAAATGTAATGTATATGAATTTGTTATTTGTCGTAAAACTGTGCCAGCCTGTACGTATATATGAACACCCTGTATAAAAATCAATACACACTATTGTTAAAGACGTAGAACAAACTTTTCTCTATTTGAAGTTCTAGATATTTTAGAACAATTTCAACTGGAGTTGGACCTTATCATCCCTTAAAGAAAAATTGATAAATTTCTCAAAATTGTCAATGATAATGTATAGAGAATTTCCAATGAACTCGTATTTCTTCATATTGACTTGACAGTGAAACTATTAAATTACCAGACTTTCTAATTGAAAATACAACCCGATCAAATAACTTTAATATTTCCATAATATAATTTCTAGAACACCCGGTATTTTAATTAACACACTACAAGAATTAAATAACTGATAATAAAAAGACTCTCATTAGAACTAAATATATCGCTCAATTATTAAATTAGAAATTATACGAGAAAACGATAATTATATCTGATTTAATATTAATATAGATAATTAGGTAAAAAATAAATATTGATAATTGGAATTACAATCACTATTCGCTCGATTTAACAGACTTAACAATAAAACAAACGAAAAAAAAAACGTGTTGGCCCACATAATAAAACGTCGAATCTCAATCTTCCATCTGATAATCATTTATAACAAGCGCGGATAATTAGCTATTCAACAACTATTTGAAGCAACAAAAAAAAAAAATTGGTTCAAACTAAAACAATACACATTTACAGTTATACTATACATCTAGCGAAAGGAAAATAGAATAACTGAATTGGTTAAAATCTTCTTGACAGTTTATAGATCAACAACGATATATGTATGTATGTGTAATGAAGTGATCAAAGTAGAAGAGACGGAATAGAGAAACGAAAAAAAGTAATTAACACTAAAAGCTCGACAAACATTTTATTAAAAAAAAAACGAAAATAACAACAAAACGGACAAACAATTAACCCGTCAATTTTTTTCTTCCGTCTCTTCTATTCTTTCTATCTATCATTTCTATAAGAGTTTCATTCAAGCTGTTAACAGAGACCATGAACAATGAAAAACTACTACTAACATTGATCGTAACAAACGACAAAAGAAAATTCGTAATAATTACAAAAATTCGACAGAAATATCAATTACTAGGAGTTATGCCTCCAGGGATGGAGATCTAAATATGTAAAGTTTAAAAGCTCTAAGGTTCCCTGCTGAGTAAAAAAATTTGCCGTATACAAACATCACAGTAGGGTGACGGTAATTGAAAATTCTCTATCTATTTGAAGCTTAAAAACGTAAAAACATTAATTGATAATCATTTATTTCAATTAACCAATTTTTTTTCAGATTTTCACTGCCTACTCATTTTTTTTTGTTTAAGTTAACAATAATAATATAACAGGCGTGCTTAATCAAAAACACACAATACGTCGCCACAACGTCAAAAATTATTTTTAATTAGCAAAATTACAATAATCAATATTTCTCTAATTGATATTAATTTGAAATTCTCAATTATTGACAAATGACTCACACTATTCGTCCACCTATCGATATACAGTGTGATCTATAAAATTTATGACTTTGAATGACGCAAGAAACGTATGTCGACACTTTACTGCTTTTCACTAGCTTATCATATTAATTAAGTTTAATGTTATTGACGTGTATGTTCAAAAATTGAAATCGTTGTAAACTAAAGCTCTTTGAGGTACACTTGAGTGCATATAAAAGAGAACGTTTCTTGGGTAAGAAATACTAGTATTTTCGTTCGTGTAAGTCAGACTTTTTCTCTCTTTAGGGTAGCAAAGTAGGTTGGCCAGATTCTGGTCTGTAAAGCTTAAGTTGTCTTGTGGATGCCGCCCTTGGAAGCCCGATTTACGCAGGGCCACAAAAAACGTTCTCTTTCATATGCACTCAAGTGTACAAATTAAAGTAGGTACCTTAAAATCTGTGTATAGTCTGTAACAAGATATTCACGAATGGTTTTTTCAGTCAGGTAGATTCTGTAATGGCTTTACAGAAAATTCCTTAGATGTTGTGGAATGGCTCGTACTCAAATATTTCCCGTTTGTGTACATTCTTTGAAATCCGGTTCTGTCATAAGAATACCAGATGCATTGTTTGTATAGTTTGCGGTTTTTTGATCGACAGGCCCGTCATAAATGGGTGATTTACGTTCAAAAGTCATTCTTGAATATCTTGTTACGGACTATAGATGGCGTTACTGCAAAGTGTAGCGGAACAATGCAAGGACATACGTTTATCTAAATTTTATAGATCACACTGTATGATTTGCAACAAAATCTGGCACACCTGTTATAATGGAAATATGAACGATTGATGGAAAAAACTACCACATTTCTTAACTGGAACTTTATCAAAATATGTAGCTTTATATGTTTAATGATAAATGACGTCATATATACAGGTATTGACGATTATTATTTATTGTGTCATCCCAGTCTCTATTAAATAATTTACTTTTTGTGTTAATCACTCGAAAAAAATCAGGAGTCCTGGTGGGATAATATTAAGGACAAGGCTTAGTATGATCCCGAGGGAAAGTTCTAAGGAAAGAAGTGGATGACATTCTTTCCAAAAACTATCGGTGACCCTCAAAAAACTCATCACCCCATGGGAAATTTCCCCCTATATACCCTCGACCAGTCCACCCCTGATTGAGGGGGTCCTGAGAAGGAACAAAGTTGCCGATCCTGTTTAATAAAATATGAAATGTTTGTATTGTAATTATAACAAAAATCATAGAACGATTTCAGTAATCTTGGGGGCACCCAATCCACTGAATCCGCCACTGTAAAAAATTGCTATTTTTCCCCCAATAGATTTGTTTATTTAATAATGACAAAAAGAAACATTTTAATAGATTTATGAGTCTATTGTACGAAATATTATTTTTAAATAGAAAAAATAGTAAAAATTAAATTTGATTATTTTATTGCGGAAGTCTGAATATAAAACACACAAACGTATAATCAACGTTTTATTAAACTGACTGTTAAATTAATGATAAATGATTCTTGATATTTATCTGGTCGAAAATGTATTTAATAAATAAATAATAATTATTAATAATAATGATAATAATAATAATAATAAAGTAATTCAATTGGAATCAAGTAAACTGGCATTGCGTGAAAACAAAGAAATAACGAAAAACGGATAAAAGTATTTGTGCGAACATCATTTTTGTTTTTTTCGGCCTAACTGATAACAGCAATAAAAATATAAATTTCGTCTTTTTTTGGTCTCTTTTTCGGTTTAATTAAATAAATAAGTAATTGATAATAATTACTTAACACTTTAACACATAATATGCAATAATAAATGAATTATTATACATATTCCCGCAAAAAACACAGTAGGCGCAGTAAACGCATGCGTATTACCCACGCCAACATGTATGCCATTACTGCACTGTATGAATATACTGTATTGTTGTTGATGGGTAGAAATTTTCAATTGAAAATTTCTACCCAAAAACCATATAAAAACGTAAAAATCTTACCTTATATCAATTCTATAATACGCAATATATCGATTTCCACTATTTTATAGACACTATTGATTGTAATTTATGGAAAATTGAATTTGTTTATTATAGACGATGTCACTTTCTGATGCACCGCCACAACGACTACAAAACGTTCTGCTTGTAAACTAGCCTCCATTTTAATATTGGTCACGGGTAGAGACGAATACTGGCGAATATTGACGAGGTCATGAGTGTCGGCAGTTGGGGGGGGGGGGGTGATTGGTGGCAAGTAGTGGGGACGTAAAATTGCTATTTATTACCTGGGTGGTAGGGTTGAGCTTGCGCGGGAGGGGGGAGTAACGTAGGGGGCAAAAGTGCATTATTATTATGTTGAGATTAATCTAATCCTCTTGTGATGTAGACTCCTTATCATTATTATTATTATTATTATAGGTAATTGCAATTAAATTGCATTACCCTTTAGATGGGATACACGAAAAAAATCATGTCTAGACCATACATTTTTTTTTTGTTTGTATGATTCAGATGTATGAGCCTATAAATTGCGCAATATATGAAAATGCAAATTACCTTGTCCATAATTCAAAAATAAGGATGTTTTTCCTGTTTAATTCGCCAAAAACAAAAAAGATAAAATCGATTCGTTTATGGTTATAATACAAGGTGATCAACAAATAGAGCTATTTTTCCTCTAATAATTGATTGCAAAAAAGCGAGAAAGAAAACACACAATAATGATAGTCTATGTGGCGTACTGATTTGCATATTTTTAGATGACCCTGTAGAGTAGATACCGTGTGAGCAACAAAAATAATTAGGGCGTGTCTACAGGAGGAGAATTTCCTCCCCTAAATGCAGTGGCGTAACTTCAGATTCACGGCTCGTGTGCAAAAATTAGTTTTCAGGCTCCTCTTTACTACAGGAAAGTGAATACATTTACAAGGAAGGCACCAATGTTCGAGGCCCTCTGCGGGGCCGCGCGTGTATGTAGTTACGCCACTGCCTGAACGTCGTCCTTACTTTTTCTAAAACATGAGATGAACGATCGCTCCCTCTTTGTTTCAACGATATATCTGCCTCTTTATTTTCAGAAAGAGATGGAGGACAAAAGTAAGTTGTATTTTTTGTTGTTTACCAAGTTTTCGAAGTGTTTACCTTACAATTTGGATATCTATAGTAAACGTGTAGTAATGGTGGTGTTTGTTTTGTTAAATATTTATATTTACTGATAGTAAAAAGTTCAAAAAGATGCCATTATTGTTTAATATTTTTTTATGATAGGAAAATTAAAATTGAAATAAAAGAGACAAGAAAAAAAATACTTTCTACCGTTTCAATAATAAAACACATAACAGTATTAATGCAATAAACAAAAATTTACAAATAACGGATATTCAGATTTAACGGATATTTCCTCATATTGTGTTCGAAATGATTGTAAAAAACTGGAATTTTCAACAATTACAGTAGACTCCCGCTAAAACGACCACTAATCCCAGTCGTTTCTCTATAAGAGGGTGATAACAAGAGGAAAGATTTTTCCTCTCCTATTTTTTCCTCCTCTCTTTCGAAACATAGAGGAGAACTATATCATCTTTTTCTAGAAAGCGAGAGCGCACTATGTTCTTTATTGTTTTTTTTTTTTGGAATCAGTGGCGGGCCGTTAACTTTGGGGCCAGGGCCGGCGGAACACAGTAAACACGTGATGCTGCACATAAGGGCGTGTGATATGAACAGGCGCCAATGTTAAGGGCACCTCGGACGGAAAAGTAGTCCAACAAAAAAATATTAAATTATTAACATAAAATTAATAATACTAAACATTATAATGACAATAATTCTAGGGCGCCATATAAATCGTTGCATAAGGGCGCCAAGCACCCTAGCACCGGCCCTGTTTGGGGCCTTAGACTAACACTATTTGGGGGCCTACCCAATTGACCCAAGTTTGGTTTAAACTTAAATTTTGTATAATCTATTTTTTCTTAAATTTTTAATTTTATTTTTTTGGCCGCCAAAGGGCCCTGAGCTGCTGTCCATAAAGACCATGGATAAACCCGCCCTTGTGACAAATCACAATTTTCCTTCCTCTCTCTACAAACAGGACAGATAGAAAAGTTACTTTCTTTCCTATTTTTTATACAAAAAGGAATAAGTAATCTGAAAGTATAGTCAACCTATTATGACTCGGCCTCTTTCACTAGAGCAACAAAAAACGAATTGGGGGAAGACCTGGCTTTTCTATTTAGCCATCTGCTTACTATTCCTAGTTTGTTTCTGAATGGGTTTATTTTTGTCTCATTACTCTATTGTTGTGGTTGCTTTACTTGCACTGCTTTAGTCAGAGGTGCCAAGTCAAATTAGTTAGACTATATATTTGAAAGAAAATACCCATATTTTTATAAATATTCAGTATTGATCCGTTTAATAATTCATTTTAATTAATTGATTGGTGATGTACGCTGGAAATCAAAGACCCATATTACCATTCCATTCGTTAATTGATCCAATTATTCTAATTTTAATTTCGGACCATATTTTCGTGTATACATACTTCCAATACAAACTAAATATTTGGCTTCTATTGATTTTTCCATAACAGTTTAACACGCCAACATAGCCAGTAATTTACTTACAAAATTAATGGTTTTCCTATTTATTTAACCATCAAATCAAATTGTATAATAAATTATATAATTTTTTATGGTAATTTATAGGATTTTCTGTAAAACAACAAAACATTTTTATTTTATTACAAACAACATATTTATTTAAAACTTCTCAAATTTTTCGAAACGCAAAATAGTAGTTTTGTTGTGGCAAAATTTTGGGAAAACTTTAATTAATAATATAACAGATAAGAAGCAAATGAAAAAATGAAGAAATCACGCTAATTTAAACCTGTATATACTATACAAATAATAATAATTGATAATAAAAATTAGTTTAAAAGAAAATAATAATAATAATAATGATAATAATACAGATTTGGTACAAAATTATTTTAAAGGAAGAACAAAAATCAATTTCATTATAGTCCAATATAAATAAATATATCGAGAATAAATCTATTATTTATAATATTATAATATTTTTTTGTCTAAAATTTATCTTTCACGATACCATCGACCTCTTGGCCGTCGTAGCATTCTAGGTGATCTGGGCGATGCCGGCATCCGCCTTTGGCCACGATTTGTTCGTTTCGGTGATGTACTACGACGTACTACCACTACACTACCACCACCACCACCACTATCTGTTGTTGTTGTTGTTGGTGTTGTTATTGTTGTTGTTGTTTTATTATTGTCTATATTATTTTTTTCTAGTTTTTGTACACGCACATATGGTTGATACTGCATATTATCACTACTATCAACTTTGTTCGTCAATATTGTATCATCACCATTATTCAAATCGTACCTAATAATTCTACCATCGTCCACATTATTACTATCATCTAAACTACTTTGGTCATTTTTATTATTGTTGTCACTATTTAATTTATTAACACTTAACCGTTGTTGTTGTTGTTGTTGTTTATTACTTATACTATCAGTCGTATTATTTTCACAAATCTCTTCATTATCCTCCGAATCACCAATAATACTCGTTGAATCCAATGTACTATCATCTAAATCATCATTATCTTTCTGATGATCACGACGTATTATTCGACGATTATTACGATTAGGCCAACCAGTTCGATTTTTTTTCTTTTTACGATATTTACCCGGTTTACGACCCGGCCGATTACCCGTTAAACGTCGCCTACCAGGACCGGCACCACGAACAACACCACCACGACCACCACTACAACTATCACGACGATTCGTTTGTTGTTGTTGTTGTTGCTGCTGTTGTAAACGATTCATATCATAAACATTCAATAAATCAATTACATCAATTTTACTATTATTGAAATCAATACCATTATCATTATCATCACCATTATTATACATTGTTTCTGTTATATTTAGATTTTCATTAAATATTGCTGTTAATTCATCATCTAGATTTCTAGCTATTGTGAAATAATCGGGTTTTTCTTCTTGTTCTTCTAGTTGTTGTTGTTGTTGTTGTTGATAGTAACGATGGCGATGATGATACCGACGTTGATGTCGTGGTGATCTCAACTGTCGTCGTGGTTCTTCTAAAATCGTTGGTAATATCCTTGAATTTAATTCACGTTTCGATTTACGTTTCCTCTGTTGTATTAAACTACTTAATATTGCTAGGGTTGATGCATGTTGTCTGGGTGATTTTCGTGGATTTTTACCACCACTTTCACTTGTATTTGTTAGTTGTTGTTGTTGTTGTTGTTTTGTACCTGATCGTCCTTTTCTTCTAGTTATGGTTGTTGTTGTTAAAACTGGCTTCAATTCATCTACAGTACTAGTTGAACTTACTTCAGTCATTGTTGCACTAATTTTACTATCTTCATCTTGTGTATAAGGTAGATCAGTACTTGAAACCGAATTACTTGTATTTGGATCGGGTGTACTTGGACCAACTGATGTGGGTGTTGATACTGGTTCCATAAGGACTTTCTTGATTTGACTATAAGTTGAAAGACATGTTTTCGGATCTAATGGTGGTACATATTCTAATTGATATGGAAGAATTAAGGGATCCCAATAATCTACAAATATTTTAAAATTCATTAATAAATAATTAATAATTAAGAAAATTGATAACTCACTATCATCATCTAAAAAAACATATTTCTCATCGCCTGTATCTTTTCTTTGGAACGTTTTATACCAAGCCTCATCTTTTGGTATATTTTCAAATGAGAAATTGATTTCATTTAAATTTAACTGAGCATTCTGTTCAATTGTTGTTGTTGTTGATTCATTATTTGTGTCATTTTCTAAATTACCAATAAAATCACCATTATTCTTTGCTTTCCATCCAACTGGTGATAAATAGGAACCTTGATACCGTAACCTGTAACAACTTATCACAATTCAATCTCGAAACCCTTCACAAAATAATTTCAATTATATTCCATAATTATTAATTAATACTAACCTGGAACCGGGTGTTTCAAATTTATAATATTTTTGATTATCCATAATAAAAGCTTCAGCATGTGTACGTCGTCGTTTCTTGCCTCTACCACCATCTGAACCTGTACTATGCAATGATTCATCATCTTCAATTTTTATTTTTCTATTATTAAAACAACTATCATTACTTAATGAATTATTATCTAATTTGGAATCATCAGTTTCATTTTCATCATTTGTTCTTCTTTCATAATTATTCTCATCATCATTCTCATCACAAGATTCATCTTTTTTCGGAAATAGAAAATTCTCCGCCTCATTATTTAAACGAACTAATTCGGAATTACGTAATTTTTTAAATTTTACCATCAAACCTTTATCATCGATCTTTTCATCATGTTGTTGGGGTGGTGATGCTGGTGGCGGTGGTAGTGGTGTTTCCGGACGTTTATTATTATACTGCAAACTAACACCAGAACGTAATTTCGATGCTAATACTTCTACTTTATAATAACTTTTATTATCAACAACTAAACGTTCATCAGCTGAGATACGTTGACGATTACATGAACGTTTTGGACGACCAGAATTCCATACTTCATCGGTTTCAACTATTTGTTCCGTTAATTTCTGAAAATTACCACAAAAATTAAGACAAATTATAAAACACACACAAAACAAAACAAAATTACTGCTAATAATCGTGAACTAGAACGTAATTCACGATATTCCTTCACCATTTCCGGTTTCTCTGTTAAACTATCTTCTTCTAATGGTGGTGTCATATAATTGATATTTTTTCTTGAACGTAAATGATGACCTGAATCATTATTATTATTGATTGGTAATATTGATGAATCTTTTAAGCTACCCATCATTGATGCCGATGTTGTTCGTGTTTTTGGCATCTTTGTTCGTGTCAAATATGGGGAAACGTCACAATTTTTCACATCTTCAAAAAAATAAAAATAAATAAATACAGTGTGATCTAAAAAATTTATAGCCAAGTGACGTAAGGAACATATGTCTTACGGTTTGTTACAGAACTGTCTTTGACAAATTAATCATCAACTATCTGAACCAATACATACGTAAGGACATACGTTTATCATGGTACACTCGACTATAAATTGTGTAATAAAGAGAAAGCATACCAATGGCATCGATCCCATCTAAGCCCAATAATGTATCTTGATCATCGAAACCCTTTATTGATATGAAATTACCATCATCACCAATTAATTTTAAATGACGTTTTGATTGTATATGATCACCAAGATTATTATATGGTATATGACATATAACACAATATCCAGACTGAAATGCTGAATGAATGCGTAATTGACGGGATCTAGTCTTACGTGTCATGTTACGCTCATTTGGAGAGCTGCTAACCACATTTACTGGTATTATAGTATTATTAATATCTCTATTGACCACTATGGCCGGTTCAGAGACTTTAAGATTAATAAATTCTTTTTCCAACAATTTCCTAATTCGTAATCTTGTATTCTTCTCAAACATGGCATTACCGACAACATCCTACGGAATAAAAAAATTAATTAATCAAATTTAAACAATTACTAGGAATATTTTTTTTTTTACTTACGAAGTAACATAATCCATCCGTGTCACACTCATTCACATAAAAATTCCAATTAATTTAAATTAGAAAAGTAATTTCCCATCGTGTCATCCTATAACACAAACAAAAAAAAATTGAGGTTAGAATTTAAGAAAACAGCTGTTTATCACCAACAAACAAACATTTCCTAATTACATTAATAGATGTCGCTATCAACACCAATTTACTTAAAAATTCACAAAAGATGTATAATTTTTCGCAAAATTTCAATAAAATTTTACAGTTTTTCCACAAAAATAACTCACAAATTAATATTGAATTGTTAATAATTATATTGGAAATTTCTATCCGTTTTAATACAAATTAAATTATACAAGTAGGCTAAACAGTCCAGAGAACTGTCAGATGTTTTATACAAAATGGCTTATTTTAGTTTAAAATTCAAATGTAGTTGGCGCTGTTTATACAAATTATTACATTGTTGCCAAATTGTCATATAGGGTATTTAAATTGTGTCTTCAAAAAGAATGTCATAAAAGAGTATATTTGTTATAGGCGGTTGTCTCGTTTTATGAATCAAAATAGTGCAATTTTGTAGAATTAAATCGTTTCAAATTCAATACAAATAATCCAATAAGTATCGAGAAATTGTACAAATTGGATGAATTCCAGGAATATTCTCGATTGATTTGTCCGATGATTTCATATATGTAGACATTTGTGTGTGTGTGTGTGTGTGTATGTGTGTAATATGCCTGGAGACCGACCGGTAAAACGCTACGACCGACCATCCATCAATAAAGCATCGTCGAATGCGCGTTGTCAGTTGTTTCACGGGGTTGGGAACGTTTCGAATAAATCTGGCAACATTGCTCATCTACTGGTGGCATGGTTCAAGAGGGGGAGCAGTGCGGGCGCGAAATCACTCTCACACATACACACACACACATAAATACAACACACAGTAGGGTCGGAGGGGAAAAAAAAAACGATGAACTTGTATTTTAAAATACCAACAGAGGAGTGTTGTTGAAATAACCGCCATTTAGGTTTTTTTTCCCATAAAGAGAGACCGTCGGCCCGGCCATTTACCTATAATGCAATCACTACAGAATTGATGCTTGTCACTGCAATAGTTGTAGTAGTAGTGGTGCAAACAAATGAATAACTGCAGGAATACAAAACAAAAAAATTGATTGCGCAATATAGTCGTCGTTATTGTCGAGTAGGCTATGACTCTATTCTAGACACTTTCCATTTTCCATTGATTTGAGAAAGGAGATGGTGGAAAAAAACGACAAGCAGTTATGCACTAATAACATTTGGAATGTTTGATAATTGCTGGGAAGAAGAAATACAAGTACGGTCCTGGAATTTTAACTCTCATCTGATAGGTGCTATGGGGATCAATTTATAAATAAACGCGTTACTAACCTAACCTAATAGATACATTTGTGGTTTTTTTTTGGGGGGGATTGCCTCCTGTGATGTGAACTTTAAGGGTGGAAAAACAAACACAAAAACAGAAGAAAAACACAGACCCTTTAAAGTAAAGTCAATTCGTTTGTTTCAGATTAGAACCACAACTGTTAAATGTAGGACAAGACTAGAATAATTATGTAAACATGTAACTAGTCGCATATACATACATACACATGTGTCAAGTACACGAAACTGGCAACACTAAATTTAAAACGGGGGGCATTAATGAATTTGGCAGATTTTACACAATTCTTATTGGTCGAATTGAAACAAAACAACAACGTACCCGTTCGACATACTAACTTGATTCGATATTTTCCAATTTATGCACACACACATACACATACACAAACCAATATTATTACAAGTATGTAGATGAAATTCCAAACAGAAAATCTCACACACTATTATTATAATCAATATTTACCGTCACTAGATATATCCGACACGTCAATAATTCAGGGCGTCAGACGACTAGTTTCACGTCCACCATATCCTGTTGTTTCTGTACAACACAACAACCAGCAAATACCAAACAACTACTACTACTGGACTGGGTGTCCGTTTTTTCCGTTTCGTCGTGTATATGTATGTTTCTATACTGCAATCGTTGTCGTCCGTAGTACACACACACACATCACTCTCTCAAACAACGGCCATTATCGTACGCTACAAGCCGTACAAGCTTCTACACGCCCAATAAACGTTAGAATGATTAAATTCCAACAAATATCGATAGAATTCTTAATGGAATTTAGTAATTTATTGATAATAAATTATAATTATTTCATTGGATTGTTGATGAACTTTCACAAATTATGAATTACCACCACAATTTCAAAACATTTGCCAATCCGCCACAATGAAGTTTAACAATTGACCAATAGGAGAGCAATGGCTAAATATCAGTATCGGGACTCACTAGAGCGCATGTGCTACAATTGGCGCCAAATTTGAATGTTTCCGATCGAAAAAGATCACTTTAATTGGTTTTTAGACATTGATCCAGTATTTACTGTATACAAGACTTTTAAAATGTTCAATTTCAACAATTAATCACATAAATAACTGATAATTAAATAAATTACGCCTCAATAATAGTAGACGCGCCAAAAAAAAAAAACAAAATCATTGCATTGTTTTTAGCGCAGCGCTCTCGAATTAGTCAACTTTTTTCTTATCGAAAATTTTGTGTACAAATCAGGATTGTTTTGTTGCAACGAGTGATAACAGTTCGAACACAAAAATTTTCAATATTCAATCAAAACTTTACGACCAGGGGCGGACTGTTAATTTTGCGGGCCCTGGACTAATACTGTTTGGGGGCCTAGCCAATTAGCCCTAGTTTAGGTTAGATGTAGCGACTCATTCGCCATTTTGTCAAAAGAAAAAAATTTTATAATTAATTTTTTCTTCAATTGTTAATTTAAATTGTGTTTATTGAAGGGGTCCCTGAGCTGCAGCTAATCAAGACCATGTCTAAATCCGACCCTGGTTACGACACAACGATACAAAACACGTATAGACAATTTTTCAAATGTTGGTAACAATGATGCATAGGTACGAAACAAAGTTGTATAATGGCGTTTGTTCTCTAATCAGTTGATTCCAAGACATCGACTAGTCAACATTACTACAGATTTTCTAAACCATCAATTTGAATTTAAAAGAAACTAACATTTTGTGTGTTGAGGATGATTCTGGGGTGAATACCGGGATGAAAGGTGAAGTGTTTTAGTGCTAGTGTTGTGTAAATGGAACAGTTGGACCACTACCATCTACCATCGATGATCAGCATTGGAGGACTGCACAACTTTATCAGAGGGTCAGTTCGAAAACACACCAATATTTTAGTTTCTTTTAATAACGTTTGGTTTTTCTTCATTGAATTGCAGTAAGTTTGGACAGCGTGAGATAAGGAGAGACGACATAATCCATGATGCCCTAAGTAGTAAGCCTTTTTTCCATTTTTCACTAACCAAATGAGGATACTGAAAGAGTTCGGATAATAGGATTGTGGATTAATTCATTTATTCATGGAGGATTAAAATACTAAGTTAAAAGTAAGTAGTTTTTCTGTTCTTTTTTCGAACTATCACTTATTATTAACAATTCGAACTTCAATTCAAATAATAATATAATTTCGCGCCAAATAGAACGCATGCGTGTTCAACTGATGCCGCTCGCGATCGAGCGCAGAACGATAGTAGTGACACGATTGGGGATTGACTATACTAATAAAAACGAGCGGGAAATTTTGAAATTATTGAAGATAAAATAATTAGACCAAAAACGACACATGTACAAAATAAAATTGTTTTATTGAACAATCGACAATAATTATAAATAATCAGTTTACATAAAAATCAGGAAGAACTGAACAATAATTAATTTAAATAATAATAAATTCACCACATTCTCAATATAATTATTGTATAAATGGAAATTGTCATTTTGTATCGTAAAGTACATAAAATTATTTTAAGAAACTACTAGAATTCACCTAAGAAACCGGTTATCTAATCTTCATATATTTCAGAAAAAAATCTTAGCCATTCTCCATTAATTTTATTATTTATATTATATTAATATATATAACAATAATAATAATAATAATAATAATAATAACAGAAGTAATAATAATAACATCACATCGAAAAAATCAGTTATAATTACTTTTAGGCACCCTGTTTTCAATCAGTCTACTCTGAACATCGAATGAAAAACACAGAAAATAAACAAACACTTGGTTGAAATTCATGTTGATTTTTGTTGTGATCTGGATTTGAATTTGAAACGTTCCTCCAATTCACCAGGAACCTTAAAAGATTTTTTTAACAATTATCAAAATATTCATCACAAATAATAATAATAATCGTATTAATAATAATAATGATAATAGAAAACAGCAGAAAAGAAAAGACAGATCTAACAATGCAAGAATCAAACAGAATTACGACAACAACTATAGATTTATTAATATTAAAGTTTATTTTTATAAAAAAAAAACTACAGTAACTAACTACATTACTGGTTAATTAGCAATAAAAAAAAATCGTTAAAGAAGGTTACAGAAATGTTTTAAAATTACAATCAGTTCAAATGGAATAAGAACCTGTCAATACAGATTTAATTAATTTTTTAATTAAAAGACACAGAAAAAGGATGCATTAATTGTATTTAGGCTGTTGTTGCAACAGTATTTCAATCCTAATCATTCCATCAGGATCAGATAGGACTGTTGCAACAATTGCCATCATTAGAATTTTCTGCTACTTTGGCAATTTTGTCAATCTGCCCAGGTTCCTGAAACAGTTTACGTACATTACATGCAACAACTGGTTAATAAGCTTTAATTGTTTGGAAAAAAATGGAAAAGTTAGCAAAAGCATTTTGTAGAAAATTCAGATTACAAGCAATACTCACTGTAGGTTTTGGACGATGTGTATTTACTGCATCTATAGGTAATTTGATGTGTTCAACACGACAACCGTACGCCACTGGTGTCAATTTGATGATGGTATGTAGAGGAACTTCCAAATAGGGTAATTCGTCTTTAATTTAAAGAAAAAACAACGGAAAAAAATTAGATTTCTTTTCAATCGAAATAGAGTGTGATTATAATAAATTGAGTGTATTCTATTATGTTGGTAGTATTGATTGTATTACCAACTTAACGAAAACTGTCTCAACCTTTTTGTAATATAAAATATACCTGCTGTTTTATCTAAGAAATAGGCTAATAAACAACGTAAAACCGCTTGATGACTAACAACTAGAACATTGCCTTGTCTTTCTAATTCCATTATAACAGGTTCTAAACGTCCAACTAGATCTTCATAACTTTCACCTCTAGGATAACGATAAGCGAACTTGTTTTGATCACGAGCTGCAAACTCATCTGGATATTTCTCTTTAATCTCTTCATAGGTCATCTCTTCACAAACACCCTAGAATTCAATAAAAAACAACATTACCATAAAGAAAAACCCATCAATAAGCCATCAATAGGGAGATTTTACTAAACGCCAATAGAATAACTTTCATGTTTTAGATTTAGCATTGCAACTAGGCAGAGTCGTAACTTCTTATCAGGTCCGCAAACCAATCTTCAGCGCCTATAGAGATCCGACCACACTGGCCATAGGCTAGTTACGGCTCTGCAACTAGCATTATCACGGAGTCTCTACTAACTAAGGGGACAGAAATTACCGCGTCAATTTCGTTTAAACTCTTCCACCGTTCTTGTGGTACATTTAGACCAGCTGCCGTTTGTACAGTCCGTTTCAACCATGATGTCCATACACGTAGACCTTCGATTTGTTGTTCTTGTATATATTGTGCTAAAGCTTTTGCATATTGTCGGCCACGTACGCTCAGATTTGAATCACCACCGATTCTACCCTCAACATTCTGTTCACTTTCTCCATGCTACAAAAATGATTGTTTAATTAATTAATTAATTTCAATTAAATTAGTTGATTCTATTATAATTACTCTAGTTAAATAGATGGTCCTTGGTGTGATATGGATATTCATTAGATAATAAACAATTCTCGCCTGTATGTGCCCTTCATGCTTATAAACTAAACATTTTTCACCGGTATTAAAGATTTTCATAAATGACATATCTTTCTCTTCAATTTCATCCAATGGTTCATATTTCTCCTCATAATGTTGTATTCTTTTAACAAAATCCTCCATAACTTTCTCCTGATCCATATTCATATAATCCGGACTACTAACTTTAACTTCTTTAATATTTTGTGCAATAATTTGCGGATCATTACATACAGATTCAACAAAAAACAATTTATAACCCATTGTATCAACAACATAACGTTTAATCATTTCACGACGATCTTTTGTTGAATTTGTTGCATCAAATACAGCCACTTCACCACCACCACTCTCCAACCAACTACATACATCTTCTAATGCTTCAACAGCACATTGTTGTCGAATGGCCATTGCTTCAGCATTATCAGCTCGAAAGAATTCGTGATTTTTGTATGCACTAGTTGCATGTCGACGATATTCACCTAAATTAAATACACGTGTATTGATACCAATCCAATTTAAATAACGTGATAGTTTTTTTGAAATGTAAGTTTTGCCCCGTGCTGGTAAACCAACCATTGCAATCACATGCGGACTATTCACATAATTGGCACGTTCACCTGAAAACAAACCAAATAATAATAATAAATACTCAAAATTTATAATAATTTGAAAAATGTGCACACAAAACTAGTACCTATCCTTGTGGAAAATGTTCGTGAGAAACGGGAACGTCTTTCCTGCATTTTATTCTATCGAAAAATTAGCTTTTTATTTATCTTGAATTTTTATTATTAGCTTATCGATAACGGGAAATATTATATGAGTTTTTTTTATATAATATGTATATCGACTTTTTTTCTACAATACGATATTCACTCGTCGACAACCAGTTTGGACTCACTGTCTCAATTTATAAATAGGCTTAAATGGGATTACGAAGCAGTGATGACACCACGCGGTTCTAAATACTGTCTATAGCCAAATTAATTAACAATAATTTTTTTTCAAAGATCTTTACACTTAAAAAAAAATATTGTATGAATTATAAACGGAACTTTATTACAGTTTATGTGACTTTATGAGAGGATCGTTTAATGAACTTTGAGCCGATCACTTAAAAGTACAAATCATACAGAAACTAATTATTATTAAACGAGATCCTTGAACATTTTTCTTGTTACGTATTATAGATGGATACGGGTAACCAGCAATACACCAACTTTGTATAATCATTTCCCTACATAAATATGCCAGTATTGTAAAATAATCGGTTGAACCTCCACAAAGACGTTAGTATTTAGCCCTGTTGTTTTACCCCGTGCTCGAAACTTTAAACGCAACATATACCAATGAGGCTCGTGCACCCACCACTTCGGCCCTATTAGTTCAAATGATTCAAGATTTAGCGAAACCACTTTCCCGCCATAATCGTCTGGTAAAGAGAATGATGCAATTTCGCACTGAAGTGGCGGAGGTGGATGAGTCCCGTTGACCGAGCTTCTCAATTTTTTGGGGGCAGGGAGAAGACTGTCAACGAAGACTTGCTGGCAGAATACCGTGTACCTAACTATCAACATATTTTGTGGCAGGACTCAACAAAGAACTTATTTTTCTCACAATTCTAAATATGGATATGGAGGAAGAACGACCTTTACTTAAAGAGAAACAGCTCCTTTTTTGCTGAATATCAAATTTTGAGTGCTAATATCTTTCCAAAGCTAGTTGTAACTTGGTCAAGTATGTTCGTATTCTATAAGCTGCTTCTTTAGCAATGTTCGTTAACGACTTGCCCACTTGTTAGATTTTCCAGTACATAACGTTAACGTTACCACTAAATTCAATTAGAAAAAGATCATTTTATTTTATGAGCAGTCGCTGTTCTTCTAACAAGGACTTAGCGTTAACGTTACCGTCAGTGTATGGATTGCAGAAGCTCTACTATCAAGCTCATTTGAATTCAGTCTATTATCCAATGGAAAGATTTATTCTAAATTCCTTATCATATCACAGATTTTTGCATCAATATACATAATATGTAAATTTTCATTCTAAATGTTAAATTCCGATAAAGCAACTTTTTTTGTAGAAGAAATCGATAACTTTTTTTGTGTTTTTTTTCCGTTCAATTCTTCATAAGGAAGGCCTTTTTTTTCAAGGGAAACTATCTTATAGTTTCCCTTGAACAAGAAATCGTTATTACTAGGTCAATCTAACCTTGATACAAGAAGTTCATTTTGGGAGAAGTCAAATGAAATTTATCAAACAGAATGACAGAGGAGGAAAAAAAAGTGATAACTTTTAATACTTAAACATGAACTTTAATCCTTAACTCCTTACCTATTGCATCTTTGTGAGTTTTTTGATATTCACGCCAATTAGTTTGGATATCATCGTAAAAAATTTTCCTGTGCCACATAATTATAATTTACAAATATCTGTCGTTATTATTATTTTCTAATAAATAAATAAATAAATTCGTATAATTTTAAAATACAAGACGACGACACACACAAACAGTGACCATTTAAAACTATAATTTTATGATAAAATTATCAAAATTTCTACCACTTTTTGGAAATTCAATGCGCATGAATATATTGTTTATATGGTTGCTTACTTAAAAAAAATCGGTCTATATTACAAAAATCAGCTGTTTTATTGATAATTTTTTTGAATCTATCACGTATTTTACACGATCATACCACACCGTATACACGATCACTATTAATTAATTAACATTTTTTATCATTGAATGACTTAAGTAAATTCCAAAAAATACATCATCTTTCAACACACATTGAAATAAAGAATGAATAATTCAGGACATTTTCAGGCTGCAATTTTTAAATACACCCAGTATATTATTTGCCCGCTATACACAAATTTGTTAAACAATTAAAAGATTTACTTTGTATTATTATTAATATTATTTTTATTATAATATCAGTGATAATAATAAAGATTAAATCAATAAACATACATATAAAACTAGTTTGTCATGAGAATCCTGAAAAATCCTTATTCTAATTAAGACCAGTTCCACCTAGATGGCACTGGTTGGATTTTATCATTACTATTATTATTATTTAAAAAGCCATGACATTGATTGTGTACATACACAACAAATTGGCACACAAGGCAAGGACGTGTATTTTTAATTTGATCAATTCTCTCCCAGTGGCGGACCAAGGTATTTGACGGCCCAAATCACACGTGTTTTAAGGCACCTGTCAAAAGGGCAGGTAGTAAAGTTAAGCTTTCAAGGATCCTCTCCTTTTAGTTGGTGGCCTCGAAACTTAAGCCTCATTAGCTTTAGCGTGGATCCGCCACTGTTCTCTCCTATAATTCAAAAAATTCATTCAACAATTTTTTTCTACATATATTTTCATGCATGATATCCTGGCTTCCAATATGCGTCATAAATAATATCAATAATCATAATAATAATGGGTAATGAAATTAATAGAATCTCTCAGAGGTGACATTTTTCCTCTCCTAATTTTGTGCGGTCCCTTTACAAAAAAAGAGAAGAGATTCCCCGTGTATAGGCACCCTAACTTATTATCATAATTTTGATTCATTTCAATATGAATCAAACGGGAAGTTATTTAAACAAAAATATTGTTTGAAGGAAAATTATCGAAAAACTTTTCTATTGATAATAACGCGCAATTTGTTACAACTTGTTTGGCGATATAGATAACTCGTGTTTTTTGGCCTGTATGTATATGTACAAACCAATTTATTATTCTTCCACATCATTGATTTCTTAAAAAATAAAACACTGCATGATTAAAATTAATAGACAAGCCGGAAATCTGTTTGTAGGAAAAAAGCAACAAAAAAAATGTGCGTAATAAATACTTAACATTCTTCAGGTAAAATTACATATGTAGGAATGTTGGAGATTAGCCATTAGTCATGAATGTACAGCAAAAAAAAACTTAATTATAAATTTATTAAGAGAACTAAAAATAGCGATTTCTAAAAGCTATGGATGCTGTCATTTTTTTTGAGGTAAGGATGTGTAAAGAATTAGATTCAGGTAGGAGAAACAACAATCTGACTGACCCTAAAGTTATGCATAACAGAAAAATAAGGAAAAATTGATAATTTTATGAAAACTTCTGAAACGTAATTTTTGAAATAAAATGACCGCGATTTAAAAAAAAAACACTAATCGTCGATGTGCTGCTAATTCGACTTGGCCCCTTTGACTAAAACAACAAAACAATGATAGCAAGAA
>JAZBHA010000013.1:0-21411 GCA_037464855.1 Iselma pallidipennis
CATCGGGCCCCTTGCACCTCCGGGCCCCCCCGCGGTGCGGGGGCTAGCGGGGGTGTAGTTACGCCACTGGACGTCCAACTCTAATGATAAATGAAGGCGATTTGATGAAATCAAACCCAGTAGAATTATTCCCAGGAGGCATATAGCCTCACAAAACTCCCAATAAGGCTTACAACAATAAACCAAACACGAATTCTTTAGAGAAATAATGGAAAAAAAGGGCTATTCAACTATCATTTAATTACCAATAATTCTTTGTACTATGTATCACAAGACCGAAGAAAAAAAAACCTCGAGTCATGCTTTCGACCTCTGTGTTCAATGCTTAACCATATACGGTAATGTAATAACGGCCCCGAAATTATCCGCATAATGAAAAGAAAGTTAATATTGTTGGGTAACAATTTTCGAGAGAAAATTAACCAAAAAAAACAACACAAAATTGAAACGTTTTTTTAATCAATTGGCTGGGTTTGATATAATAAAGGCTGACGATGTCCTGGCTGCTATGAGAAGGTTGTTGTTTGCCAATCGATACGGCAAGGACATAGGGAACGTTGCCTTAGCAACGCCAGTCTGGATGCAAGGGCGTCGGCATCTATTCCAACAGGATCTACCCAATTTTATTTGTTTGATGATGTAAAGTCACTATTATTAATAATAATAACATAATCATTCGTCAAGTATGGAATTAAAACAGGAATCGATTGAAACACTGGTCGGATTATAAGACACTTTCCCATGTTGGACAGAAATTTATATTTGTTTGAAGTGTTACGATTTCCTGTCGTGAATGGAACATAAATAATTTGGAAAAAAATCATAGCAAAACTGGACAGATTTTTCTTGATTATTATTAGCAATTTATAGGAACTTGTCGATTTAATAATACGACTTCTTGGGACTGGTTGTTTCGTCAAAAAATCGAACACAAAATGATTCATCAATATTCATAATAAATTTTCTATTTGTTGTTTATATTTACAACAATTATAAAGCTGACCATGCATCAACCTTGACCACAACTCAAAACAAACATTGAAGAACCTGTCAGGGAAAAAAACATTCCAAATATTGTTCTAAAAAGTACACAGGTACAAGAAAAAACTGATGAATTTTAGCCCTCGACTGTTGCTGCTACAAATTATGAGGTGAAATCGGTTGTGGTCTCGTAGGAGCAAATGACTAAGCCTTCAAAGATCCGTATTTAGCAATTACAAGAAACTTGCATTACCAGTTAGAATCAACATTGACAACAACAACAAAAACATTAAAAACTTTTCACGTTATTTATTAACAATTACAAGATTAGAATCATTTCAAATCCCACATAGAGAAATTTCAATTTTTTTTCAATTAGTCATAAAAATCATTCAAAACTAGAACTCTTACCTGATTGGGTTGTACATGCCAACTTCTACGTTTTCCTTGCCTTTGTAAACAGTTAAAATCATTAGTTATTTCTGTAAATTGCGGTGAACAAACTCTTGTTTGTCCTGTATCTTCATAAACTCCTGGAATTAGTCTGAGTCGATTCGCTGGACAAATTCCCTAATTTGAAACAAACAACAATAATAATTTAGGATATTGATTTTATTATAAATTCATAGAATTCCAGGATGGTATCCCACCCAGGAAAAGAGAAAAGAGGAAATCAACAAAATATATATAATTTTATCAGTTTGTTTACGGAACGAACCCTAAATAGATAATAGAAATCAATATTTTCGTTATCATAAAATGTATAATAAATAGTTGAGAAGCTATTAATCCAAATTGAAATTGTTGCAATTCACATTTTCGATTACGATTCCTTTCAATTCACTAAATTGAAACGAATCCAATTAACTTTAATTGAACCTGTTAATTTAAATTAATATTATTTAATTCGATGTAAAGATTACAGAAATATGAAATTTTGTAGAAATTAATCTTAGATTTAATCTAAATACCACCGGAAATTCTTTTTCTGTTAGTTAACTTATATATAAATACATAAACAACAACGAAAAAAAATGATATCATTGATAATAAAATTCCAGTCTTAAATAAATTATGAGAATCTGACAAACGGTATTAAACATGTTTATATAGATTTTAATTAAACAAAACGACATCGAAAAGTAAATTTAATTATCTAGACATATAGTAGATTAATATTACCTGTCGTCCACGAAGGGAACACAACCACCATCCCTCGATATTGGCCGTATTTTGCTCGAGCACCACTAAAGTGTCCCCTTTGCGGAAAGCCAATTCATCAGGCGAATCGGGTATGTTATCGTATAACGCCCGGGCCAGACAGTGCTATAATCAAAAATATACAAATTCTTTGTTTATTATTGCCATTTTAAACCCGCCAACGATCATTTAAAAAATGATATTTGACTCTATTGTTGATATTGTTATTATTATACCACCGTGTATTATACACAACAATAAATGTAGGAACCAGATGTTTTGGAAATAAAGCTCCAACAGGACCAAACTTGTGTGTTGTATTATTCTATTTTCTAAATCCCCTCTTATCAAATGGTATATTTACAATCAATAACTTACAATAGGGTAAATGAATACTTTCTAGAAAGCGGTGAACCCTTCAATCGTTCCAGCACAAAGAAATTGAAAAACTCATCAATAACTTATTTTAATTAAAAAAAAAACACACCATGGAATTAAAAGTTTCTGGTTTATGTGAAACTCTTGAATAATTTGCAACAAAAACTTGCTAATAAATCGTTAAAAACAAAGTTATCAAATCGAATCATAAATCACTTGCAAACACATTTTATGCATTTAGCTACAGACCTGAAATACAATCAATATTTCCTAATTTTCAAAACCAAATATTCCTGGGGTGTCGTCATCAAATGAGCCAATTTCATCAACTTTACTCAAATTTTACTTTCACTTATCAATAAGCATTTTTACGTACATGTTTGTAGGATTAATGTAGTAATTAAATTTAAGTACCATCAGTAAAACTCACCCTCACCCCTTAGATAATTCTCGCCAGTCTAGTTGAAATATAAACTTTGGACGCTGAAATTTTGCAACTCATGCATCTTAGAAATTCCTATTTCTATTAATTTTAAGAATATTACGACAGATTTAACCACTTCGAGACGATTTGATAACAAAAATTAGTCTACAATAACCGCAAAACCAGTACGATTTTTAATTTCTACAATATTATTAACCAAATATAGAGGAGTAAACATAGTGGTGATTTAATTGATTTTCCAAAAACTATACTCTTCTATGCCATCAACTAGATATTTTTAAATTTATCATAACCAGAATGTCATTACCAGCTACCAGCTGTTTTGAATTTTATAAGGCGGAAGAGAAAAAAAGTCATTTACCGAAAATGGATAGGGGATGATTCATAAAATTAAATAAACTGGCAAGATAGATTTATCAAAAAGGCACGTGTCGTACTTGATCAATGTTTTGTAAATACAATATAAGGGTGGTTGCGATTAAAATTCAATATGTCTGATGAATTTATAAATAATTTCAGTGTCAATAGACGAATTATTTTATTGAAAAGCAACAATTGTTGTTCGGTGACCTATTGGCGTAAACTGTGCTAAATATAAAACAAATCAATACTCGACTATAGTTGCAATTAGCCACAGTACAAAGTCTATATAAAAGTCAATGATAATAATAAATAAACATTACATTAATAATAATCCAAAATTGATAAAAATTATTAGAAATAATTAACACAATATACGATGAAAAATAGCCCGTATGAGGGGATTTGCTTACCATCTGAACGGAAATTGGTTAAATTAGTTTTGCTCCCTTTAATACTATAACAACCCTATATTCTGGATAATGTAACAATTTTCCCATATGGGTATTTCGATATGGTTGTTGTAAATATAATAGACGGGAGGGTAAAGGACAAAATAAAAACGTTAAAGAAATACGAGTATGAAGCAACAACACATAGACAGGATGAGGTTTTGTTTTCTTCACATGTTCATCGTGACATTAATATAACAGCAAAACAAATATGAGGATTGACAAATGGGCTCAATAAATGAAGACATTTATTTTTTTTTGGACTGTAACAAATTTTGATTTTAGTTGCACCATGATTTATAATAACAAAGATCATTAAATAATGCGTTTTCACGTAGATATTAAACATAATTTGAACTTTAGTATATATGATCACTTTACTAATAATCAGCACTTTGGTATGCCAGTTGTAGAAATTTTATATTGCTATTCTTTTATTAAAACTCTTTTTTTTTTAATATTAGTGTATTATTAATGGGCATGTGTGGGTTGTTTTCTTTGTTTTCTAAGGTTGGAAGAAGAAAAAAAATACACAAACACATTATGGATGGCAAGTTAGTCCACCTTTTACAGCCAGTTACATTGAAGTAGTTCCAAGAAAGGCTTTATACGACCTGTACACATAGATTCGATAAACAATTTTAAAGAGTGGCGATTTAAAATAAAATCCTGACAAAAATAGTGGTCATAATCATGATTTTCCAATCAAACAGGTTCACTTAACAATATAATCATCGAATTTCTGTTGGAAACAAAACCGTTAATAAAACACCCCATTGGATTTTCCAGAAATTCATTCGTAAAAATATAAAAAAGACCATTGGGTACTCTATTTAATTCGATTCAGTATTCGATTTCAAAAACCAATTTTGTTATAATATCTTCTTAGTAGAAGTCGGTAATTTATTTATATTATAGCCGTAACTAATTTTTGTTAAAAGACCAGAAAGTCTTTGAAATTCGTTCGTTATAAAAGATGTACGTATTTTTACAGTTATTATTATTATTATTATTCAACATCAACATCAGTCAGACTGGAATTTCTTCCAATTTATCTTGAGACGAATATTGCACGTTCCAACTGCAAAAATTGCACTCAGAATCTCAAGTGTCCTTTTATATACATCTTCAGATGGTAGATTTGCTGAGTAGTTTCTGTGAGAATATATTTCAACGAATTTAGAGATTATATCAAAATGCAAAAAATATATTTCTAAAAATTCATCTTTATTAGAATTTCTAGTTAATAATTCGTTTAAAAGCACTTTTATCTTTTATTATACCACCATCCTATATGGTAATTTACCTCGTTTTTTTTTATTAACAGTTCTCTCCAATAAACCAGCTCGTATTTTTTTATCGTTCTAATTGCGGCAACTTTTAATACCTACTAGAAAAATAAAACATGTAACCCTTGTATAGTTGTAGTACATACATGTATAAATACGGTTGTTCTAATGGAATGCAGCACTTTGTAAGTTGGTTTATTAACTACTTAAATATAGCTTTTTTTGCTCTTCCTTTCGAATATAAACAACTTTACTTAATACTTGAGATAAAAAAAGAGACCGAAAACAATTAGAATAAATATTGATATTATCAAGATTCAAATATTATGTAAATATAGTGCATTTTTTTCTCCTTTTAAAACATAATGCAAGTCACAACTTAGCTACTGTTTTCTTTTCTTTATATTTTACCGCCCAAAAATTTCGAGAGATCTGTCTGACCGGATAACATTTGGTCAGAATTAACATCATGTGGTCATCACTACTATACGAGAATCACATTCTGGTGAATGATGTGTAGTGTAGATGTATCATCCCTTATGTTTTTTCCTGTTGTTGTTGTTGTATTGATAATTTGATGCTTTTTGTATGTTGAAGTGGAAAAAGTCGGCAAATGTGCCGCCGCCAAAGTGGCCATATATATATATCTGTTGCCCTTAATGGTTTGTATATGTCAATGCCATATATGGGGCGGTTCTCATATAGTTTACAAAAACCAGGAATTCTGTAAATTCTTCAAGTTGTTTATACGATAAATGATGTTGAAACATATTGTATGTATATAATTTTAAAGACAGTGGCGTTTCTAGTAGACAATTACAATAAACAAATTTTTATTTACATAATAATAATAATAATAAATAAATAAGGGCCATCTGTGATACTTTTCCCAAATAATCTTCTAATAGGATTATAATATTGCAAAAATCGAGAAATATCTCTTTTGACTTGTAATCGCATCAAATGTAACTCTCTTTGAAATGTTACCCTGTTGAAAATTAAAGGTTTATCGTAATCTCTTAAACAACAAAAGGGTGGTCGTTAAATATTTAGTTCGAAATAATTGATTTGTTAGATAATTTACTAAGTTTCGATAATAGTCAGTAAATATTAATTATGAAGCCAAACAACTTCTTTTATGTTTATTATCTTCCTTAATTTTCTAATGCCTCTAATTTTGATAACAAAACGAAATAATCAAGTACCAATTACCACCTAACAATAAACATTACTAAAGATGATATTTTATTCCTTTGAACATTTATTCGTTTATATTGATGTATAAAGTCAGTATGATGGTGTGGAACCAATTTACGACAATGACGGCTTTCACTAATTTTTTGGCGAACATGTTTCGCACACAAATTGCCGGCATAAATCTTTTGAAATGGCCACAACCAAAAAATAATCAGACTTGTGGTTAAAATAAGAACTATATTGTTTTTTTGTATTATATTTGATGTCTGGTTTAAATGCACATATGTATGCAGATTTTACAGTACCATATTACCACGTTTGAAAGATTGATATAAAACAGACCTGAATATTATCATGTCAGACTATCAGGCTAAATCGTGAGAACAAAACTGCAGCCATTTGGCTACAATCAAAATCAACAAATCTGGCCAAAAAATCGAAGCAACAAAATCACAAGATCTTTTAGAAGAGCTTTTCGAATTCACTAAAAAGCGTTTTTTGAGACTTTGTTGCAGTAGTTTTTGCTTAAACAGGGGGATTTCCAAACTAATAAATCTTCCTTATTTTCAGGTAATCGTACCGAGTCTTATTAATAGCATTTGTGCAAATATCAAAAATAGATTTAAAGACTTACTTTATGAGTCTTGTCTCTTTCCCAGTCACTAGAACCCCACATAAATAACAAATTAAGGGAGTTTTCTTAGTTTTTTAGTACAAATACTGACTCCATAAAAATTTAAATTTTCGAGGTGATCTAAGAGAACTGTATAATTTCAAGTTTCTCATAAGGTTTTTGCTAATCTGACCTTTGTTTAAAGTAGCTTGACATCGTTAGAAGAAACTCGTACGAATTTGAATTTATATTACACTATACTAACAATAAGTATCATAAAGAGTTCAAAGACTTGACACCTTTGTTCTAAAAATGACACGAACACGGTTTTATTATGGACTGTAGTAAAATATTTCTATAAAATTACAAAAATATTCTTTTTTTATATAATAGATAAGTAGCTAGAATTCTACGCCACTGATTCACCATTAATACCACCTTTTCAAATCCTTCAATCGGAATGTAATACCATCATAAATTATTAATAAGGATTTAGTCATTGATTTTTAATTTAATAGATGCCGAAACTTGATAATTACAACACTGAAGAGAAGAAAAACTACTTGACTTATTGATTTTCTAAAATATGTTAACAACAATAGAAGAATTTAGAACAAAATATTCCCCTTATAAATTATGCATAGAGGAATTTAATTTTTTTGTATTTTTTCAACCAAAAAAGCTCATTTAAATGATTTATTGATTGCATTTTGTTTTCATCAACAACCAATTAGCATTTCAGAATAAAATTGAAATTTTTGCAGACCAAAATGGGTCATTTAACGGCTTATCTCTGCTTGTCTCGTTTTCATTCCTTATCCTTTGCTTATTTAATTATATTGTTAATTAATATTTTTGTTCAAATAACAGCAAGTCATTGATTTGGAAAATTGTATTTTTCAGTTCATGTATGTATCACAACAAATGACGTCAGTTTTATGTATTTAATACACTTGTGCACAAGATTATAGTTAAGAATTGGTGGTATAGACGCGAAAATAGGGGTGCTATTGTTGAATACACGCGACCTAAACAGAAAATCGATTGAATACAACAAACCCTCCCTTAAGTTTTGCTGGTGGTGTAGTAAGATAACATTGACAGATTTAACAAACATAATACATAATGTGATTAAAGCTCGAATATATATTTATTAAAGCTCCTATTGCACCTGTTGCAAATTTCACCATTTTTCCCCCAAAAAAATCAAATAAAGGGAGGAAAAATATGTCGGATTTTCTCAGGAAACTCTCCAGAATTATTATTACAATTGCATCTTATCTTATCTCGTAATGTAAGTGGTGGCATTAAAAATGAGAAATATAATAGACAGACATACATTTTGTTGGGTTAATAATGGACCGAAAGGTCCAATTTAAATGGAAATCATTGTTAGATTTGTATTTAAATAGGGGTGGTTTTTACCTGTGAAGGTGGCATGTCCGTGGGTTGTGGCATTTTTTCTCAAAAAAGTCTTCAATTTTTCAAAAAACCATACCACTAATAATTCACACTTAATTCGAAATAAAAACACACTAAACAGAACACGGAAAATTGTTCAAAAAATTAAAAAAAAAAACAACAAATTAAATTAAATTAAAAAAAATAATTGGGAAGAGGAACATCATCAACCTCCTCACTCCAGCACAGCTACAAACCAACTGCAAGAGTGGAACAGTTTCGTGAATCATTCGCTTATGCCGACCACGAATCGTAGAATTGATACAATCGTTCAAACAATTTTTGATGATCTTTGATAATACAATTATATTCAATATTTTAGTTGGATTATTGTATTATATGGTCCAGTTAAGGAAACGCAGCATCCAATTTATGTCCTTTTTCCAAGTAAAAAACCACAAATTTTAGCAAATTTTTGATTAATATTAACAGAGAGAGTTATTTAAAACTTGATTAATAACCTTGAGAAATTAATAATAATAATTGATACAAAATGTAATAAAAAGAAAAACCGGATGTTTGATTTTATGACGTCTTTTGGGACAAAAAATCAATTGCTGCCAGCTAATCATCATCTTTTTGAAACGAAAAGTATCTTATTTAGTCGAATTTTATGTATTTACATAAAATTAGTCAGCTTTTAAAAATTCAGAAAAACCGTGATTCATTTGATTTATCGCCCATTAATAACTAACGGTATTAAATATTTCCAATAAAAGTCGATTTTTATTTTAATTTCCGGATAATTTTGAGAATTTTCGAAAATTTTCCAAATTTAATTTTCCAAAATTTAAATAAACAGTGCTACCACCCTAAAAATTACGTTGGCAGTCCTGTTAATTTGACATATTTTTGGAATTTGAAATCCTAACCTATATTTTTAACCTCAAAAAAAGTTGCAAGAAAAAAAATGAAAAATTTTCCGAAATGTTTACGAAAATTCTATTCAGTGCTGGAATTGTCCTGCCTATCATATCAATTTATTATCTAAAACATCGTTATAATTTAAAATTAAGACAATTAAAACATGAAATTGTCCCAAAGAATTACTATCATTGTATATTTTTCACAATGGATAATTTTGAATGTCGCCAACATGTAATTGATCGAATACCATGCAATACGAATTGTTCAACAAATCATTTGGATACAATTCTAACATTTATTGCATCTGCACGTAAATCAATCTCGATATGTATGTATTTTACAACATTAGAACAAATTATGGATGAATTAATCAAAGCTCGTGATCGTGGTGTTATTATACGAATTATTACCGATCCTGTAATGTTTAAAATAAAACGTTGTTGTTTTCATACACTCAAATATCGATATGGTAAGATTAGTTGAAAAAAACTTCATTTCTAGTAAAATATAAATGTTTTAGATTTCCAAGTTAAAGTGCCTTATTATCAAAACACATTGATGCATCATAAGTTCGTTTTAGTGGATGAATATGATCCAAATTTAGCTAAAATGATGATGGGTTCATTGAATTTAACATTACAAGGCCTAACACACAATTTCGATTTTATCATGTTCACAAATGATATGGCAATCATTAAACGATATAGTGATGATTATGAGATATTATGGAAAGACTGTGTTTCAGACATTTTTGTTGCTGAATTATCAAACCAAAGACAATAAGTTTCAAATGATCTTTATTTATTATTAAGTGGTAATATTCACAATAAGCATATTATTTTTTGCATAATTGCTAATAAAATTTTCATTATAATCCGATCGGGTGCAATACTAGTGACACCCAGTTTTTATTCCTCAAGATCCAAGTCTTTTAATTCTTCATCTAGTGCATCTAAATCTTCTTCTAAGAATAGATTTTCGTTGATAGGAACCGCAGCCGCAGCAGCACTAGCAACATCATCATCATCATCTTCATCAGTGTCTTGTTCTCCATTTATTGCTTCAGCTGTACTTGGAACGTTTTCAAGTCGATTTTCTGTTGCTACAGTACCCGTCCCATCAACTTCTTCAGCTGTTATCAAATCTAAATTGATCTCTTTATAATCAATATTATCTTCATCATCGTCTGAATAATTATATGAATCAATAGCTTCATCACCATCTTCCATGTCATTTTGAGCTGCCATTTCTGGATTGAAACTAAACATTTCCCTACCAGAAAGACCGATTTGTCTACCGGCTTTATAATCATTCCGTTTTTTATCTTCATCACGTTTAGCAGCGTCTTTTTTCTCCTAAAAAAAACGAACTTGTACAGTTTCACTAATATAGTATAAATGTAATAATAATTTACTTGTATTTTCCGTTTCTTCCATGCCAAAAATGTCTCTAATGTTACTTTAGTTTGTTTAGGACCTAAAGCTGCACGTTCTTTTTCGATTAGATCTTCCAATGAGATTTCATTCTTTTTATCATCTTTTTTCTTATCTCTTTTTAATGTAAAACCAGGCGGTAATGCATGTCGATATATACAACTTTCACCGGTTGGACATTGCCAAAACCAACCATATTTTGATTTTTCTACAGCTTCTAAAAAATGTTTACATATAATATCGGTTGTTGGCATTTTCCCCGTTTTTCCATGTTTCTTTTCAATGACTTCTTTCAATTTCTCTTCATCCCAATTCTCCATTGTTTCATTTTCATCTTCATCATCTCTCATATCAACATATAATGAACGTTTTTCTGCTTTACGTTCAATACTTAAATCATGCGAAAATTTACATTTATCACCTTTTCCACATTGACCCTGTTTAAAGAATGAGCAAACCACAGATTTTGGATCAGTTCCTATAAGAATGAAACAACATAAAACACAAATCTTATTAGAAATAATGAAAGAATGCAACCTTTTTCGACTTTTTGAGTTTGTACGGTTTTAAATAAAGCAGCTAATTCTTTTTGTTCTTTTAATTTCTTCTCCCTTTCCAATTTCTTGGCATTATCCTCTTTGACAGGATGATGACCTCCGGTTTTAACTTGTTTCTCAACTTGTTGAATGAATTTCTGTTGTTTTGCACCTTTTTTATTTTTCAATCCAAATGTTTTATCCTTTAATTATTAATGATAATTAATGGACAATCAAATTTTTATTAAAAATACAAGAAAAACACACAACACTTACCTCAATAACCTTTTCTTTTTTCTTTTGCTCAGTTTTTTTACTTGTTGCTGGTGGTTTAGCTTTCGGAGGCATTTCTTTGTGTTCTTATTGGAAAATTATGTAATTCTTTAACGAATTTAATTTGGTTTTTTACTTTAATTTAAAAGAAAATTGCGATTTTCTTTCGAAAAACTATCGCACATGGAAAACACAGCTGATGACAGCCGAATCAGAACCGAATGACAGTTCTGTCAGGACCGGCCTGAAGTTGGATGTCACCAAAAAAATTTAAAAGTTTATTTTAACACAAATTAAAATTCAATTATTTTATTTTATAATGAACGTAATTAATTAGCAATTAATTCAGGAGTTAAATACAATAACTTAAATTAAGAAAATTTGATAATTGTTGCGTTTCATAATTACTCGGGCAACCGTGCAGCGCGTTTTATAACTCGCTTGAAGAGAGTTATAAAACGAATCACCAAACCATTTAATAACCTGATCCGCAGATAAATGTTGTTTTTTGTTTAAGTAAATTATGAATAAAACTCGTTCAGCGACCATGGTCGTAACTAGCCGGTGTTAGTCGATTAGCCCTTCAAATGGGAGTACATCTCGTATCTCTATCTAAACACAAACTTCTCTGTCGAGTGATGTATCTTGTATATAATTAATCCACTGTCAGTGTATAAAACAGAAGCCTTTAAAGTTTTGAAATATTATTTTGTAATTCCATCATGGTTCCAGATACACGGTATGCTCGGGTAATTTTCTACGGCGTTCCGGCAAGCGTGGTCTAAAAAAACGCACCAATTCTTATAGTTCTTTTTGTTTTTCCACTGTTGGCAGCCTTGCCAAGTTCAGATAAAATGGCCGTTAATTTCGCATTAGTGATAATTTGTCAAATAAATAAAAAAAATTAATCAAAAATAACGATAAGTGTTTCTAAAAATTTTAACGGATTTAAGATTGGAAATCAATGTTGTTGTGTTTGATAGAATTTTTAAAATTCATGAATTAAATACGAAAATATTAATACGAAATAATGATTGTCCAAGAACCTGTACAGGTATTTCAATAGATAACCTCAACAATTTATTTATTATTATATAAAATAATTATATAATTTGTTTTTTAATTCTAGGCTGCTATTTGGCATTGTTTAAATCATTACGATTATTCAGATGCTGTATTTCTATCAGAACGATTATATGCTGAAGGTTTGTCCAATAAATTAACACATTTTCACCATTATTAATTATTCATGTTTGTTTCGTTTTGTTTGTAGTGAAAACGGATGATAGTTTGTTTTTATTAGCAACTGCTTATTATAGAAATGGCCAGAAAGACCATGCTTATCATATATTAAAAGATAAACCCGACAGTTCAACACAATGTAGATATCTTTTGGGCGTTTGTGCATACGATTTACGAAAGTAAAATTTCTAAATACATAAATTTAATTATTATTTTCAATTATATTGATATTAATTGTAGATATGCTGAAGCGGAAGCTGCTCTAATAAAAAAGAGTAATAATCAAACAACCAATCTTGATGATCTAGTTACTGAATATGGTGAACAAGCATCATTTGCATTAGCTCTATTAGGTAATATAGCTGCAAAAACTGAACGAAAATCACGTGCTATTGATGCATGGAAACGTGCTTTAAAAATAAATCCATTTCAATGGACAAGTTTTGAGAATTTATGTAAAATTGGTGCAAGACCAAATCCACAAACAACATTTCAAATATCCGATATTGAGAATTTATCAATGTGCCATGGTACGAATTTATCAAATATAGAAAGTTTAATTATTACAAATAGTACACCAAATCAAGATAAACAAGAAGCATATATAACAACACCACAACAGATTTTAGCAAATTTCAATCCAAATAGTAATTTAAGTGTTAATAATTCGAAATTATGTACACCTGATGATATGCCGATAAATTCACAATTATGGATGTCAGGATTAGCACCGATTTCATCGAGAGTTCTACCTAGGAAATTTCGAACGGAGACTGATAATACTGTAAGTATTGCGTTAATCGAAAGGTTTTATTTAAATCGTGTTGATTCAATATCTTTTGAAATAGATAATAACAGTAAAGTGTGAAAAAGACGAAAATTTCTGTATGTTTTGTAATTTTGTTTCAGCAAACACCAAGTCCCACATTTGGTCATTTATATGAAACCTCACCAGATCCATATACTGGTACTCCTAGTCTAGTTTCATCACCAAAATTAACCGAATCAAATAACCATCATCAATCATTAGCTAAACGTATGAAAGCTCAAATGGATCAATTTATAAATCGTAAAGAACCAATGATGCAAAATTGTAAACCAGTTTTTAGTCAATCAACAAATGTTACAAAAACACCAACAATACCATTAGTAACTGGTCAAAATGTTCGTCGTAGTTCAAGATTATTTAGTAATAATAATTGTTCGGTAAAAGAAAATAATAAATCACCGAATCGTAATAAATTTACAACACCAAAATCACCATCTAGAAAAACGAAACAACGTGTTGTGAAGAATTTAAATAAAAATTCCACATATTCTGAATTAAATACAAGAAATCGTTTAGAAAAAGAAAAAACTGAAACGATTACATCGAATGATGTTAAAACAGATAAAGGTGCAATAAATAGTAATAATACAGTGGATAGTTGTATACAACGAGCGATATTTATGCAGAAACAAAGTGCTGAAGGTTTAATGTTTCTATTGAAGAATTTAGGACAAGCATATATTGATTTATCAATATTTAATTGTAAATCAACTATTGAAACGTTAAATTCATTACCACCAAATCAATTTCATACATGTTGGGTATATAATCTATTGGGTTTAGCTTATTTCGAATTAACTGATTACGATACTAGTGTGAAATACTTTAATAAAGTACACAGTATGGAACCGTATCGTTTAGAATTCATGGATATCTATTCAACAGCATTATGGCATCTTCAGAAAGAAGTTATGTTATCATCATTAGCTCAAGATTTAATTGCTATCAATCGTAATTCACCGATAACATGGTGTGTGAATGGTAATTGTTTTTCATTACATAAAGAACACGATACGGCTATTAAGTTTTTCCAAAGAGCTGTACAAGTTGATCCGAATTTTCCTTATGCTTATACATTATTAGGTCATGAATATATAACAACTGAAGAATTAGATAAAGCAATGAGTTGTTTTCGGAATGCAATTCGTTTAGATTCAAGACATTATAATGCTTGGTTTGGAATTGGTACAATCTATTCGAAACAGGAACGTTATCAATTAGCTGAAATGAATTATATACGTGCATTAAGTATTAATCCAGAAAGTTCAGTGATTTTATGTCATATTGGTGTTGTACAGCATGCTTTAAAACAAACTGAAAAAGCATTAACTACATTTAATATAGCAATTGCTAAAAATCCAAAAGATGCTCTATGTAAATTTCATCGTGGTTTTATTTATTTTGCATTAGGCAGACATAATGAAGCATTAAAAGAATTAGAAGAATTAAAAGAAATTGTACCAAAAGAATCGAAAGTTTATTATCTAATTGGGAAAATCCATAAAAAATTAGGTAATACCGATTTGGCATTAATGCATTTCAGTTGGGCAACGGATTTAGATCCAAAAGGGGCTAGTAGTCAAATTAAGGAAGCCTTTGATCCGTCAATTGGTCGAACAGCAACAGCAGCAACAGCAGGAGCAACAGCTGAATCACCACCATCACCAGCACCTGATGATTATCCAACTGAAAGTACATCCGGACAACAGCAAATGTTGAATTTTAGTAATTTGCCGGAGGATAGTTCGGATAGTTTTTAAAACGAATTTCAAGAACATTTATCTACAATATTTAGATGTTATTACACTTATTTTGGAGATGTTACGCGTAACTTTTTAGTTTTTTAAAATACATCTATATAATTGTTTTGATTGAGGAAAATATTGTGGCATCAAATAATGTTCATATTATGCAAGAATTTCGTTGTTATTCTCTTCTTAGAGACAATAATTGTGGAATGATAATGTGATTTTTTTTGCAAATTGAAATAATGAACTTAATTTGGTCAGAAGGGTGTATTATTATCAAAGCTAGTTATTATAAAGTTATATAAATCATGTGTTCGTTTAAATTTATTTTATGTTGGCTTGATAGAATGTAAAGAAACTATTATTTTTTAGCACTAAATTTTAATTAATAATCTCTTGTCATCTTGTACAAACAATTTATATTTGAGTTTATTTCAAATAGACTGGTAATTATTATTGTTGTAATTTCAACTATATTTAATAATAAGTTTTGTATGTATGTGAGAACCGATTGAGAAATGAAACTGGATTAATAATCGAATTTTCAAGTTGTTTTTCTTTCTTTCCAACTACTATTATAATAAAATATTTATGGTAAATAATTGATATTTTCTTCTTTCCATTTAAAAACAAATTGTACCCAATTTAATGGGTACCACCACTAATATTTTTAAACATTTCCCCACCAAGCAAACTATCTAAAGCTTTCTGCACCGATGGGTCCTTTAATAGTGGCGGTGCCACATCTGACGATGGTACATTCGTTTCATTCATTACCGCCACTGCCACCGGTGCACCCTCATTTGCAGTTTTATTATTCAAAATATTCATAATACGACTCTGTAATTCCGCCTGTTTACTATTTGATTCTTGTGAATCCTGGTCAACACCTTCAGCAATTTCATGTTGATGTTGGATTTCTCGTCGTTCTTGTAGATATTTTAACAATCTATCGTATTGTGATGAAGAAATTTGACGATTCTCGGCTAATAGATTCAATAACAATTGAATTGATGTTGGATGACGATCGGATATACTGCCAACACCACCACCACCAGGTCCTACAGTTTCATTGGTTATTTTATCACCACGCATATAAGCATCGAAATTGCGTGTTATCAATACTAGAGCATCTTCAATTGGCATATTTCTGTGCTCTAAAATTGCAAAAAATCGATATTATTTAGGTGGAAAATTGCTGAATACAAATGCGTACCTTGAGGAATTCCATGTAGAATATTTAAAGTCAGGCTTCTATGCTCCTCATTTTGAGGCATTACCAATATTGCATATAAACAACCTCTACTTGAGATATTTGCCAGAACTCTCCCAATAGGAACATCTTCATTTGGGAACAGTAAATCAACAATTAATCCTAAAGTTTTCAATCTTTGCTCAATATATTCTGCATATTTGCTATAAATTGAAAAATTATTAAAAAATCAATAAAAATCAATACTAATTGACTCACGTCAACATTTTCGAAACAACAATAATCTCACAATCATTCCTTTCAGGTTGATCAATCATTGGTCCGTTATATGGAGCTGGAGGCGGTGGAGCTACAGCAGGCCCACCACCACCACCACCTCCACCTCCATAGTAAGGTTCATCCCTATAAATTTCCGGTGGTGGTGGTTGCTGTTGCTGCTGTTGTTGTTGTTGTTGTTGCTGTGGTTGTTGTTGTTGCGATTGTTGATTTGGGAATCGATCCCTGCTTCTCATCCGCCTTTTTCTACCTCTTTTCTCTTGTGCCCCCTCGAATTTCTTATTAAAATCATCAATATTTCCAAGTAGTGGTGGTGGTGGTTGTTGTTGTTGTTGTTGCTGTGGTTGTTGTTGTTGCTGTTGTTCCTGTTCAATAAGAGGCGGTGGTTCTTGACGACTCTCCTGTGGTTTAATTGACTGTTGTTGGGGAGCTGGTGATTCATTTGGTGGTAGTAATGGTGGTGGTCCCGATTGTGGTCTTTTATTCTGTCCTGGATTATTCTCGTGCCCTTTTGGATGATTTTTACCTAATGCCTGTTTAACTGTGATTTTACGACCATGCATCAATGTATAGTTTTCCTTTTGTATCGCCGATTGAGCTTGACTATCATTTTCATATTGAATGAAAGCAAAACCTTGTTGTAGAACTAAACCAAGAATTTTACCGTGTGCTTTGAACTTTTCTTCTAAATCAGCTGCCACAACAGTTTTCGGTACAAAGCCGATATAGATGCGAGAGGATGCCGTTGCCGGATTTGTCATAAATTGTTTATCAGTTCGATACATTTTTCTTATTGTTTCAATTATTATAAAATAAATTAAATAAACATTTTATAACCTAACTTTCGAATTGTTTGATAAACATATATTTGACAGTTCTGTCAAATGTATAAAAAAACAGGTGAACCAACCTAAATTTTATCGATCTATTATCAACCGAGTTGACATAATTTAGCTATTGTCTGATAGATGTCGCTATGTACAACGCGGCAAATTATGATTTTAAATTTGAATTTCGATGAGTTTGTTTACACCCTGCACTATAATTAATTGAAACACAAAAGAATTCTCAAGTTAATAGTTTTTACGAAGAAATGTAGTCGTAATTCGGTGTTGAGGTAGTTAAAAAGCTGATAATAGTCATGAAATGTGTTTAAATACTGATTCGGTATTAATAATAAGTTTATAATCGAAAAAACTTTCTTATCTGAATGTAACACTTGTGAAATTGTCAATGATCGTTATTTAAATTTCCATTAGACACAAAAAAGAAGAAAGAACGTCTAGATTGAAAAAATTTGCAAATTAACCGGATGTTACGAAATTTCTTTTGTAACGGCCTATATGAATAAGTTAGTCTTTATTCTTTTTGAATGATGAATAAAAATATATACCACATAAAATCACAACACATAGTCATTGTAAAGGCAAGTATTCGTTTCTATACGTCACGTTTGAGACTTGTATTGTTTCTTTGCGACTGTTAGGCGCCATTTATACCTGACTGTCGGGTACTTGGCATAGCAATTAGTTTTTAATAAATCAAAAAAAAAGGAGGTTTTCTTTAATGTTTACATCAATGAATGGTAAAACTTCAAGTTCTCAAGTGTATTACAGATTTAAGGATGAGAGAGTCATTCAAAAATTTTTTGATGTTGTTTGTTGTTTATAAAGTTTATAATTCAATTTGCCATTTGAGTAGGTTCTTTGAAAGCGACCTATAGTGTTGTACAGTTGTTACGACCTCATCAAAAACATAGAACACACCTGAATCGTGAATGGGATGTCAAAATGAAATTGCCCAGATTTTTATCTCAATTCGTTTTATAAACTAGAATTAATTACAAAACACTTCAGAAATATTGTCACTATATGTGCCTTCTATTTTTAGTTCTCTATTCTTAAAAAAAAAACAAAGCAAACACACCTGTTTATTAATATTTACCATAATGTTTCCCTTTTTTTTCTGGTTTTGTAAATTTATTTCGCGACTATTATTAGAAAAAGCAAGTAACGAAGGAAACGAAGTCTCTGTAGTAGAGAGGATCCTGTTTTTAAAAGAAACTTTAAACACGTGCAATCATCCAACGAGTTGCCGACATCATATAGACTGCGGGAAAGGTGCACACCTGCACTTTTACAATGGACACCTGAGATTTCAACATTCCGCGACCATGGACCAGGCCCCCAAACTTAAATCTTATAAAATATTATAAAAGTTTCAACTGTCTAAAATAGAGCTTAAGAATGAAAAATGATGGACCTTTCCAGGAAACAAGTAACCAAAGGGCAGGAAGTCAATGGAGATGTTCCGATATTTTTTCTTACCGAGTAAGAAAAATTGATCTTTTGGGCAAGTTGCAATGTGTGAAGTTAATCAAGTAAAGACACTGTCGTGTGAGATAGATGGAACACACACGTAGGTACACAGCCTCTTCAGCGTTAAATGAAGACATCCGGATGTGCGTTCATCTGTAACATTAGCTTGTCTAGTTTTCATAACCAATGGGGTAGAAATATGATGTGTTGATTGTTGACGTAGTAAACAGTCGCATGTTAATTCCTATTTACAAGTGATTTGTGGTGACCGTAAATGTACGGATTATAGACTCTCTAAATAGACCTGCCACAAATTTACAAGAACACCATCAGTTGTTTGGATAAATAAAGAGATTTTTTTAATGGTTTATTCCAAATGGGAGAAAAGTGTTTTATCTGTTTGGTTCACCACCATCTGGCAGAATCAACCCGAAATCTAAACAGGGTATTAATTAGCACCAAATCGTGGAATCTATACGCCTTATCTCTATGTCTTGTTGGGTTTACACTCCATCAGGTATATCATCGTTCACGGGTTTTTCTGTTTTCTTTTGATTTTTTCTCCCATTAGTATTGCTTTATTCATCGACTTGACCGTAAACATTTCCAATTTAAGATATTGATGGTTCTTCCATTCACGGTGTTATAAATGAGGCGGTCATCGTGAGATTGGTTCCAATGATTTTTTTGGGTTGTCGGTAAGTTTTTCTTTCTTTTTTTGGATTATTTTCATTAGAAGACGATTTCAATTTCTTTTTTCATGTGAATGTGATGATGGTCGATCGTGTAGCATTTATGGCGCCATTCTGGCGGCTTCTTGCATACTCAGGTGCAACAGGACATGTCTTCTGTGTATCGGTACCACCCACGGATTCACTGTGTGTTGTCCATCAAGTGTTGTGCAAAATTTTCCAAAATTTCCACATAAATTATTCAAAACTGGTTCTTTTTAACTGATTTAGTTTTTTTTTCTGTGGTTGCTATAAATTTTCATGACAATTAAGGTTTTTTTATTGCTTTATGGTAAATGCTACTGAATGATTAAATTTGATTAAAAGCAATAAAATAAATCATTCGACTAAAAAAAACGGGGAATATAAAATATATATTGATTATCTCCAACAATATCTAGCAGTTATGTTAGATGTTCGTCAAAAAAAGTATAAAAATCTAGTCTCATCTTCCACTTTTTTCTTTTCTTCTTGCAGTCCAGTAGTTGCACGTGAGAATATTCAGTTATAACATGGGTCCTCTTCAAAATAAAGGACCAGTATCAAAATTCTTTAGATTGTTGTTATTGTTGCTGTCGAACCAAAATTTGAAACTATTCAAAATAAAATTCGTACTTGTTATATAATAACCTCCCTGACAGAATTAATTGTTTGCGAATTTAGATGGACCACCTGTGACCGGCAAGGTTACTTTCAATGCCAGTTTCTTTGGAAAAGTGAAAAAAACCTTACCTTGTCGGACAAGAGGACAATTTTTTTATAGCCTTGATTGGCGACTAAACCAGAACAAATAAGGATGCAAAATTTTAATTAATAATAATAATAATATACAAGAGTATAAGTCGTGACAATAAAAAAACAGGAGACACCGTTACTTCACAACTGTTTATAATGAAATTTTTAATGGAAAACATAAAGTTCTTAGAAGTTTCAGTGAGAAAAAGTTGATAGAATTGCTAACTATAAAGTAGCAATAAAATGAACACACATACATAGGAACGTTCAATTATGAGTTCTTTTCAAAGATAAGCTTTTCAATTATTGAAATTGTGAAAAATTACTTTTATGTATTAAATGACAAATGAATATTTCCGCCGTATAGATATCCACGGTTAAGATCTGATGCATTTCAATTTTGTAATGCTTATACTGGTTGGTGGCAAGCTTCTAGGTACATAGGCGAAAAGAGGCTGGGTCGGGAGTGAGAACACTCTATAGAGATTTTGTATAAGTGTAACAGAAACAACAATTGGTGTGTTTGGGTAGAAGTTTACCTGCACTGGACAATGAAGAAGCCCCCTCCCTTCACGTTGTACATCTTGGTCACTGTTGCCCTTATACAAAATCTCTATAAAGTGTTCTCACTAGGGTTGCCAACAATGTCATTTTGACCCGGAGACTCCGGGTTTTGCGATCATTCTCCGGGCTCCGGGCTTCAAATAAAAATCTTCGGGTTTACTGAAAATTATATTGATGAGCAAAAAGTTAGTAGAATTTCCTTTCGACTTTTGACCTCTCTTGCCATTCTTAACGACCAGAAACAAATATTTGCAATTTATCAAAAGGATT
>JAZBHA010000013.1:30549-62175 GCA_037464855.1 Iselma pallidipennis
TCGCTGTACGCTCGATCCATGTATATAGTAGATCCATGGTAGGTATATATGCATGTGGGTAGATGCAATTAAAGTCTTTTAAAAAAAGTGCAAGTGTTCCCAAGATACGATTTGTGATGAAAATGCTAGACACAATAACAATAATAATAATAATAATAACACCACGATATCATATTTATTTCGGATATAGTAATGCATAATAATTTATGATGATAAGGTGCCCGCATTCGAAATATGTATGTGTAGTGAAAATTTATTACGATGGTAAAATATGTGCACAGATTTTACTGACGATTATAATTATCATCAACAGGAAGTCACAGAAACAGGAGAAAGCCTCTCAGATTTACAAATCAAAAAAGTCACTTATTTCAAATACAAATTTGAGAAAAACCCTTTGCAGGTAAAACAGTGTGATCTACAATGGAATAATAACGATTTAAAAGAAAGAATAGACAAAAAGTGATAAAATTCTGATAATAGTTCCAAGTTCCTATACAACCGTAGATAATATTTGTGAACGCTTTATTCACAAAGGTCGTTAAAATTTTCAATTTGCTATTTATTATTATGTGCAGCAATCTGGGATGACGTTTACGTTTCATTGGGTGACTGATCTATTGGTCATTCCGTCTAGTCGAACTTGATAAATGGATTCCAGGATCGTACTCCTGTTTTAGAAACTTTCTATAGTTATAGTTAGAAATCCTTTCGAAAATAAATAAAGTCTTTTATTTCAAAATTATATTGAAAGTAACCAGTTTTGCTACAAAACTGTTTTGTGAATGGAAATGTGATTACTTTATTTTGCTAGAACTACTGTTTTTGTTTTTGTTTTCCTTGGATTGTAGTCATTTTTTTTGTTGTTGGGAAGGGCCCAGCATGAATCAGGATCCGTCCCTGAAGGTGACTGTACTGTTTCCTCGCCAACTAGCACCGTGCACGTGTGCGCCGCGAGGAATGCATAGCGGCGCCAGCGAGTCTGGGTAACACCTGCACGACGCGGCTAACTAAGCTGCTGTGCTGGACCACGCCAATACTGTCCCACGAGAAGGTAGGACTCTTCGTTTGTATTCCATCAACAACCAGTATGATTTTATATTACAATATAATATAGTTCTTTCGTATAACAATTTGACTATTGTCGAAAAATTGATGACACAATATATACAATCAACGGATAGTATGCCAGAAATGGAAGCGGCTTTGATCAGATTCAAGATATGTATAGTTGTGTATGTATATGTGTGTGTGTAGGTGGACAGGGCGACAATCAAACTTTTTTTTTCTAAATAATCGTGGGATGTGAATACACACAATATAATCTAAAGACGAGATTAAAACTTATTGAAATTTTTTAAATAAATTCGCAAATGTTTGCAGCACTTGTTCACAATATATTCAAGTTAATTGCCATTCAAATATTTTAACAGAAATCCTTGGAAACATCTATCGTTAGGTATATACCTGACGACGACACTGACTCAGTTTCGACAGCTGTGTCCGACACAAAATAATTTAAATTAAGAAAAACCATTATTTAAATCCTTTCTTACCATTTTATTTTTGGTAGTTTTGAGAATTTCTCTCATCTTTATTTTTAAATTAAATTTCTCAAGGATCATTTTAGAATAATTACAAATCATTGTATTTTTGAAATGCACATTGTTTCAATCAACTGCCAAACGGGTCGACAATTTGCATTACAAAACATTGCCAACAACGCATACATTTGAAATAATCAGGATGGTTCAACAATAACAACAACAACAAACGGACAAGCATATGTACATTTTTTTTGTCAATTATTTAAATGAACCAGACAGTTGTTTTGCATATTGGTAAATATACAGAAGATTATCTTTAATCGGTTCTTTATTTTTTTTTAAGATTTTCCTATGACTGATACTAACAGCGATATGGCAATTAATAATTGTTGAAAAACAAGGAAATTATGAGAAACATTCGATATTTACACTCTCACAGTTCATGATATCAACGTATACGTACGTATATTCCATTTATGTTTGTAACAACACCTAAAATACCTTGATGTTGAGTTAGTTGTTTTAGAATTATCTTGTCTCGCATCTTGCTCTAGGTTGGTCGCTTTATATGTATGTTGTATACATTTTTCAAATGATGGCGAGACACACAAATGTTCCAACAAGCTTTTGTATCTATTGTCACAGTTGTTGTTTGGAGATTTGCCAGTTGTTTTTACATTTATTAGACAATAAATGATCCGACAATTCAATCTTTACTCATGTCATTAAAACGGTCTATCTTTAATCAATACATATTTTCAAGGTATTTGGTTATGACCTGAGCAGTTTTTTCGTTGTTGTTGCTGTTGTTGTTGTTGTGCTTTATTTCTTCTTCATGGTATGGACTAATAAGGAAACTAGATGGATGGCAGTTGGAGCTGTACACTCATGTTACACACCAACTGTTTTATTTTTGTTTCTTGAGCTTATTGCAGGTAATTGCCTGTAATTTTTCCTTTTATTAACCATTAAAGTCAATAGCAAAGAGAATTACAGACCAGTTTGATATTTTTCGGTTGTTCTTTGGAAATGATTTTTTTTTGTTTCAATTGAAATATGCAGAGATTTTCTATTCTGTTGAAAAGTGTTACAATTTAAAATGGTTGAACGAATAAGATTCCTGTTGAGATAAGCGCCTGGTTAGTGAATGAACGAACGTATTATGTCTAGACTATGAATGAAATGAGTGGTCGACACGGCCACTGGGACGCAGTTCCGTTCAGCCTTCATTGCTTTCCAGAAAATATTTGTCAATCTATTTCTAGCCAAAATCAAAAAAAAACAAAGAAATCAACTACGAGTACTAAAACTTTAAAAAAATCCAAAATTTCCAATTTTTTAAAATTAATTAATGCGTGATATCATGGCGTGATACGAAATAATGGTGTGTTGTTGTTTTAATACAAAACCCATCCAATTAAATTTTGACTACTAACAATGAAACGGTTATGATTTTCTCAACAGACATTTAGAGAGAGGAATACACCTGAAATGCCGGAAGAAGCACAGGTGCTCATCCGGGATCCGGAACTGTGCTCTGCAGTTCTTCAAGCAGCTGGTAAAGAAGAAACGGCTCGCCAACCATGCTTCCTGAGATTGTAGGTAGAAGATTGTACGTAGATTTCTAACACCGTGACCAAGAAACTGTAGAAACAATACGTTTTTTTAAAACAGTGAGAATCAAGACCTGAATCGACCGACCACCTGTCCTCATCATGGGAAATTGTCTAACGTCCATATAGTAGTTATTAATGAAATTTTTGTTTATATTTAATTAACCATTAGCAAGTCAAGTTAGAATGGAGAAATTGTTGATAAATTATAGAAAATAATTTATTCTGTTTATACGTCAACTCGTGAAGAGTTGTATTAGATACGTATAGTTCTTCCGGATGGGCTTTAGATAGCGTGATGGCCATATTGAGTAACACAGCAGTAACAGACGGGCTATTAAAATAATTAATATTAACGCAAAAAGCAACAATCGGGCGCCATACGCGCCATATTGCAGTAAATGGTATATGAATGTTGTTATCTCAATCAGAGACAGTTGTGGACCGGCTGTCGAACCTGTCGATGTTGATTGTCGGCAGTCTGTTTGAAAATCATCCATATGGCACAAACCTGTGGACGAAAATCATGCTTCGATTTGCATCCAATAAAAATCTGTCAACTGGAAAAGATTTATTAGTATCTGTTAGTTTGTCAAAGAAGAATATTTTTAATTTCTACAACAATCAATGTAGAAACTGCAAATTATCCTATAAAGCTCTTGGATTTCAATAAAATAGTTAATGAACCAACCCACTTATCTCTATATTATTTTTGGGCGTTTCAGTAATCCACTTAATTCCCTTTCTATAGTTTTGTACATTTGTCCTATCTGTACATGATTTGATGATATAGGGGTGGTACGCGTGTGAACGTTATTCGCGTGTAGTTCACAACGACAGCACGTGTATAAAACTCGTGCCAAAGAATCAGAGAGATCTACTACTGAGTTGTCCATTTCCGCAGCTGCAGTTTCCGTTATCCTGGCTCTAGAAGGATATACAGCTGTGTTTTATGATTTCCCAAACAATCTCTCCCTTTTTTTATTCATCTACAACAAATTATTGTTGAACAATAATAATTGTCAGATTTTTCCTGGTTAAGTTTTATAGACTAATTAAAAAATGTGTGGTCTTATTGATTCGGCCACCCATCAAGTGCAACTTCCAATAGCCGGACACTGTTGGATCTTTTTTTGTCCTTTTGTTTGTGTTATGTACAGATGGGCCCGCGGCATCCTTCGATTCCGTGAGAAATTGCGGGAGCGTTCACCTGTTGAGATCTCGTGGGAATTGCGATTCGAAACACCTGTAGAAGTAGAGGACCATTTTTGTTGTGCCAAACTTGTATAATACCAGTATTTGATTTGTTCTCATTGGTTGTTATCGATGATGTTCGATTTACTGTCGTTGATGTTTTTATATGAATATATTGAATGTATGTTTTCCGGAAAATTCACTAATTAAACTCGACTTCAATGGATATTAATGAATTTTGCAAAACATCCTGTAAGACATTTGAATTTAAATTAGAAAATAAATCAAGGAACGGCAATTAGATGTCATTTTTAATCCGTCTTGTTTCTGTTAATGTTGTGTTTAGTTCTGGGTGGTGGCAATGTGCAGATGATAGGATCATCTGCTGTAATCACCCCAGGTCCGGCTTCGTGTACATATGTCGCAAAACCATGTGTGCATGCCATCCGTTAAGACCAAGTCAGATGGGCGCTTTTCACTAAATATGACAACGTATTGGTTTAACTTTTACGGGGTTTCCCGCTACCCAGTCTCATTCCCATGGCGGGGTTCGACTGTTCCCCGTTGCTCAACACCCTTGCCAGGTGATTTCCCATAAGACCGTACACATGTTTGCACATATGCCTTGGAATATTACGCACATGCAGTTGGGACCTTTTGTGCTTTCTAATTGTTCGTTTTTAATTTATTTATGATATGAATTTTTCGTTTGCAGCTTGCCTGCGTGTACATGTGTATATTTGTGCATTAGACGAACATTTGCCCCAATAACAACTGCCGCCGATTTCCGCTAATAAGGCGTTAATAATGGAGGACCATCGGCATCGTGCAGGTGTCAGACTCAACTCTTTGTCTTTTCATCCAAATTTTCAGCTTTTCGACCAATCGAAAAACCACCATATGCCCCACAAAAGGTGGTCGATGGTCGGTGTTTCAAGGAAACAGACCGCATTCTAATCGATCCTAAAATGTTGCCGATAAATATAGGTTTGAATGATTATTTTGACATCAAGATAAAAGAGTTTGAAAGATACGAATGTAATAAACTGATTCAAAATCGAGATGATTAGGGTGTATGTCGCGACAACGGCGGCTCCATTTCATTAACTGTAGTAATCCGTTGATATTAGGGGCGGAAACAATGTGGAAGCTTTTGTTAAAACGCTGACTAAAGTCTGGATTAATGAACGTCGCCACGTGACACTTGCACGAGTCCTAGATTGCACTTTTACAATGATATCTGATCATCAAATCTCCTATTACACTTGATTCATTAAATGGTACAGACCAGCCCCAATGTCGCTCTCATAAATCATCAATTCGACAGAAAATAAAACATTACTTTTTTTTTTGCTTCAAATCGACTTTTTTCTAGTCTTTTTCAGTATAAATCATCATGATATTTAAATTGCGGAGGCGCTCGTTTTTGACTCAAGTCTGGGCGTATTAGATTATCACTAATTAGGAAAAGAAACTGGTCTTTTGTGCAGGCTGGTAATAGGACATTAGACAGGAAACTACCAATTAGAGGAAGTTTAATTATCATACTCGCCGGGGGATTCGGAATCAGTTCATCTGAGAATGACTGAAAACAATAAAGCATGGTGTGTCTGTGTGTATAATATGGTTGTTAATGTGGGTTCTAACACAACATTTGACATCTGTGTCATATGGATGTTTTGGCAGAACTTTAACAGATTGTTAACACAAAATAGGAGTTATATTCGAGATAATCGTCACATGTTGTAAAAGATTTTGTGGATGGGACGATATCCGGTGAAACCACAGATTAAATTGAGAGAAACAAAAAACAATCAATAATATTTTGTAAAAGGAGTATTATTTCGGACTGGGTCAATGAGATATAATTTTTTTTATTTCGCAAATTATACAATACCAGTTAGGAAATATTAGATAAAATTTTGATCCCCAAGAAATATATATCAATATTTCTTTAAAATGAGCGAAATGTAATCGCTGATAGAAGCGTTCAAGGTTGGCTATTATGATTAAGGTCATGAAAAATGTAATTTTCGATTCTATAATTGAAATGCGCATCATATAAATATACAATATTTTTTAATAGTTTATAAATATTTTGAAAATTTATTATTAAAATAAATGTTATTAATAATAATGAGCGTAACAATAATAATGACACGCAATCTGTATAAGGGGTAGGTCTAGAGAGAACGGTCTCACGGCCCCAAACGCACACACACACACACACACACCGGGCCCACCACCAAATAGAAATAGACCATCAGGCCATACACACAGCTGCGGAACGCAAGTGTTCAATGAAAAGACCCATTGCTATATTATAAGCTGTCCCATCTGCATAGTCCGGGTGTGCAGGCGCTGATATCGGCGTCGTAAAAACTTAATATGTATACAACACATACACATGAATATATACATACACACTTGAACAGACGACGGTTTCTTCTTCTTCACTGTTTTGTTAAAAAACACACCCCAGTGTGTTCTTTACAAATATACTTCCCTCTTTCTATAAAATGATTTCTTATAGTAATTCAATAGAGAATTTCGGTTAATCATTATTTAGGAATATTTTACAATATCGTGAAATTTTTATATAATCAATATATAGACAGGTCAATTTGATTACAACTTGTATATATATATGCTAAATACAGAAATTATTCGCGGTTAAGATTGTTTATTATAAGACGACAATCGAATTTCCAATTGGTTAAATTGTTATAAATTATGATAAAGAAATGATAACCCCAACGAAATTTTCGTTATAATAAATATCTAGAACGAAATGCAATTTTTATTTTATAGAACACTGTTCATTTGAACATTTATCTTGACAAGAAGAAAAACAAATCAAAATTTCAATTGGAACATTCTTCTATTCAGTTTACAATCAAATCTAATAAAACGCCGGCTCCCCATTGGTTTACGATAAACAAATTTAAATTCACCATTTTAATGAGTTTATTTAAATTTGCCGCTTATTAAATGACGTAATTTACTAGTGATAAGTAGTGTTAAAGGAAGACATTTTTAATACATGCTTTATATAAACTACCGAGTTTGCTGAACAAAATGAAGTGTATTATTAATTTAGTTGTTTTTATTACACTTTGTCGAAGGTATGTAAACAGTTTTAGTAATTATAACAGTATAAGGGTGAATGTAAGCTGAAAAAGTCACCAACTTTCTACCCTTTAACAGTCTATATTCGATTAACATTTCTTGACACCACATGTTTTCTTATCAAATTTATTAGGTTGGCAAGAGAACGCGCCCAAATTGTTTAATAATCTAAATTGGCTTCTTTATTACTCCAGTAATGTTGCAGATTTCTCTTGGAAACAACTATAACAATTATTTACGAAAAAAAAATTTCTTATGATAGTAATTAAATTACCTACATGTTTCTTATGAATTAAACTTTTATTTTTAATTAATATCGTACGTAAATACTACCTATACGTTTATTGTTTTGATGAATATATGGATGAGAAAAAACGATATTTGTAATGGAAAAATTGCAAATATGACAGTGACTTTTTTTTGTCAATGGATAATTTGCAAAATCTCTCCTTCAAAAATTGATAACAATGAATAAAAATATGTCTGTTTTAATTGGTAGGTTTAAAATTAGTATCGTAGCGATAATGTTGACGAAAAATTATTTTTAGTTTAATCACTAACACGTATGTATATTGTTGTTGTTGTTCTAATTTTTATGGGCATATTTTCTAATCTCTTGGTTTTCTTTTTCTCATCATCGGTCGGATTAATGTCACAGTTCCTAGTTTAAATCAACAAAAAATATTAATTTTTTCGGTTATTTATCAATTTTTATACGATCGACAATCTACAGTAGATTATTTTTCTTTTGCAGGATAGCCTGTCATCCAACTGGTGATTATTCATCCAGTCCAAATACAGAACAAATCATTCAAATGGGTCGTGGATTAGAAGAAATTCCTGTTGGAACATCATTAATAAGAATCTTAAACCTAGCTTATAATCACATCTCAACACTACCAGGATATGTTTTTCAAAATAATTCCTATAGGACTTTAACAAAAATCGAATTATATCAAAATAAAATCAATAATATCAGTTTGACAGCATTCCGTGGATTAAGACATTTAACAACCGTCGATTTGTCCGATAATAATCTAACAATGATCGATCATGATACGTTTAAATTGAATGGAAAATTAACGAAATTAGATTTGTCAAGGAATAAATTGAATTTTAATCGTGGACATGTATTTTTAATGTCAGAAACATTAGAAACTATGATTTTAGCACAGAATCGTATTGAACAGATTTATGATGTAACATTGATGGGTTTACCGAATTTAAAAAATCTAATACTCGACCAAAATGTATTGTTTGTGTTATCATTGAACTGTTTCAAACCATTGAAGAAATTACAATATTTATCATTGGCAAACACAGGTGTTTATCGTTTAAGTGAGTCAATGTTTGATGAACTGCCAAGGATAATCAATTTACAAGAAACACCATTGGCGAAACGTTTCGATCCACCATTGAAAAAAGTCACTAATAATGCTGTACAGAGTTTAATCAATATTGACCAGTATCTTTTTATGAGTGATCCAACCGTATAATTGTTAATTCATATAAAAGAATAGATATTTAAGTGATAATGAGATTATGTTGCCGGGACCTTTCTCATCGGTATGAACCGATAGAAGGGTATATAAGAAAATTTATTTTATTCAATTATCTTTGGAGACGTCTATGAAAACGAGTGATAGTAGAAATTTAAGTTGCCCCTCTGCATAAAAAAAACAGACTTTCATATACATTTGTGATCCATTTGAGATTTTATATAATGTGGTGGTGGTAGTGTTGATATTTGAACCAAACAAGGAATAATAATGAAAGAATATTGTCAGAGATTTTTTTTTATTATACAGAAACTAGGACTGTACTAGTATTTAATTTCGTAATTTTGCATGCAAGCAGTTCCTGTGTCACATCCTTTCAAACTACCTAATATGAATGTTAAGCCGACTTTGCATATTATTATCATGTCTTTCCTGTATAGTTTTCAATAAATGACATTAAATATGCAAAGTGCGCCTATTTAACTATTTGCATTGCATATGTAATTATCTTGCTCCATTAGATTATACTTACCTACCTGTTAATATGTATATTTTGTTAGTTTACTGCTTTATTTTTTTAAACAATACTAATAATCATTGTAATCAATAGTTTCTAACAAAAAAATAATAATAATACGATAAAATCGTTAAAATAGAATAATCGAATCGAATCAAGTACAAATTACTAATGGATGTGAAAAAGTTCGAATGTACCTGAATAGTGTATAGGAAAAAGGTCAATTTTTAATAATAAATAATTGGGAAATTGTTTATTTTATTATTACATATCGCTTAATCATCACTATTTTATTAAGCAATTGTACTAAGAATGACTGATTTCATAGAAAACATTTTTTTGTGATAAATACAGATAATAATAGTATACCAACATAAAGAATTCCATTTCTATTAGGTACAAATATTTAAGATTAATGATAACATAATCATATTTTATCCGTAAAGGAGTGCAGGTGTTCGATTTTGAAAGGGTCACTAATTTGATATAGAATCTACTAGTTGTCGATTATGATGATTTCTTCAGATGATCCATCAAATTAAAATGGGAGATTAATCGGATTTCGTTCGTTCGAACTGAATTAAAACAGGTTCTCTTTTTTTTAAATACATTGCGATTTAATTTAAAATCAATGCAAAGAGTGTTGTAATGAATATGCCAGTCAGTCAGTCAATCAAGAAACGTTTAAACCAGGAAATAGGATGGGTCTTTTAAATATTTGTTCCGCATAAACTTTACTTGATGTCTTCGTTGGACAATACGTTGAAAATACGAGTACACGTGTATAAAGATCGAACAGTCGTCACGATACCAAAGTTCTCCATTAGAGAAAGCTATTAGGCAAGTTTATAATCACGAACAATATTAGCAAAATGTCAACAATTTTTGTTGTTTTTCTATAAAAATTTAAAGTTCATTGATAATTACGTCAAATATTATATAATATTCAGTGACTATGGATGCATGATAGTTCTTAGAAAATTGATTGCAATAACTAGGAATCCAGAAAAAAAAACCTAATATTCAGTCTGGCATTTTGACAAAAATGATTTATGTTTAAGTCGAGTCTTTTATAACTATATTGATAATGTTATCTAAAACACGTTAAACATTTTAGAAAAAATGTCCAGAAAACTGTGGTGGATTTTATCGCTATCTAGGGGTTGTTTGATGTTGTCTTCAGAATTATACAATAAATCTGGTTCTGATAAAGGTGGATTCTCGAAATTTTTGGTCACGTATTTATCAGGAATTTTTGCCTTCTTTGATATGGTAAATATTATTTATTTGATTCAATAATTTGGTTATCATGTTTTCGTTGAGAATTTATTTTGGTTATAAATTATTTTTAAGAAAAAAATGGCTGTCATATTTTAGATTATCGTTATCAGCATATTAAGTTCAACCCCTAGTGCTCTTTCCCTAAATATTTAAGAGTGTTCTGACTTATTTAATCTTGAAACTAATAAATTTTACATTCGGTCTTGTATTTTTTTCGGTTTGTTTTATCGAACAACATTGTTGGATAATTATTCTGAAAATTTTCCACAAACATCAATAATTAAGTGTTTATATTAACACCTATAGTACACAGTGTCATTGAGACGGATGTAATTTATTTTGAAAAAAATCTATAGCACGATAATGAGCTTAAGAACCTGTCGCCACATCTACATCAATTAGCTGACAGAAAGTGGTTTAATTACTGTAGGTACAGTGCAAAGTATTTATGGTGAAACTAACACATTTACCGTTTCTCAATTAGCATACTATACCAACCTACCAGCACTAATACCGAATATGTACATAGTACAAAAACAAAAAACAAAAACAGAAATATATAATGAGGAAGATAGATGGAATTTCAAATGTTAGTAAATTGGAAATAATTATTTACACACCTGCAAGTGAATTGATTTCTTTTTGGTTTCTTACAACTTTTCAACAGATAAATAGTAAATGATTAGCAATATGGTCCTAATTAAACTAATGCATACATACATATATGGTTTATATGTAGATGACGTAGTCGTCAAAGAGCCAATTGTCATAATTGTTGGTCACCTGCCACTTTTCTCAAATAAGTATTTTGAGAACGGTTTCATTTTAATGTCAAGAGCTTTTAGTTAGTTAACCAACTAACTAACCAAAAGAAAACCCAAGGATCAAGAGAAATCTGCTTGTTTGCTTTTCTTAATTTTTGAAAGAAAAAGAGAAAAGTACAGACAAAAACTAGACTCTGGTTTTATTCTTTGAAACAGTTACGATAATTCTATAATCAGTGGATGTCAATAATGATGATGATGATGATGAAACAAACAAATAATGAATGAACCGTATTGATGGGTAACTGTGGTGCAGCTGGGTATGTTGGGTCAATGTGTAGGTCAAGTCGCAGGTCGTTGATAACTATGGCGCCGATTCTCAAGCAGAGCGTAGCCGATAACAGCCATAATCAGTCGTCTATTCATAATAATTATATGTACGTATGTATATTGAAAACTAAATTGATTAAAAAAAATCAATCATCTAAATCGTCATCAACTCAACAAAACATATTAAAATTTAAATAATTAGGTATATGTGAAAGAATCGAGAATGACAAATTTTCGTATAGACAAACAAATAATATAGACAGACACCATAAGTGGAACATTAAAGATTCCGTAAATAATCAAAAGAAGTCAGATTTGAGTATCGCGTGACTTTAGTGCACAAGTGATATTTTCCCACACCAGCAGCGGTATTTGTGTGGCACGATAAAGTAACAAGGAGATTGAATCAACACCTGCACGAGTGTGAGAAAACCCAGAGAGAGACTTGGCTGGTTGGCTCTATATGCTTTTATATAATAAAGTTTAGACGAGCCGAGTAGGTACTCTGTTGTTGTTGTTATTGGACTATAGGTACATTTACTATACGATGTATGTTTGTGTATACTATATAGAAAGTACTGAACAGGACTAAAAGGGCTGCATGTGCACCCGCTGATTGAATGGCTTTGTGCAATATTAAGGGTAGACTTGCGGTAATATCTAGTGAACAGCTGTACAAGACGATACAGATATGTTGAATGAGTGGCTGTTTTAGAAAAATCGACTTCCTAGAACAGCCCCTGAAAATCAGACAGGCTAAAATTTCTACTTTTTTTTTTCTACTAAATAGCAGTCCGACCTTCGGCCAAGTTCTATAGGATTTTCTGCCAGAGTAATCTAGGGCTTTTTTTATATTGGTCCACCCTTCACAACATGTCAACAATTTGACTCATTGTCAGATATCTCTATGATCATAAACTAAAAGCAATGTTTTTTTTTTAGTAAAACTTATTTTCAAGATTTATAGAGAAATATGACCAGAAATGATGACTGAAAATATCAAATAATCATTTTTCAGCGTCAATTTCTCAATCTTGTCAAATTTTTTCTCTAACTTATTGACTCTATTAACTATAACTTTTCAATATTTTTCCTCTTGATATATTTAACTATTTTATTTAGAATTCTATTGGAAATAATTTGTTAATGATTTACGATATTTTTTTAACCCACGTCTAAGAATATTTCTCCCCTTATTATAACTGTATGTTCTTGCTTTATTACGAGCAAGGAAAATTGAGTTAACACCTCGTCTAATTATATGTGTAAGGGTGCATATACAAGGCCAAGTTTTTCTGTCCTAACTTTTTCATTTTTCTCACGATAAATACATATAGACACAACTATGTAGAACTAAACATAGAGAGGAAACTGTCTTCACCCTTTTTTAGCGGAAAAAGATGCAAGTTAGGAGATGAAAAATCTCTCCGTGTGTACGCACCCTCTGTTTGCTGAAACGTTCATATTTTTCCTTTTTTGGAAACCATCTATTCAAATCGTGATATAAATAAAATAGAATAGGTAGAAGAAGTAAAATAGAATAAAAGTGAAGACTGTTGACAATATATTTAACAGGAAGTTAAATAGACGTCGCATATTAAATGCGAATTAATTTCTTGTTAGCTTAGACACGATATTGAGCATGTAATTACCAATTAACAACATGTCAAATTTTTAACAAACGGCTTTTAAACTTGGAGACAACACACGATGAATACCTAAAAGATTGCTTCTTGTTAAATAATGTAAGCAGGTCAAAACTAGCCAATAAAGTATTATTTTAGTATTTTGATGATTTTAAAGTAAAATTTTCCATATATTCGTCTAATTTCTACCGAAAAATTTAGATCTGGTTATAATAACGTGATTCATCAGGTTTTACAGGAAATAATCGGCAACTTTATAGGAATTAGTGGCAAATTTATTCAATATTCTATATTAGTTATTCATAAGTTAACGGATAGAAGTTTTTATTACTTGCTAAAATAGAAATTTTTCAAGTTTTATGTTTTTGTAAAAATATAGAAATTTTTTAATTGACCCTCTATGTCACATACCTATATTCGTTAATATAATTTAAATTATATACAAACACATGGTATAGGAAATTTAAATATTTAAACAATCAAACTTTAAAATCAGTACAAGAATCAATTTGACTGTCGGATTTTGCAATTCTTAATGGTTGTCAATTGTTAAGATTGTTAACATTCTGTTATGACCGACCATAAAATCAAAACATCCAAGTGTGTCCCAGCTGCATCGACTATTATATTATTTTTTTCAATTATATATCTATGTATTTTTGACAACATTTGGTCAACATTCATTCAAAATATTTTGGAAATTTCCAGTTAGTTTCTATTTTTATTATTATGAAAAGAGACAGTCGTTAAAAGTGTAGATACAATAAAGCATTTATATGAAAAATTTATTTTAAAATTATTATCATCATCAACACAACCACCACGTGTTTCTGTTGTTGATTTCTCAAAAATGTATTCAAGATACAATTCTGATTTATATTTAAATTTTATATCGACGCCGATATATGGCTTTCATCATCAACTTTATCCAAATTTAATATTACCAGTCTGAGAAAAGTTTGTTTTCGGAATATTATTGAGAGACAAGTATTCGATAAAAGATTCCCTAAAAGTTCAAATGCGCCGATGTCGTCGATTTATAATATTGAACTATTTGATTCTTGACAAATTCAATTTTGTTTTCTGAAACTTTTAAATGCGTGATGATACATTAACGTGTTAAAAGATTTCGGGAAAATTTCCGGATAGAAATAAATTATTAAGGGAAAGATCCTGGTTTTGGCCGGAAATGCAATGATCGGCGCCTTGTATGATTGGCAGGACGATTGCGTCGTGTTCAACTAGGCGCCTGCAATATTACCTGGACGATCAAAGATTCACATTGGTGGGTGCCGCCCCATAGAACTGGCGCCTTATCTGATTGGCCATTACCCCACCACCGACCTTATAAATGCGCATACACCAGCATTTCCCAACGCATTCAGCAACCTACCGTTGTCGTGACTGTTTAGTGGTGTTTAGAAGTTGATATTACCAGTGTTTTTTTGAAAATTTATTACCTTCACGGGAAATAATAATAAACAACAACAACAAAATTAAAAATGAAGGCCGTCAGTGTTGTGTGTGGTGAAAATAATGCCGGCATTGCGTCCGGACGTGTGTCGAAACCGAAAAAGGATATTGAAAATGAAGAAATCCAAATGTATCTCAGTAAATTGAAGGATTTGGTGCCTTTTATGCCGAAAAATCGAAAATTATCAAAATTGGAAGTTATCCAATATGTTATTGATTATATATGCGATTTACAAAGTGCATTAGAAACACATCCAGCTGTTAGTAGTTTTGATGCGGCCGCTGCATTAGGACAGAAAAAATCACAAGAAGCCGTCAGTCCAAGACAACCATTAGGATTGAGGGCCAGTCCCAATACAATTTTAACACCATCAGAAGCCCCAGTTTTACCAAATATCACGGTAAGTTCATTCATTGTTGAATATATCTATTGTTTTCTTTTAATTTTGCAATGATAACTAGACCGCGTCTTGACCCGTTAAGGTCACGTGTCTATATCCGGGCAATAGACAAACACCTGGGTGTATTGACGATGTTTGTGGGGTTCATGATGTGACTCTTATAACGGTCCTGCGACGTGCAGATGTGTCCGATTTAAACACGTGCATCATCATTTAAACATCTGGTCTGATTGTCCTTTCTTCATCCCATATATAATATCTCTTTCACCCAGTCGTATATAGTTAGTATACTAGTTTCTTTATTGATTGAAAGATTCCTTTTTATATCATTTTGATAATAATAGTTGCGTTGTATTATTCATCCTTGAGAAACGGCCAAATTTTTCTAAATATCAATGGGTGTGTGTTAAATTCAATGATCCTTTCAACAACAATCGCCCCCTCCCAAGTGTTCGTGGCATTGTGACACATGTTCTATTAGGGTAATCATGAGGTCAGCTGCCAGACTTGCACATGTCTAATTCAACTATATGTATTATATTTTTCATCTTTCAATTTTAATTAATTTATACCGTCATCATAGACCCTTATGTAACTGATTTCTTCCCAACATCTGACACCCCTATCCACTATACCACCATAATTTCCAAAAAAAAAAAAACTTTTCAAATGAAATCATAGTATAATAGTACGCCAGTCATCACTTAACTATTTCAGTAATTTAGAAATTGATATTTTGAAATGCAAACGCCAAGTAATTGTGGGGGCAAGGGCGGATGAAAGCACGTGCAATAACATTGCATCAAGTAAAATATTGCATATAGATTTCCAATTTATCCTTAATTTCCTTCACTAAATATAACTTCAGTTTATTTGGTTTTAAATGATTTTTTTTGTTGTGTTGTTACAGAGTCCGGACAAGTTACCAACAGAACGACAGGTGCCGTGTTAGAAATTTCCTCCTCCTCCTACAAACTATACAGAGTGATCTTGAATATTATTATCATCATTATCTCATTCCATATGATTTTTTTTTGATCAAAATATAATTCATCCCCAAATAGAAGAAATCATCATCCTCATGTTTAGTTGATAACAATCGAAATGCGACTGAATTTTCATCATTTTTTTTTCTATTTATAAAGAATATGTTGAAGGGAAATTTTCGTTTCTTTTTTATAATAACCAACATGGAGAGAAAGTGACGCATATGTTGAAGCACTAGTGATGTACCTGTTATGTTGCAATTGTTATGTAGATTTTTATTTTATTGTTTTTTTTTCTCTCTTAATTTTCAAAATTTCCATCGTTTTGTCACAGAGTTTATATACATTTTCTCTTGTATTTTTCCTTCATCTCTTGTGTATTTGATTATGTGACTTTTATTCTGTGATGTTTAGTGTGTAATTAATGTACAGAAACAAGAAAAAAAATAAGCTGAAATGTCCTAAATTTTTTGGACGTTTTGAAACACAGTCACATTAGCTAATTGCTAATTGCTAATTTGTAATAATAATGTACATTTTTTTTCTTTTTGTTTTTAGAAACACTTGTAAATAGTTACCTAATCTAGCAACTAAATGTTGTTTAAAATTTTTATTATATATAATAGAGATATTCAACTTTTAAATAAATATGATTTTCCAGAAATAAATTTTTATTACCCTTTCTTAGATAATCGGTAAACATTATTGTTTGTGCAAATTACACCTGACATTGCTTTTTATTTAGTACAATTGACACAGGTGCGTCGACAATAAAGATAAGACAATATATAATTGAAAAAGTATTCTCAAGAAATTTCCAAACAATTCTCGAGACGATTACAATTTAGAGTAAACTGATTAAGACACGTGGAAAATAAACAATTTCCTAGTACAAATGTACTCGATTCAAGTAAATTACAAATATAAGTGAAAGTGAGTCTTATCAGTAATCAGTAAAATTAATACACAGATGATATCCTCCTAGTTGGAAGATTTGGAATAAATTTCCAACAAATCTCTGTTGTGAGTCATTTTTCTGCCGTATTAATTATCATCGGCCAGGTGGGAAATAATTTCGTAATGTTTTTCACAATTCAACATAAAAACAACACGACACCAGTTGCCAATTTTTAAACACTAACTCTAATAATAGAGTTAGTGTTTTAAAAATAACAATCAAAATTTTGTGGGATTTTATGACTTTTCAATGAGTTATCGTTGTCTTGTGTGGAATAAAAATTAGTCTCAACAATAAACAAATAAACAGTAGCAGCGGGATTCGTGTACGTGAATTCCCACGCCAGTTCCCACCTTAATTCAATAATCACACGGTTTACACAAGATTTAACAGAAATTGGATAAAACAAAAACGGGAACATTGAACTAAATAATAGGAGGAAGTGGTGAAGATACCATGGAAAAACCGGCCTGGTGTGTTTGTTCTATCAGTATCGAACAGGCTCTTGTTCCGCTCCTGTTTCCGCAAAACCATACCCGTATCATGATAACAATACCAGAAGTACCGCTTGTTATGTTAATAAACAACTGCATTTTACAATGATAACAATAAATACAACCCAGTTTGTTTGTGTTGTTTGCTGTTTTCTGTTTTTTTTTTTTTAATTTTGATTTCTAAAAAAAATACTTTATCAACAGGAAAATTAGAGCGGTAAATCCTGTATGACCTTTTGTGTGTTAGCAACTAGAATAAAGTTAAAAATTGCGGTAGTGGTAATTAGGTCGTCAAGATTCGCTAGAGTTGATTTTAACAAAAATGATAACGAAATAAACCATTTTAGTCGACAGCTGTAATTTACAGTTGTTGAATTTATCAAAATGTTGGGTAAATTACAAATATCTAAAGATGATTTTATTGTTTAGATTAAGATATGAAAAGTAGCGCACTTAAGTACATTAAATACATACACTCGAAAGATTGTGTTGTAATGAAACACCTGTGCATGTTTTAGGTACATTTGCACGCAAACATAGCCGTGTACCGTAACCGAATCATGTTTTACACCACACCATACTATCATAAGCCAGTACGACCTTAGGAAGAGTTGTGCAGGTGTACATGCCACGTAATACCAATTTATCGCCAAATTATGTCAACTATCATTCGATTCGATTCATTTTTTTGTGCCGGAACACTTAGTTTTAATTTTTTGAATCATTATGAACGGTGTACAGTTACAAGTGATGGTGCATTTTTGGGGTTTGGTTAGTGAATCTGGCTTCTGTACACCATAAGATTGAGCCATGTGCTTGTACTGTCATTGGCACAACTGGGCAATATGGTAGGCAGATTGTGGGAATTGAAAATAACCCAAGCTAAAATAAGCTAGAAAACTACCGATCGGTAACATGCTGTGTACAGATTTTGAATGCGACAACATTGCCATCAAACACCAATATGCACCAAAACCAGCAACAGCAGCAGCACCAACAACAACACATACGGATGTCTGCAGTTTGTTGTTTATATGGCAGACAACAGAGATTCAAAGAAACGAACTTGTCCCGGAATCAAAGTGTCAATTTGAACAAATGTTTTACAGACACACACACACAGACAAACAGATACGAAACGAAATTTGGGAAAGTGACAAGAAAAACCATATTGCGTCCAGACGGTGTAGTTCGAGTTAAAATTATAAAAATCTGAAGGGCCCCAATGCTTTACAAAAGAAAATACAGCAATTTCGTTTTTTAAATGAACTTCTGGTTTTATAATAATTAGCTTTACTAACTTAACGGCGCCTCTTATTGTAGAAACTTGAAGAGACTCTAAAGAGAGAATTGTCTAAAATTACTCACATACCTACTGCGTATTGGTACATTAGCTGTTGTGCAAAGTTATGCATGAAATTGTTGCTAATATTAGCAAATTTGAAAGTATTAATGAAGCCTTTTCCGCCATTGAAGCGGACAAATCTTTGCAAAATAATTTTATCAATAATGATCGCATTGGTCCAAATTAAGTCTATCTTAGACCTACTCAGATAAAGCCTAAATATTTCCAAATATAGAGATAAATATTTGACAAAATTAATCTACACAATTATTTGTTTCACTACAACAAGGCTAAATTCTGTTGTTAGATTTCCAGTTAAGAAATATTTGACATTTTTCATTTATCTCGTTTTGAGGATCTTTTGGTGGCTTATATTCGTGTGTTTAAAATTTCAAGTCCGCAAAAATAAGAAATAAGCAAAAGGATTTGAGTGGGATACTTTAATTTGGTGAGATGTTGGATGGCGACGTCGGCCACTCCACTGTTTGTTCTTATTATTGTTGTTGGCTGGCGGCGTGAGTATTTCACATGTATCTATAACAGACCCAACATAACATACTCACACACACATACAGACACTCATAGATATTTCAAGGAAGAATACCGGCGTCGTCGTCGTCGCTTGACATGCAGCGGCGTCGGGGTGCCTCCACGTGTGTCAACATGTGTGCGCCTGACATATACTCGCATGTGCGTCTAGTTGTTTGTCAATGCAACAGCCCCCCGAAAATAACCCAAAAACGAACAGCTGTTACACCTGGCTGGACATTTTTTGCCAGTTTAACTCTTTCCTGATTAACTGGAAACTTAATTAATACTTCAGCTGTGTAGAAAGATGTGCTCAACGATGCGACTCCTTTATTAGATATTCTCCTTTTTTTTATATTTGACTAGTTTGTTTACCAAAAATATATAAAAATAAAGAGACAAACAAAAACACAAGGTCTGTGGACAATTAAAACAGCTCGTAAAATCGAACATTAGATCAGACGCAAATTGGTACCGATTTGGTTGCGGTTTTACGCAATTGACAGACAAGAAGAGCGAAAATAGAGAAATTTAGAAACGTTTAAAGTAAAATCAAAACTTTTTGAATTGCTGTAAAGTTTATTGCGTTTTTTTTATGTGTGTGTGTTATTGAAATAGATTTCATTTGCCAGATGAAACACATGTAAAAAAAAATATATTACCCGGACGTTAAACAATGATATACGAATGTCGGAGTAGTAATGATATTTATTGTTTACAGGTGTGCGGTCCAAGTTAACACATTCGCTGCTTTTCATCTTTGACAATAAAAATTTTCTGAAAATATTTCTGTCATAATCAATATGATGATGATGATGATATAACTGAATAGTCGAAGGCAAGCATTATTATTAATAATATAGTTTATGGTCCCGTGAAAAGATTCCAAAGGGAGATTTTTCGAATCTCTTCCATTTCATGTGCACATAGCCGTAATAGAGGAGTGCCTCTTTCGATGCGTGTCGTTCTACCGGATGCTTTCAGTTATATCCGCTACAGAAACCATTCACTATGTTGTTTTTTTTTTTTATGATAACTTTCATGACTCCATTGATACCTGCTGGACGAATGAATGAATGGATGAATGACAGTCACTAAATATCGTCAATATTCTATTGATTAATTTAATTGTAAAAAAATACATAAAATTTTTGGATTGTATTATTTGGGAACATGTTTGAACATGTGTATAGATTAGGTACGTTTTGGGCCATATGTCTAATTCAATAAAATATTCACTATTTCAATTTCTGTAATGAAATTATGAATTATAAATAGTGTGTAACATGTTGTTACTTTTCCAACATACTTTAACCTTATTATTGTCCTTTGAGAAATCAACTCAACGAATTTTCGATTCGTCGTGCAATATTCAAACTGGGCAATGAGATCTATAGACAAGCCTTACATTTATGTCAGATTGAATGGCAACTGTTTAATATTTGATCAAGCCAAATAGATTTCACCCTCCTATTTGGATGGAAAGGTCGATCCGATGAAGTCTTGAATAAATAGTAAGCTCCTATTTTAGATGACATACGTACCATGTTAATGAACTATAAAGATCAAACTAGGAGTCCTGCAATGTTTGTCGAACAGATTGAAACGACTTGTGACAGACAATATTACAACTATTGAATGTTATACTTTTATCAAAATATAAATAACTAATCTACTTTCTAATAAAGCTGTTCTTCGCTTTATTTCTCGATAAAAATAAAATATTCACCGTCCCTGTTGGATTATTATATCGATAAAGACACTATTTGCAAAGAAAAGACTTTACCTAATTAAAAAGGGCTATTTTGTTATTATCTATTATCTAATTGTAAGTCGAACTTCTTACAGTAATTACCATAATTAGTCGACACCTTACTTAACACGCTATATTTTCATCCACCCTTTAATTACCGGTTATACCTAATATGATAATTAAAAATCTAATAAACAAGGTAGATTTCGTTTGTAAATATTCATTCTTGTCAAAATTTCAACTGTTGTCGTTATCTTTTGAACATCAGTGAGTCATACGGACATCGTTCAATACGCCTTAATGTAATCATACTAATGGAAGTCGACCGTTTTACAAGAATACCATTTCATTTTCTCTGTAAGGGCTTCACTATGTATAGGGGATTTGATTTGGTTAATGTACCGAGATTGTATTCTTTACTATCAGTCTTTTAAGACTGATATTATATCGATAGTTCTTCTCTGGAAATTCTTTATTTGAGTGGTGATATGAAAAAATATGTAAAATTCGTGAAAATCTATTGACAATTATCACGTGTTTATTTCTATCAATAATAATAATAATATTGTCTGGGCATATGTTGATCTGTGAACTTATACGACTGCACATGTTTTTATTAAGTACACCCGTTCTGTTCATAATTAAAATTAATAAGAGATATATGGTGTCTCATATGACACAAAGAAAGAATCCTTTCAAATGTCCAAAGCGCCATACACAGATAGATACATAATATATAAACATACACGCGACATCGTAACGTAAAACAAATGCAACGGAAATGGAACGGTTAATTGAAAAAGTAGAGACGAATGAATGGCTTATAGTTATATGTACGTTATATGCAACTCTTACAACTGATCTAGATTTCTTTAGAAAATAGGGAAATAAATCATCCACCCCCTGATGACATTTCTCCTGTGCCATTCTCTTGCTTTATCCTGACGGTATTGTTGCTATTCGGATGATGATCTTTTGGCGACTCCGCCATTTTTAGCTAGAGTCACGTGACCGATCAATATCATTCCCAGATTCTGATAACAACGTAAAATAACCAAACATACCTGAAATTTCCCCTTAAATTTCTTCACTACATCTAATATTGAAGATTGACAATATAAAGTTTCATTTTTCGTTGTATGTGTAGTGTTCAGTTTGTTTATTACGACCGTGACTTCGCGGCCAAGTAATGAGTAGATGTATTCATTGTAGGGTAAACTCCCTTATATAACTAGGAATTGGGGGAGGTATATATACAACTATGGGGGGGTGATTGATCCGCTTTTATATGGTTTTATTGCAGACGAGATGTGCTTTTATTATCATCGACTTTGTTGCGACAGATTGCAGTTTCATGCCAAAGAGATGTGTTAATTTTACGCCCAGATGCCCGTCAACAAAACATCTACACCCTTTCTTAAAAAAAAATCCAACAACATAAATTGTAATAATTTTTTTTGGAAAGAATTACAAAATTATTCGAAAAAAAAATCGATAGACAAGAGAAACTTCAAGGGTGTGCTTCCTCCAATTTTCAGACACTTCAGTATTCACCCAGCTTTACCCAAAACGGTTCAATCGTTTCAGTCAATGTTCCATATGGGAATACTCTGTATTTTTTATTATATGATTGGAAAAGGCCATTACCCGAGGCTTGTGAGAGTTTCAAATGACAAATTTATGGAAAAGAATAGAAAATAGAGACGTAAAAATAGAAGTCTCCTGGAAAAAACAGCGAAACTTGATATATACTGGAATAATATCCAGACATTGATTAGAAATTCTTGTATCTCAAAAAATATAGGTACTTGATAATAGGTACTACAATACTTGACGATAGAATATAATCTTTTGAAGTTGTTTGACCATTTGTCATAAAGAAAAATTTGTTTGTCTTCTATTTTAAAACGTTTTATGTCAAGATCGTGGGTATTTTTTTTGGTGGTGTTAAAAATTCTAGTTTGTCTATATACCTGAGGCTGGATATTCAGCAGCGTGAACGATAGCGCGCTGTCGCTAGTTCCCCAAGGACTTGACTTATTGATCCTGGCGGCCATTCTAGTCAGGATACCCTACTAGATCCTGTAATGCGGGTTGCCAGGCAACGTTTCCGCCCCAAGCCATTTCATTACATATTCCCGTCCCGTTTTTCCTCCATCCACCACTGCCACCACCGCCGCCGCCGTCGCCTCCACCCTGAAACAACAATAGAGTCAACATTGAAACGGGCAAATAACAGAGAAGCCAACTGTTCCATTATCCTTGACATGGAAAATCAGGCAATGTGTAATGTATATTGAAAGTTATAGTAAGATGGTCTATGTTTCATCATAGAATAAAACAAATCGTAAAATATCAATAAGGATTAAAATCGTAAAGGTCTATGCTGATGGCGCCTAAAATTGCCAACAATTTGGTCTAGAGAAGATAAGTTACTGTCCATAAATTCGTCATACAATCAATTCAAACAAAAATTTCCTTTAATTGTATATATTGAACACTTGTTTCGCATATGTCGACTTCAGTTTGTAATGTAATAACTCAAAATCCTACCGACTTGTATCTCTCTTTTAAAAGTCATTTCATCGGTTAATTGCCTGTAAATACTTTTAAGCTCCTAAACAGAGAATGGATAAACTCGTCCATATCTTATGGAAGAATGATTGTGTATGAGATTATTATTTTGGCTTGTATCAGCATAGTAATCCGGCAGATTGAGCAAGTCCTGGGGGTTGAAGCTGCATTTCAGCCGCAAGGATTGCCGGATTACGTACGGAAAAATCCTGATGGGTTGGTTGATTTCTGTACGTCGTCATCAATAAAATGAATCATTTTGATGCCATTTTGCGTCAGTTCACAAGTAAATAGACTTTTAATTACTAATTCCTAATTTAGACAGAATATAGTAAAACACTATTTAGAGGTAAAATTAAGTAAATAGTATACAATGAATCATTGTTTAAATAATAAAATCGATTTGTTTTTCGTGTTTCTATTGTTACACAATACTATATATTGTATAAGGGTAGTTGGAAAAATGTAATCAACCACCATTATCGGATCAAATCCGGCCACGTGACCGGAACATCTCAAGTCGTGTGTACCACCGGAACTAAGTCATATCTCAACCCTATAAATTAAGATTGGCACGACATTTTTGTGAGTCATCCAAAACAATTGACTGAAAATTGTAACTAAAAGCCACAAAAATTTATAAATAAAAAGTTAAATAAATAAAATTGTAATAATGGTACTTCTTTGAAAATAGTTGAGTCAGTCCTACACTATGACACGGACTTTCCCACCTTTTATCTTCAAATTAATGTTTTGACTGAAGATTTGTTTACTATTTCGGTTGAAACTAACAACAACAAGAATATGATGATGATGATGACACATTATACAACAACGTCTATCTCATATTTGCAATTCAAAATGGGCTTGATCGTTTTTTTTTTTCATGTTTTAACGACGTCGATAGTCTAACGCGTATCTTTGATCTTTACCACAAATAATGTAAATAAATCAAGAAAACATTCGATGTCCTATAGGTATGGTGAGTGTATATAATTCGTGTTCATGGTCCAGCTTAGAGAGCTAAGCAACTTTAGAGATGTGGGTGAGCTGATGCCCCAGGCTACTGGTTCACACGGTGGCCGAGCTGCAGGTGTGCGCCAGACTGACCGGCGCCATAGTCACAATCTCACCGTCACAATGCCGCATTCCATCTTATAAACTATGGTAACACAACATGACTCCTTGTTTACCTGTGTGATATGCTTGCCCTTGATGTTTCATCCAAAAAAAATTACATACAAAAAAACAACCAAAAAATAATAATAATAAACTCTCGATCTCAATCAGAGTTTTATTCAGATTTTGCCTTCATCCATTCATTTCAAGCATCTGGCGTGTCCAAGTGTGAGCATTCGTATCTATAAGTAGCGGTTTTTGGCCCCAACTCCTGCTACCACTATATATTCTACTTCCTATATAATTCCTGCTGGAATTGGGGGAGAAGTGCACGTGGCCAACAAGGCTGTCTCATTAAACTAACGAAGACACGTGCTCTGAAATGTACGATGCACGTGCGTAATGTATGCTTTACTGAAAATAAGTAACTCAATAACACATATGCGAGTTTCTATTTTATTTTATACTTTGCGTGATAGTATACACAAAATCCGCCATTCTAGATAACTTAAAATAACTCCCATTGATCTCCTTCAACGTGTAGCCTTATAATTAAAAGAAGAAAGAAAGAACTGAGTTGCTAATATTTTTAGGAAAGCTCAGCTCGTTTCAGCTTATTCAACAATAGTGATTATTTCCTGATAGCCTCAAGGAATACAATTCTTTTCGGTCGGTATGAAGGATAGAATACTTCGATAAGACTTTGATCGTATTAAGTTCAAATACGTTCCGGTTAATAGTCACAAAATATTCGGATTTTTGATTGTGATGATGGCCTTTGGCGAAGACATCTAAGATGTGTCGGATTCCCTAATTAACGTTGAGAAATATACCGCTCTCCAATCCTGCTGCTCTTAAACAACGCAGGTGTTCACTACAACTATCGTTTTGATTCCGTCTCTCGTGATTTTTTTCCTGTTGCTGTTGTTGTATAAACGAAATCTTTTTTGTTTGTCAGTCACGACTGGTTCTGTTGGCTTCCTTGCACAATCATCGGCGATTTCCAAGACATATCTACTAGTATAGGTATATTGAAAGGAGAATGGAATTGTAAAATTATCAGCTTGTTGTTTGATTATTTTTATGGGATTTTTGTTAAAATAGAATGGTAGTCTCCTATCATAAACTATATGTTAACTGACCAATTGGTTGATTGCAAATGTTTTGATACCGAATGGTTGTAACATTACCTCTTAATGGCTCCAGACACCTGTAAAGTGTTGTATACTGGGTTGGAGGTCGGCGCCACCTCCCTCTGTGAAATACAAAGAATGCTGTCTGAAGTCGGTATTTGAGCTTTCAAATCACTACCTTCCTATAACCAAAACAGTGTGCAAGGTGGTGCAGGTGCGCTTATGGCCATTATGGTCGTCCACTTGTAAAAGCCTCTATTCCATTTTATACTTTTTCAGGTGTTCATACCAATAGGTATACTATCTATTGATTTTTATTTACAATATTGTAAACAGGATATTGAAACTATTTGGATTTTTTTTTTCTTAAATCGTTTAAAAGGTTTATTGTAGGTATACGAGGAATTTTTAACGGAATGCAAGCCGGAATAATTGTGATTAGACATGGACCTGTACTTTAAAACTATATTATAAGAGAGACTTTTTTGGCAAAAACTCATTTTCTATGTAATTCTTTTTAATAATGTTATATTATGCAAACTATGATTGCAAAATATATAAATTTCACACAACATTTATCTACTTTAATGGCAAGTAATTAGAATCAATATTACAATTGACGTCATAAAATAATTGTAATTATAAATCAATGATGTATATTTTTACCACACATACAGTAAGAATAATGCATTTAGTAACCGTAGAGAATAACTATATAGAAACATGTTTTTCAATACAATGTTGATAATAATAATACAGTTGTCGTTATAATATTTAACATATGAAAAGGTGCCTCTGACGCTCGAATCGATTTCGATATTAATAACAACACAAATAATGTCAATATATTGAAAATAATTATCATCAGCCTCCTTCTGCTTGGTTATTAATCTTCAAATATAATCTTTAGCACGTCGTCTCACAGAGGCCAATAATAGCTTGCTTTTTTCTTGAAATATAAATGAAGAAAAAGCCATAACACTACTCGTTCGTTCTATGGTAGATTAGAAGTGTTATTAGGAACGATGTATTAGAAAAATTAATGATGTGTTGTGTTGTAAATACCTATCGGTATAAAAAATTAATTGAATCATATAATTTGCAATTCATCTTTTTAATACACAATACATATTGTTCAAGCCATAAACAATTTTTTTTTGTGTAAAATTTCAATCTATAATTATGTTTTAAAAACATTTTTACTAATTTTAAAGCGGCAAATCTTGAGAACTCTATTAAGTCTATACTATACTCAACTTTTTGTGGATTCATTTATAATCGAGAACGACTCACAGTTTCCTAATAATACCGAAAAATTTGTTATCAAATTTGTTGGCATCTATTGCTAAACAGATACCACTGATTTTTGTGTCATGACTTTGCAAATTTCTTTAATTCACTCAAAAAAAAAAATTCTAGAGATAATATAATACGCAAATATGAAGTAACTTGTTCGTCGTTTGCAGTGGCGGATCTACCATAAAACTAATAAGGCTTGAATTCCAGGACTCTCAACTAAAAGGAGCTCCTTGAAGTTTAAGCTTGTAGTGTGCATCATTAAGGGACCTTTCAAATAAAAAAAGAAACACCAATTTCAGGCCCACCAAAGGACATAGCTTTGGGCCTCCAAATACTTTGACCAAGAATTGAATAATTTGCTTTTTTCGTAAATTTACCGCCTGTTCCATGATCCATGAATCACGATCCTTTTAACAGATGTGTGATTCGTGAAGAACACATTCACGATTATGTTATTTTGAAAAGAATACCTATTTCTGAGATTATTTTTTTTCAAGAATATTTGATTGGTTTAATAATAATCCTGAATCAAATCATGCATATGTGTATCGTAGGTATTTCTGAATAGTCAATAGAAAAAAAAAGTTTCTAATCGAAAACAAAGAAGCGAAATCTATAGGTAATATGGACAATTCGTCCCATAGGACATCTGTTGTGGATTTTTTTCCTCCTCTTCTCTTCTTCAATTTCAATCAACACATTATGTAACAGACATGAGAAAACATATAGAATTATATTGGGAATTTAACTAATAATTGTTTATAGACGATGCAAACTATGGTTATTAATTGGTGTTTCATATCTTGCCCGTTTATATATTATTTCTAACACGTCTGCAATATGCCAAATGTTTAAATTAACACTCAACAATTCTAAACATTAGAACACCTGTATGAATATTTATCACTTTCATTTAAATCACGTAACATTCCTGTTGCCGGCTGATATGCAGATGGCTTTTAAACATATAACACAAGCATTATATCTCAATAACATTTATAGAAAAACAAAAAAAAAAAAACAGAAGAAATTGTATTTAAAATATCTACATATTCTTTACTTTGATATAAAATACAACACGTGATACTACGAGCCAATTTCTATCAACCATAAGGTACTAATTATTGGTTGGAATAGAGTTGTTGCTCATTGACCAGGTGATATATGGTTGTAATTATTAAATTAAATCTTGAAATTGTTATAAAAAAAAGTAGAATTGTTACTAATTAATAATAAATTCTATTTATCGTTGGATGATTGGATTGTTTCTCGTGATTTTGTATTGAAATTGCACTAAAACCTAATATGTCACAACAACTGATGGTTGGACAGATGGCTCGAGTACCGCTAATGGTTAAAACAAAAGCAGGACGGCCCTCAGGACCAAAGTTGACAGTTGGTCGTTAAAACGCCTGGATCTCGACATATGCGTTGTCTGGTAAATACATGTAGATTCCACTTGCAGACAATTAAACAAATTAAACAAACATCAGGTTCCATGATCATAATCACTATAATAATGATGCTATCTTTACAGTTATTATGGGGCGAAATTTTTTAATTTTTGCATTTTTTTTGTTATTGCAGAAAGTTTGGAATGTTAACATGAAAATTATGCAATGAATCATCGGTCCCTAAATGAAATTCCACACGTTCCCGAATCTAATAAAAAGCAACAACCCGTAAGGAACACTGTCATTCCTTGTACTACAAATATTCATTAGAACATCCCCCTCATCATATATGAGAGGGTGACAAGCATCCCGATCTATTATGGTGAATTTATACGGCCGACCCCGTTTAATAAAACTTGCACTAATGAAACGGCGCTTTCTTGTTAATTAGATTGTCGTGTGCAATCCGTCACTGCTTGTCACCAGGGAGATTTTCTACTTGTTCTTATCAGGCTCTAATCACATTACTTTAACAACAATAATAGTAAAACCTTAAAAAGAAGCCAATTTCTAATATGTCAATAGAAATAATTAGAATGATCTATTTTGGAAACGTTCACTCTGAGAAAATCACAAAGTGGGTATTTTTTTTTTAGATTTGAGGCAAAATGGCCTAGGGGAAGACGAATATACCTATAGAGATATACACATTAAAAAAAATTGAAAACATTGAAGCACTAGTTCTCGTGTTTCTTTTACTCACTCGTAACTAGAAGTTACAAAACATCTGGCCTGTCGGCTAATCATAGGCCGGATAACATTCTATTGAGCAGATTGGTTTCTTCCTGCAACTCTTCCCGTGTTCTATACAGTTCTTAATTGTAATTAAAGTTTTTTGTTCTCTAGTAAATTCACCATATTTATCAAAATGTGTATATCTTGCAAAAATTTCAACCTCAAGGTATAACAGTAAACTTCTTTCAGGAAATTGTAACAACAACAACAACATTGACCAAAACGAATTTTCATTATGGTCAAAAATAAGATGAAGAGGGGAAAAAAACCGAATGCCTGATGACATGAAAAATTATTGTATTTTTTTTGCACTAGAGAAATCAATATGGTGAAATATCAAGCCACAGATTGTTCGAGTCTAGATTCTTATTGTGGGTAAATAATTGCTTTGAAACTTTCACTTGCTGATGTCACCCACGCTTTCAATTCCTCACAGTTATTGTTTCGTTCGTTTCGTTTACCAATTTCTTACATTCTAATCTTTGGTAGATACTTTTTTTTTTAATTTTGAAACAAAACAAACTAATAAATTTCTATATATAAACTTATATTAAAAACAAATAAATAAATCATTTATAAAGGAAACTGCACCTTTTTGAACTGTACTTGTTAGTCAAATCACCCACACCCATCCTGTACATAATTAGGAAGAATCTTCAATTCTTTTTTTCTATAAACAATTGTTGTTGTGATAAATATATGTATAAAAGGTAGGTACTCCAGTTCACTGGTTCGAAAAATGTTAAGGTCTGATTTTCGTTGAATTTTTCCGGTTATAGACAATAATTCATTGTAAAATAATAGGATTTCTTTAATTTGTAATTAGTACGAATGATTAATGGAAAGGAAATGACACAATTTTAACTTATTATTGTTAGGTATACAATAATTTAAAATTTTCAAAATTAAATCATTTAGGTAAGTATAGACTTTAGAATTAGAAAGTTACGGTTTTTGTTCTTTTCAACTTACCTAGGATGTTAATTTTTAAAAAAGCATGTTCAGATGGACTTAATATAGAAATACTGTAGGTATTCACAAACATGTTCATTTGCTAATATACAAGATTATTCTTTCTTGATTACAATCATATAAATTACAATTATTTTAAAAGCAATGCCCAGGGTCGGACTGGCTTACCTTGGCCCCGGGGGAATTTATCGGAAGAGAAGGCATCTCTTCAGGTGATGTTAAAAAGAAATACCTCAAAAGATTATCGATGGCCCCCAAAACGCTATTTGGCCCCCAAAAACCCATTGGCCCTGGGGGACATCTCCCCATATCCTTTGTCCACTCCGGCCCTGGCAATGCCTATTATTCAGGGTAAACTATTGAGTAAGTACCTATATTTATTAAAGATTTACTTTCATCAATAGGTCTATGCGTTTGCTCTACCCTTTTTTCTATTTTTTTATGTTCGCAATACAGCTCAGTAATACTGGTAAGTGTAAAAAGTGTACAAAATCAGTAAAAATCTGGGTGTAAACGGGCAAGCCTAATGTGTATTTGAAATACTGAGGAGATACATCAAGAAGAGTCAACCTGTATCTATATTAGATCTCGTCAGTGTGAACCTGTTCTCTAGTGGCCAATAGCAAAACTACAGACATTGTCTATTTACAGTTTCCTACTTTTTATACTTAATGGTAAATACGGTAGAACACGCTTAAGACGAATCGTTCGTTCTATTTAAATCTTAATTAATTTAGCTTAAATAATGTATCCAATGTATATAAGGAAGTTAAGTGATTTCTTAGGGGCAACAAATTGCTTCACTGGAGACAATATCCAGGTATGCGACAGGCCAGAAAGTTCATTGACTACTCGCCTAAGAAGACTAAGAAGCTTCTTAAT
>JAZBHA010000013.1:66779-159063 GCA_037464855.1 Iselma pallidipennis
TCTGAGCCAGTATTTGTACACACATACACAAACACACAAGATCTAAGACTGTTATATTAAAAAAAAAATTGTATTTCTTAGTTTTAAATCATAGAGATTAGATGGTTTTTTTTGTATGTTGTTATTATTAGGAGAATAATGGCTATAAACGATGTAATCTTGCCCATTATTGAATCAATTCTTTTGTCCCTCTCTCTTTAATAGAGCTTAGCTTTGGTTATTTTCATTTAACTATCTAATAGTTTATTATATTAATGTACGTGATGATGGATTATTGTTGAATAAGTATTATTTCATTTTTGTCGTTGTAATAAGGCTTTTGTGCAATTATCAATAAAATTATATCAGAAAATTCAGTTTGTTTTCCCTCTATTCGTGATCACCAGTGGCGTAACTACCGTGAGGCACGGAGGCACTTGCTTAAAGGATCCATTTTTTTTCTTTGACCCCTTAAAATGCCCCTATCGTTCTCTATCCTCCATAGGGATGATGAGGTTTGAATATTGTAAGGGATTCCAAGTACACCCGGTATAGGGAAGGGGCTCATTACAAAACTTTGCCTCCGGGCCTCAAATTTGAAGTTACACCACTGGTGATCACTCACTCGTTTTCCCAATGTTTCGCCCGATTATAGGTGAGATTTGTGCAAAAAAAAAACACCAATAAGAATCAAAATATTTAATACTAACATAATTAAGGCATATTACAATAATATGTATTTGCCTTCAAGCATGACAGCCTCTTGGATCAAAGAGGCAAGGCACTGTCCACTTGGTCTCCATCATTTCACATAAATATACACAATCGATTGCATGTACTATAATAGACATGCAATTAAAAATTATTTTAAAAAGAGAATACTTTATATAAATAATTCCGGGGGAAAAACCTAAACAAAAATACTACAAGATGATATAGTGATTTCGAGAGATTTGACAAAAAAAACGAACTGTACCTGAGTGCAAAATAATTATTATTATAAATAAAAAGACTGAATAATAGACTAAAAATCATTATATCCCGTGTAATGACTAACAATAGTGACTAACGAAAAAAACGTGTGTGTACACCCTGGTGTAGTTGGCTTTTTTCTTTACACAGATATCAACAATCGAAACTATCATAGACCGCAATTTATTTAAACAATTAAATCATCCCCTTTGTACTGACGCCCTTTTTTCGCACAAATAGAAGAAAATAAATAAAAATGTTCAAAGGGAGGCAACTCGCCAGTACAAAGTCGATAATATAAATATATATAGTGCCCAGAAATAACAGATGAGGTTGATGGATTTTGATGGAAAAATTATTGTTTAGATAAAAAAATATCAGTCCTAAAAATTACCTCTCAACGTCGATTATTTTAATTATATTGGTTAACTAAAAATAAATTAACATCAATATATTAATATAGATATCAATTTGTTAATTAAGTAGTAATTGTTAATTGCAACAAACTCATCATTATTATTATTACTGAGGCTTGAGAAATTTTTTGTATAAAACTATTTATACACAGAAAAACATTTTTTTTCAATATACAATTTAAAAAATCTAATATATTTCTATTTACAATAATAATAATAATATTCCTTTATTTTTTTTTGGTATTACTCTCTCTTCTACTAAATTTCAATCAAAAATTCAGCCTAGCAAGTGCACTTAACCGTATATAATAACAATTTATCAATCTAAATGGAACTCAAAAAAAGAACAAGAGAACAAAAAAATATGTGATCTTCTAACAAAATAACAAAGCAAATTGTATTCAATTCACTTTTTATCACAATCACAATATCAACAAATACAGAATTGACATTATTTTAATTTACCTAATTATAATTAACATTTTTTTTAACGAATAATCAACTCTGCACTTGTGTGATATATCATCTAATTAGATCACATTATCAATTTTTTAACGTAATAAAACAAAACAAAAAAAAAAAACAAACAAGAATTTGACTAATACACTTCTTCTTCTTCTTTATCATCATCATTTATCGATTTACTTTACCCCTTTTATTTGTTCTAGATTTTTTAGTTCTTGGTGATGATTCATTACTATCCTCATTTTCAAGTTTTCGTTTACGTGAATTGATTGGCAATGAAAATTCAACAAAATAATCATCACAATCAACTTCTTGTCGTTGTTTTCTACGGATTCGTTCACTTCGTCTTGTTGGCACACAATCAATTTTACGTTCCCGTTGTTTTCTTTGCACTTTTCTTTTAGTTGTTGCAGTCTTATTATTATCTAATATAACAATACCACTTGAACTTGTCGATTCACGTACTGTATTACTTATATTACTTGTTCGTGTATTAGTTGAATTTGATGGTGATATTGTTTCTGGATTGATAGGACTTGGACTCATTGTTTCTAAAAATTCGGTAATTCTATTGTTTTCAACAATAAAATCGTTCGTTTCTTCAACTACATAATCAGCATCTTTTCGATTGTCAGTCTTTTTATTATCTATAGATGATTTTGGTCCACTCTTCAGAGAGCCGCCATCACTTGTAAAACTTGATGATGATGTACTATTATTATCTGAGGAACTCTTTTTAAGTCGCCGTCTTTGTGCCAATTTAGCACTTAATACATCTTGGAGACGGAAACCTTCACGCTGAGCTTTATGGAAGGCATTAAAGGTAGTTTGTAGACTTTTCTCAGCTGAACTACCTAATATATCTGGTGTCATTAATGGTGTTGAAATGAAATTTTGACTACCTTGTACCCATGAATTTGTTTCTAATTGATTCATACGTAATCGCTGATTTGGATTAACAGTTAATAAACCTCTAACGACACATTTGGCTTCATTACTAACACCATTCCATGCTGATGATGTGAAATTAAAATCACCACCTTTAATACGTTCCATTATTGATGAGACATTTTCATCACGAGATCGGGCATGGAATGGAGCTTTACCACACAACATTGTATATAGGATAACACCTAAACTCCATAAATCACAGTTTTCATCATATCCAGCTGGATCACCTTTCAAGACTTCTGGTGCAGCATAATGTAATGTAAAACAAGGTGTATGTAATGATTCTTCTTTTTCTTGTTTCAATCGTGCAAAACCAAAATCAATTACTTTAAGTTCAGCTTCATCATCATCTGATGTGAAGACAAGATTTTCCGGTTTCAAATCTCTATGGACAACACCACGAGAATGCATAAAACTCACAGCCGATACTAATTTCCTCATTATACTAGAAGCTTCAGATTCTGTAAATTTCGATTTTTTTCGTATCCGATCGAATAATTCACCACCTTTTAAATATTCCATAACTAAATATGTATGTGCTTCATCATGGATAACATCATGTAATATAACAATATTGGCATGTCCTTGACAAGCCCTTAATAAATTAATTTCTTGAGAACAATCCTTTTTCCTACTAACTATTTTAACAGCATATTCTTTATTTGTATTAATATTAATACATTTTCGACATATCGAAAATGTACCATCACCTAAGATCGGTTCATTCAAATCCATATCATACATTTGGAAGAACTTTGAATTGTTTATTTTACAATTCATCAATTTTGTACTATCATGTAGTAGTTTGGCCGGTTTTAGAATTTCATCGGAAATAACATTTTTCGAAAATAAAACAGACGGTGCCACATATGAATAGCCTTTAAAGATTTTGTCATAGTTTGGTGGTACAACAGCTGGTGAATCGGTTGGTGGCATCTGGGTGAATTCATCACTAAAATTCGAAACATCCAATTCACTCCTATTGAAAAGAAATATAACAAAATATTATAATTAATTCAAATTATTATTCTTGGAAATATAAAAATAAAAATATCTACCTAATAACTGGCTTGAATGGAGCTGGTATTTCTTTACGAGCCAATTTATTCCAATCTAAACTCTTGAAAAATGGATGCTTCTTCAATTCTTTGGCATCATCTTCACCACCACCCAAACGTTTTCTTGGGTCTTTCACCAATAATTTACTTATGAAATCGGCTACATCTTTACCTAATGCTGTAACAGAAGAGGACACGATTAAAAAATTTAAAAATGGATAGAAAACAAAAGGAGGTATATTGTGAAAGTCTTTTATTCCAAAAAAGAGGTCATTTTCCCTTTTGAATCTTTCTTCTCACCTTGAAAACAATTTCCTCATTTTGTTTAGTATTTTGTAATAATATGTATAATTTTGAATAGTGAGTCATATCAAAATAATAATAATAATAATAATAATAATAATAAAAGGGGTACTTACAATCAGGTATTGGTGGGGTTGTTTTTAAAATACGTCTAGAGATCTCTTGTTGCGTGTTCTTTTCACCCTCAACAGTGAATGGGGAAGCTCCGGTCAATAATTCGTACGTTAAAACACCCACAGACCACCAATCTACAGCCTACAATAATCAAATAAATTAAATCAATAATAATTTTAGATTAATTTCAATTTTATCTTTTCACATAAAATACAATTCAAAAGTAGCATGGTTTAAACGCTAAATCATGTTACAATTCTCATCCTTTGTATTTTTTTTCCAATAATTCTATCACAAAAAGCTGATTATTATCAAAGGTGTTTTAAGATACATAATTTTTTGATATCTGTTATTATTTTATTATATTGTATTTGTTCTAAAGCGTATATTTGCCGTATTGACCTTCGGTTGTTGTTTAGCTACATAGGTCATGGTTACTTAAATTTGAAACTAGAATACTTGTGGATAAATTTTTTTTTAAATAAAAATTTCATTTTTTTTGTGTGGAAAACACAAAAACTTCTCTAAATTTTACGTACAAATTCATGAAAGAATATTATTACAAATGACAGGAAAAACTCATTATCATTAAAATTAATGAAGTCTAAAGTCTAAAGTCTGGTCTGAAAGGAAAGAGGAATCAAAGGTAAAAGTTACCGATTAATTAAAAATGCTTTAAGAAGTAAACTAACAAACGAATCCTCCAGTTATTATTAAACGATCCAAATTTTACTTTTTTTTTCCTATTTCTGTTTGGTTTCTTAATTATTAATTGTCTATGATCGAAACTGTCTGGTATGATGATGATAATGGTGAAAGTTGAATTCTGATTAGTTAATTCTGTTGCTATTCAATTTCTCAAAAGAATTCAATCAAATATGTTGGTTTCATGGATGAATTTATAAATAAAAAGGAAGTTAGAAAAAAAGCTTAATCATTTATTCATCGGTTTTTGGCAATTATTTTTTCACAAGTTTTTCTAAATACCTACTGCTATAGCTACACATATATCTGATTAAATTTGTATTGATAATGCCCGTTTTATTGGCAAATGTTGTAATGTTAACAATAAACATTGCGTATATTTTACAATATGGTTCGGTTTCGATCAATTTACTGGCATACTTTTCTGACCTAGATAGAAACAAGATTGCAAATGTATTTATTGCACTGTTCACATTTTATACTAATTTGCAAATTTCCACTACTATCATTTTAAAATATCACTTGTTCTATAATCGTTTTAATTAAAAAGCTACCTATATATGAATGGCAATGAAAATCATCGATATAATTATTCAACAACAACAAAAAAGTATCTCTTAATTTCACCTAAAAATTTCCAGGTGGGCAATCGAGTGTAATGTTTGAGACAATAAAACGAAAGGCCACTTTTTCCACAGTTATGTAGTAATGGTTCCTGTATTGCATAATTCAATACACATCCAAGGACTTTCTAATAATAAATCCTTCTCTTTCTGACTTGTATTCACCGTGTATCTATTTTGCAAAGTAGTCCACCACGATTAAATATATGTATGTAATGGGTTAATTTGAATTTTCGATAAATATATGCAATTGACAACTATTTAAATGAGTAAACATATATGTATATGCATTTGAAAGAGGCCAAATATTTCGATAAGGAATTAGACAATTTCCGGACCAATTCGTCTACTGATATACACCGTTTTTTTATATTATAATTGATTCTTAATCTGTCTTGTTGGTTCTATTTATAAATACCACAACTCGGCTGGCATCTGATACAAATTATTTTTATCTCCATGTTCTCTATTTATTGCAATCCCCCTGTTTCAATCTAGTAAAATATAAAAATTCCTCTCTCGTTATTATTATTATTATTTATGGATAACATTGCCATTTGAATTCTATATAGATATTTTACATAGCTTTAACTAAATCGTTAACTGTAAAATTACAGTTAGATGGAAAAGTGATTAAAAAGCAAAGAGAAAAAGCATTGAATAACTTAAGACTATGACTATATAGCTATAGTTGTATTTGTATACCAGATTGCTGCAAAACATAGAGAACCAAGTGGGTCAGAGCCTCGAGACCAGTCAACTGGGACGACGACGCTAGAAACGGACACTTGGGAAATCACTGTGGATGGAGAAAGAAGATGGAACACTGTTAACAGTGAAAGTAGGATATGCTATTCGATTATGTTTACTATTTCTGATATTTAAATGTAGTCTTCATATGGCAACTATAATATTATTAGTGTCTTATTTTACAGTACAGGTTTTTCCTAATTAGAAAAAATATACACAAAAAACGAGCTTTTTTTTTGGTGGAAAGCACTACCATCGCTGTGAATTTAGAAATTTAGTGTAGTCCCAGTATTTAGTTCTATACTACCATTCATTATTTTCATTCTGGGAAAGTTTAATTCACACTTGATGTAAAAGTTACCACGTGAAGGTGATTCTTGCAATTAAAACTCCGTACGCTATCCCACGCTCGCTATTTAACAGTTATTTTTCTTTTATACATACATACATTGTATACTTCCTGAATCATCCAACTAACAAAAAGGAAAAGATATGAAAAGAATCCGACAACTTAACTGTCGTAACACTTTACCTAAATATGGCCAACATATAAACTTTTATAGAAGAGTTAGTGAATTTACTCTCGTTTCTCATATACCGACACACCACCATTATATTAAGAGAATTACTATTAGAAAATAGGTGTTTCAATTAAGATTTGTGAAAGAAATCAACAACGAAAATAGACCTTGTTATCAAACACAATAAAATACTTCTTAATTTACGTAATCAATGATGCGCACACATATTCAAAGGCCACAATTACACCTTCCAAGTAGGTTTCTAGGTAACCGACTTGCTCACACCTCGTACACATCAATAGAAGTTATCGAATTAACTAATTAGTTGTTTTAATTGAATCAATTGTAATACAATTTTTTTACTAAAAATAAATAATACTTGGGTATTGTTAGACGAAAGATAATAGCTAGGCTTTTTTAAGGCTCACAGTATCAACAACCAAGAAAAACAAAATTTTCCCTAATATGTGTGATATTATTGTTGTCATTTGATGTTGATTAGTTTGAAATCAATACATTACACGTGTAATAAAAATGGTCCACCCTGAACTAGAAGAGGTCAAGTGAATATTTTAGATATTTTTTGTTTTCGAGGGGGTATGGTATTATAAGATGATATATCACGTGTTACCTTAAATAATATAATCAATAAGTTAGTGAATAATAATGATACACACGCTTTGTTTTTACCTAGAGGCATGAGTGAAATTGACCGATAGTTTCATTAAAACAACAACAACAACAATTGAAGGTAGTCGGAGAATCAAAAGAATGTAACCCAGTTTTCTTTTCTGTCTGATTGAAAAATAAATAAATAAATAAAGCAGGTCAACACATTTTTCTTGAGGGTTTGCATTATTCGTTATGCAACAAAAATTATATTAAGGAAGTCTGTATTTTGAAATTATCATAGATCAATAATAACAAAAATTATAGCAAAATCAACCAATTATAGATTATAAATCGAATAGAATTATACTGATTGGTATATACGATTAACGGGATAGTTAGTGGTATATCTCTCATGTTATTGGCGCCTAACGATTGATAACACAACTCAATTTCCGATTCCTTGTTTCTTGTCGTTATTGAAACCGGTTGAAAATTTATTGAAGTTAGATACATACAAGTATCTTGTTAATAATTTTTATCTTAATCGTTCAATAACAACAATAATAATAATAACAGATATGTTCATAAAAGTTGGCAACAATAAATTTGTTTAGCCAATTTCGTTATATGCAATTTCAAATGCATCTTTCATAATGTTATAATAAACCTTGAACTAAGATCATTACTTTATTATTATTGGCAACTGATTATGCAATTCCTTTAGGATATAATGCAGTAATCGATTATTTCTTTATAGGAAATATATATATTATGTACTCTTATTGTTTATAATCAATAAATAATAATACTTACAATATCATGTCCTTGAGTACCGCCCTTTACAACTTCTGGTGCCATATATTCGATTGTACCACAAAACGAATATGCCCTTTGATCAACACCATCACTTTCCTTTGGTAATTCTTTACTTAAACCAAAATCAGTTAAAACAATATGACCAGATTCATCCACCAAAATATTTTCTAATTTAATATCTCTATAGATAATACCAAGCTGTAACAATAAAAATAAAATAAATTAAAAACCAAAAAAAACACAAACACAGAAATGCAACAATATTTGTTTGAAAAAGTCTACATAGAAAAGAAATCTCTAGAATTTGAAAACTCTAAAATATATAGATCAGAGATTTTTATTCTTTTATTTATAAATAAAAGAAATGGTACAGCAGCAACAGACAGACAGAAGGACCAGGTGTAGAAATTCTCAACAGGTTAACAAAACGATTTTTGGGTTTTAAATTGCAATGCCCTAAACTAAGACCAACCCACGTGAGTGTTGCTTTTGCTGTCGTCTTTCATAGTATATCTTGCAACAGCTGGTGTTTGGGTGATCTAGAAACACAAACGACGACGAATAATATTAATACCAAGGGGATGGATGGACGGACACCGGCTGGTTACTTGAATAATACATGATCATATTAGGACAAATACGATTCTAGAACTTATTCTCTCATATATTTATAATTAATTAATATTAACTGAAAATTTTCCACAAAAATTTCCATCATTATGCGTACAGGAAAAATACTTATCATTGAAGGAACAAAATTATGAATTGGCGAAAAAACGCAGAATATTTATTTTGCTAGAATGTAATCGAAAGGACCAAGTAACAATGAATTTAAAGAATGTCCCAACAAAAGGAACAACACGTGTATAACCACTATGATATACTTAAAGTGTGTGTAATTATCAGGTCACTGACTTGTAATTTCTTAATTCTTCTTGTTATTATTATTGTTAAAAATACCTCTATTCCTTTTCAAAAACATGAACAAATTTCAATAATTAGTTAAATACAATTAGTTTTTGAGAAAAGAAGGAACATAAAACGAATACCATCGAATATAATCGTATAAAGAAGGACAATGTTCGAATTAATAAAATCATTTACGTCAATTACATTACAACAACTCCCCGAGTTATGATAATATAATCATATTGCGGTATTAATTTGTTAAAATTTTAGAAAAAAAAACATATAGTATATCATTAATTACTGTCGATTTGGGTCACGGTAAAATTAGAAGAAAAAAAAACCCGAGAAAATTCTTTTTAAATATTCAGATTAGAAATGATATCTTCGCCATCGATTCCGTAACAATTTAATGGAATTTTATTTTGTATCTGGATCAATGGTTTTATTTCTGAAACACATCCACACACACACACACAAACACGTGTTAAGACAAATCATCTTTCCTTAATAAAAACACATAGTAGTAGTGTCGCGTTGGTCCTTAAAATTAGCATATTTTTTATCGTAATTTTGTCGCATTTTTAAAATACATATTGCCAAAACAATATGCGAAATCTAATCGAAAATACAAAAATATATTGTACACATATGTATAATTATAGAGACAATTGGAGTGTGAAGACTAGAATAGATTATAAATTTTAACTAAAATTCTCAACTTTATTGGTAAACGAAAATAATTAGTTAACTACCTACTATACGATAATATTTTCCTCCAGCAGTTCAAAAAGACACAAAGGGTTAAAGACCTCAAAACTCAACCCTAATGTATTCCAACATTTGATCACCACAGTAGGGGATTAAAAGCATATGTATTCTAAATGCTTGTTATACAATAACGAACAAAAACTTTATAGTATAACAAAATTCATTAGAGACGACAGTTATAAAAAAATAGAACAATTCGGAAATAAAGAACAAATTACAATATCATTTTATATAAATTGCAATTAGTAATATTGTTTTGTTGTTTTTTAAAATCTGCAAGATATAAAGAATTTGCGCTATTATCTACATACTGGCACACGTGTCGTAAACTACTTAATTATTAACCATTGCAGCAGTATTAACAATATTTTGCAATAATATACAATACTCGTGTATTTATTAGAATTAAAATGAAGGATAGATTCAAACGTAAATTGAATAATAAGAAGGAAAACGTTCTTCCTTGTATGTAAATATTCATTTTCCTGTTTCGTTTTGTTTTTTGACTCAAAAAACCTTATTTTACTTGTTCTAGATATGAAAATATGCTTGCTAATCATAAAAAAGATACAAGCAGCAAGTTTTCCGTTATTAAGTAGCAGCAATATTATTCAACTAAATTAAACAGACTAAAAATTTTAAGGAAATTTTTTTCCATTATTTTTTGATTTTCATCTAATTAGTTACTATAGTGTTATCAACGGACTATTCTTATCTGTTAATTCAACATGACTAAATGGTAATTTTTAACTTGACATTGGCATACAGTCAAGGTTCATTTTCTGGGCTCGTGCCTCCTACTTAAAACACAATTTTTCCATTATTATAACGTTCAAAGAACTTTTCAATGAAAACCTTTAATTTCAAATCAAAATTTAAAAAAAAAACACGAAATATTTAGATTAATTAAGAAACGTGATTATATTGTAAATAATACGAATAAAAACTGGAATTTTCTTCAACATAGAAAATATCTAAAAAGTAATTGTTCTAGCATCTCGTTTCATTAAGAAGAAGTGAAAGTGTATAAAATTTTGTTGAATTTCTCCCAATTTGAGGAAATTTTAATGTAAAAAAAAAAACACCGTCTATTTGATATTTTTCCGAAATTTACAAAACTCTAATCTGTGTGATTAAAAAAAAAACACAAATAACAATTTACTATTTCCACATTTTATAGCACTAACGTTTTGCTGATATATGTCAACATATGGTAGTAATAGTTGTTGTAGTAATAGTAATTGAACTGATAATGAGAAATACAACGAAAATAATTACAGTACTATTGGAAAACCGAAAAAAAAAGGAATCAGGTTATGACCTAGTATTATTAACTAATAAAAATTCATGTGTTACCAACTAACTATTTCGATAATTTTATAGGTATTTACATATCTAGGAAAATACCACCAAAACAACCACATATTATCATTAAATTATTAATGAAAAATAAACAAAAATTTGCCCTTCAATAACCCGAAAATGGTACACAACACACACAATGAAACGGAGGAAAAGTCTTTGTTCTATTTTTGATTATTGTATTATTATTGTTATTATTATTATTGTGAAGGACGTTCTATTTATAAAATCAATTACTTGTGTATCATAATGTGAATTTTTACCTTAAACTTAATCTTTTCTGTTATCATTTTTATCAAAATATTAAAAAAAAATATTGTTTAATATAAAACTTACACTATGAAGTCGTTCTAAAGCAAGAATAATTTCTCCAATATAAATTCGAACTTCATCCTCTGTGAAATGTTCTCTTTGGTATAAATGTGTGAATAATTCCCCACCGGCAACATAATCTGCAACAACAAAACAAATAATAATAATAATAATTTTTAGGGCAAAAATATAAAATGGGACAAAAGAAATTTTTCAACCACTAATAAACCTTAGGCTATTTAACCAATTTTACAGTACCATTACAATGAATCTTGTAAATTTTTATAATTATTAAAAAAAATTGAATGATAAGATAACAAGCTTTAATGCTGCTAAATAAAATGAAAGCTCCGCTCATATAGCTGGATCTCCTTGAATATTCCTGTTAGCAGTATAATGCTATTGTTATCAAAGTGCGCATATACTTAAAGATTATTAGAACTGATTGATAATTACATAATAAAATAAGGATTTTTAATTAATAATAATTACAACAACAACAACAACCTAAAAAAATTCCTACATTGGAAATTGTGAGAAACTGTTTCAACGCATTATCAAAAGTAAACAACTTTCGCTAACAGTACTTTGAAATGTCCGTTATCAATTTTCTTATGGATTCCTCAAATTTTCTTTTATATGTGTATGTTTGTGTGTGCGTGTGTGTGTCTGTGTTGTTATTTTTCAAATAAATAATTTACCTTTATTGTTATAAAACTTTGACCTGTGTTCTATCTAAACCAAACAAAATTTACTGAGCTTGTTTATTAAAAATAAGATCCTATTTATCGTTACAAATTGAAACAAATATAAGCCCAATTAACCATAGTTCTGTTTGGGTAATTCCAACAAAACAACAAGTCTTTCAGTTTTACACGTTCTTAGAATAAACAATGTTATTGAGAATTTTCAAAAAAATAAATTAACATAATTCGTAATATTACTAATATCTTCTGTATTATAAAAACAATTCTGATCTTGGTTGAAAAACATGTGTATGTACCCAGAGCCGTAACTAGCCTATGGCCAGTGTGGCCCCGGCCACAGGCACAGGGTGTCTACAGACGCTGAAGATTGGTTTGTCGACATGATTAGGATACGATCCTGACACTCCACCCTTGCAAAAGCAGATTAGCTAAAAAAATATAAGTGAAGGCGACGATTCCCTTGCTTTAGTCTTTATCTTCTAAAAATAAGGCGTAATTTTTGAATTTAGCCATAGGCGCTAGAAATTCTAGTTACGGCTCTGTATGTATGTACATACATGTATTTCTTTATAATAGATTTTATTTTATAATAAATATTGTTATGTAAAATAGAAAAATATATATATATAGGTATATTAAAATATTCGTTGTCCTTGATTCTGTTTTAATCTTACAAATATTTGCACATTCCTACCCAAATAATTATTACAAAATTAATTTAAAAAAAGTTCTCAAGTTGAAATTTCAAGCTTTTTTCCAAAAATTATTAAACTACGAAAAATCGAGGCCATGTACCAATTATTTTTGCACGTTTTTTCAATTACTTTATATTTACTTTTATTCAAATATATTTTGAATATAAATTGTGAATTTTTTTACTATCCAGTTTTAATATTAAAACATTAATTTTATGATCGTTATTATATAGATTTTTAGTGAAGAGAAAGTGTATATAAACGATATGAAAGTGTTTGTCTCACTCACTTTCACTAGATTATTGCCAAGTGATTTGACTTTGTAACATTACCTTGAGTTTTTATTAATTCAGAGAATGTAATAACAAATAGTGAAATTTATTTCATAATTTTACACCATTTTAGTGAATCTCTACATATTCTTTTTTTTTTCATATAAATCAAGTAAAAGTTAACTATTTTAGATGGAAAAACATGGAATTGTTGAAAATTTCACATATCTAGAGAAAGCTTCCATATATGAATTTTTTATTCACTTTTGAATTTAATATTTACATTTTATTGTAAACAATAATATTTTAAAATAATTTTGCAGTTTCATCCTAAATTCTGGTAATTATTTTAAACTGACGCACATATTAACTTTGAACAGATAGGAAGTTTTGATATAGAAGAGAAGATGAGTCAGTAAAGAAGTTTGAAAATTATAATTAATCCTGTTGTGGTTTAAAAAATAAATGACTCACTCAATTTCCTATTGAGGGCATAAACTGAAGGATTAAAGACATAAATTTTTACCTAAATAACCCAATAAATACCTAACATTGCCCTATAATAGTCTAATACTACCAATTAGAATTTTATTACAAACTTAACTTACCTAAAATCAAATGTAATTTGGCATCTGTCTGGAAGGCATAATGTAAAGTGACTAAAAATGGATTATCTCGTACAGCTTCCAATACTTGTCGTTCAGTTTTCGTGTGTTCTGTTGTTTTCTTCTTTTGTACAATTGTTGCTTTTTTCAATACTTTCATGGCATACAGACGATTATTATCAGCACCACCGCGTTTTCTTACTAGGAACACTTTACCGTATGCTGAAACAATATAAAAATAAATAAATTAATTAAAGTCATCGAACTCCATGATGATGAATATGATGATATTGTAGAGATGATTTGCGTCCACAATAAATCTAAATATGAGTATAACGACCTTCCTCTTAAGGTCGTACGCAACACTGGCCACAATTATATTGTATAATATAATACCACCTGCTCCCTGTGTTCTTCTATCTAAATAGATTATCACCATTTACTGCAAACACATTTAAATCCTAAACTGGTTAAGTTAGTGTAGTGATATCGTTCAGACATCGACGTATAATCTTTAAAGATAAAGAACTGCACAGGACATTGACATCCATTGGATACGTTCCAGGACCTTTCTTTTAAACGTCATTATAACAAAAACCAATGGATTCATTGTGACAAAAATCATCAAATCAAAACGTGAGTACTACGAATTTTTTATTTTTATTTATTAATTATAAATCTATGCCAAGCTTTTGTTTGCAAATTATATACAGAGACACTGAACTTCTGCATTGTTTTAAATTGATAATTTCGATACTATACTGAATAATTTCACTTTTTTCATGGTTTTAAATTATAAAATTTTCTCACATTACGAACTGTTTACAATATTAAAAAGTACTTTAAACATGACTGTTATTATAATGATAAAGATAAGTATTAGCTGCAATATTACTGATAAATCAATCATTAGTGTGGTCCATTTATGTTGGTAAATGTTTAAAGAAGATAATGAAGACATTCTTTAATAGTACACTTTAAGTTAAAGAGAGAGAAAAAAACGTTAAAACAAAACAGGTCAATATTTGGGTCAATAATTAATTATTTAAATTCTAATTGATTATTAGAAATCATGATTATAAACGTTGTATAATTAATTTTGTAGAATTTCGATAAATTCAATATAAATTAAGTATTAGCAACAAATTCTTGAGTTTTTGGTTTTGTTAAACGAGGCCGATGACATTTGAATGGGCATTTACAGTTCGTCTATAAAATTTTCAAAGTTTAATTTCTATCTTCATGCACTAGTGACTCAACGAACGAAAAAGCGATAACTGTTTGTTTTACGAAATCATCATCATATGATAAAATTGAATCTTGGATCATACAAACATGTACCAGTTATATATAAAATTTAATTTTATATATTATTATCATGTTGTGGAAAAAGTTTTTTTTTTTTGAAAAACGTCAAATTTTATAGATGATTTTTATAAAATTGACGAAAAACGTTAATCAAGTCATTAACTTTATGTACAAAAACGATCACAAAATGATGATGATGAGTAAAGTACATGTTTGAATTCAATGACAGCTCGTCGACCGGACAAAATCGAAACAGATTATTATTATAGGTAGTTAGGATTCCAAGTAGTCTCGCAGGAGCAAAATAGTGCATCGACTTCTCAACATCGAAAATAACATCGTCATCGAGTGCGAGAAACTCAAATGCGCATTTTAACGACCTTTTGAGAGAAAAAAATCTCATCCTAGCCAAAAAACTAATAATTTTTTCAGCAGTATATCCAACAATAATAATAATAATAATAAACAAAAATGAAAACCTATTTATAAAGTTGGTTTCATTTTTAGAGAAAAAATCAATAAGATGATTAGATATTTTGAGATTCAGAAACATAAAATGTTAGAAAACCTTCAATAATTTAATGTCTAAACACTATTGAAAATAAATTTGTATTTTTTTTACTCACCTCCAGTACCAAGGACTTTGAGCAGATCAAAATGTGACATATTGACACGATCAACACCAGAAAGATTAACTGTAAGAAAAACGAGAAAAATAAGAAAATTAATAATTATATTTATTAGGTAGGTATTTCTAATAAATAATCAACACTGTATTTCGATCTTCAACATTTCATGGTTGGTGATTTTTCATATTGTTTGAAACAAGAACAGGAAAAAATCCAGACGTTGAAAAAAAAAATTGTGGATAAAGTGAAATTACAACATTCTTCAAATTATTCTAATATGTAGTTGCATGTAGTACATATGTTTTCTATCTATCTAGTAATAAAGAGGCGTACCAATTTTTTTCCAACATTTAAGCTTAATTACATTTCAAAAAGTTTGTGTAGTTTAAATGCAGACTTAAAAAATGACTGCCATTTACTTTACAAATCAAATCAAATCAAAATGGACTGACAATGAAGCTAATATTTCAATGTCACTAGAGACCCAGACATAGTGCATTCATTCATTGATATCATTCAATTCCTCAAAAAAAAAAAAAGATTGACAAATTTAATCTTGTTTTGACTCAAATAGCTGTCATTAAATAGAAATCAAAACTCTTTCTTCATAATCTTTTGTAATGAGAGATATTTTTCCTCTTCCGGCCTACCGACAATTGTTGGTAGTAGTAGTGGTGTTTCGTTATGTCGACACATCTGTCCATACATAGATATAGTATCATGTATGTATGGAATTTGATAAAGCTGATGGTTGATGGAAAGAAAAAGGAAGCAAGGAGGGAGAGGGAGAGAAAAAAAAACAACATGCAACTGGTGAACTTTGCTGTTGTATTAAAACAGGAGGGAGATATCAAGGGTTTCAGTCGACTGAAGAAGTAACTAAGGGTGAATGTACTGCCGGAAGTATCGCACGTTCCATTCGTTCAAAACAAGATACATATTTTCTGACATTGATGCTTTAGAATACCAACAGGAATAGACATATCGACACAATCCACCTACAGAATGACTTACATTACAAGACCACACCAGAAAGATTATTAAAAGATTTCATCATTATTATCTAAATCAATTTATCAAACTGATCAATATCATCATGGAACAACTAAGTATATTTATTATTGGAGAAAGGAGTGTAAAAGAACTTTTTCTAATGAAAAATGAATCAATATTTGTTACAATTTTCCTATAGTTTTGGTACTTGTAAGGTAAATGGCAAAGTATGTCAATGTTAGGTCAAACATCAGAGGACGTATACCATATGACTGTCCCAGTTTTCGTGGATTTAAAGTTAAATTACATAATTTTCAATGTAATATCAACCACTATAATACAAATAAATTACCAATTAACAAGACAATTGGAATTTTACATAACTATTAAAATATTTATAACAAACAATGAAATAAATAAAAACTTTTTCATTGATTCTAATATTTTTTCTTGAATTCAAGAAAACAACGATCAAGAACAACACCTGAAGGTCTATTTCATAATATATCTTTCGCTTAAATGCTTAAATAATTCATCAACATAAAATATAATTAATTAAGAGATAATAAAGTATTAATAGACATAATTTTTTTTCGCAAATCATTCCTTGGCAAAACATCAAGTTTTTAGACAAAAATTAGCAAAAAACGGAAATTATAAAAATTTGATTGAACAATTAATATGACATTAAAGAAATTATTCAATCGAAAATAATACGCAAATTCTTTACAATGAATAGTTTTCAAATGAAACATAACGGTATTGAAAACTATAGGAAATACCAATGAATTTTCTGTTAATTGAATCAATTATAGAGAACAATTCCCACAATTATAAGAGAAGATAAATTACATAGAAAATTCGCATTTTTTTTTAAATACTGGGTTATAGATTAGTATTGCAATTAAGAAAAGAAAATGCATTTTTTTATGTTAGCTTTATCAATAGGGTTACAAAATCTTTTATCATTATAACGATACTTGCATAATCAATAAATAAATTGAATTTAGTTTCCTGTTACAACAATACAATATATTTTTTCTATTAAATCTGTCTCTGTAACAATATTTATACCTGTAAATATGTATTTTTCAATAACCATAACATTGTTGCACATTTTTATTTATCGATTTGGCAATTCTGATAGGACATAAATCATTTTCTATTAAAGAATAATAGGATAATTTCACAAATAACACTGTTTTATTATTCAAATTTTGATTTCAATAGAAATTTTGTAAGTATATATAGGATATTATTTAATACATTCCACATTATCAGTTTTCATGATTGAAATACGTATCATTTCTGTAATAATTGTTATGTCTATAGAATGTTCATGTGTATGTAAAATTAGCATGATTTGTTGTAATTAACAACAAATTGAACTTTTGAAACTATGTAATATGTTTCAAACTACTCATTGTCAGAGAACTCGAATCCCTTTCCAAACCTCATATATTTTTCAGAAAGTAACTCACAGTTTTCTAACAACCTATTACAATTTTGCAGTTTAGTTCATGATTTTTTTATCAAAAAAGGTATACAATTAGTAGGTAGTTAGTTGACTTTTATACAATTCTCTAGAATTTTTTTTCTATAAAAATACAACGCACATTAGATGTATTCGTTTTCAAAAAGAGTCAAACTGTTGGCATGCACCCCCTTAATACAATGATAGTTCCATATTCGACTCCCCTTCAGGTAGACTGGCATTATTTGAATCAGACTACCACCACCAACTTCCTATTGTATATAGAGACCAAAAGACATTCACTTATACCCTATAGTGTTTTTCTGTACAGTCTGTACTTATTAAAATCAGCTTTTTTTGTTCAAATATATGATTGTATGTCGAGCTTTTGTATTTCAATAAATTACTCATCTGTATTATGTAGGTATTATATGAATTACGGAAATTATAACATAACAACCCCAATTATACAACTGCTATTCCTGTAAACGACCAATAATTGTAACTATCACCTTCTTATAACATTATCCCCATTATTTGTTACTTGATTTCAATTAATCCTAACAATAGCCAGATTTTTCAGTTGTTAATAAGACAATATGTTACACAATAGTACAGTTTTAGTAGAAATAAGACTGATTGAAGGTTACAGCACTGTTTTAACATTAAATTTTTTTTCTAAAACAATGTCAAAGACAAAAATTTTATCATATTATTATGTAAGGTTGTACTCATAAAAAATATATTCTAAAAAAAAAACGTAAATATTTAGATGGTTTTTATAGATCAGAGTCGTGATATTAAAAATTTATCACAAACACAACTAGACTGAGTACTAGTAGTTTTTAATTTTCATTAGAGAATCGGTTAACAATTAAAGAAAAAATATGAGGGTGGTGCCGTTATTTTATTGATCTACTATACAGTTTACGTATAAAAAGTTGAACTTTTTATGGAATGTTCCCATTTCAGTTAGAAATACCTACATATTTGATGTATTTTCAAAAATTTACAGAATTCACCAAATTAAATTGATTATAAAAATATTCAGACTGGATACTAATAAATCCTCTTAATTTTAGACAAATGGAGGACGACTTGCTTTATTGGTGCTATTGTTTACACATAATTATTACAAATATTTTCGATAATATTTCTCAATGTTAAATTGAAATTAAATAAATAACGATTCTAATTAAACTTTCGTTTAACCACCACTGTAAACCTTGAAATATTTGACAACACCATGTCCACATTATCCAAGGCTGTTACATGTCTATGTATTACTGCAGTAATCTTACAGGTCGTTTAACAAATACCTACCTAATACATGAGTATTTTTCGGGGGAAAAAAAGTTGTCTAGTCAGGAAGTGAATTTTCAAAGTAAAATTCAATAGCAGTAAAAATAAAATAATCAATCACCAACTATACGATAAGCTTTAAAAGTACTGCAGGTTTAATTAAAAGAAAACAATCCACGTGCTCATAAGTGTACAGTAGCCAAGTATACTCTTGGCATTAATTAAAGCTAATTACTTGAATAATGCAACTAATAAAAACTAATACTTATACAATATATACCTAATTTTCATAAGAACCAACAACATCTCTTCAGTAATCGCAGATTAAATCAAATAGAATTATTTAAAATAATAAAAATAAAACAACAAAAATCTTGTTATTTTACGTTAGCAGTCTATTAAGTATTTTCATTTTTGTTTATTGTTCTGAAAAATTTATAATAAATAACATTATAAATACGATCTTGAAAATTTTATTAAATTGTTGATATTTACTTTACATCGTTAATTAATTCAAAATGATAACAATCAGTAAATAAATCGATAAAATTATCCATTTTTTATCGATTTTTAATCTTCAATATCTATTTTTCAATTAGAGTATTCATGAAAACAAAATAAAAATACATTGGGAAGATGAATTCAAACAACAAAAACATGTTTATATAGGAAATAATAACATTTTGGTTTTTCTTTGCCACGCGTTTTCCAAATTAATTATTATTATTATAAACTGGTTCAAAACTAGTTGATATTTTTTTTTTCAATTTTTGAAATCGTTTTGAAAGAGTAATAACAAATTGCAATTTTCGCAAGTGATTAAAATCATAAAATCGTTATATAAATAAATTGATTTACGTAAATATTAGAATTACAGAACCGTGACAATTGTTATGTACCTACGATCATTAAAAGAGAACTAAAGATATAAGTAACTTTCATGTTTTTCAATAAATCAAACATAAAGAATACACATTGTAAACATAGATTTAACAAATTATTAGAGATATACTATAATTTAGTTGAAAAAAAATTATGGGCATAATTGAATTTTAATGTGTCATTTGTATACAACGTAAACAAATCCATCAAAATTCTTTCTTTCTAATATAATGGCAACAACTCATTTTGAAAGACTCCCATCGAATTCTACAATTTTACAATTTACTGTCATATTTTTGAACGTGGATATGTCTGCTTCAAATTTCTACCTGCTTTGGACCCTAAACGGAATAACGTTCAGTCAGAAGTAGTCAAAAGTTCCTTTTGTATAAACAATTCGCAGAATTTATTGCATAATTGTTATCCACCATCACCAAGCAATTCCTGCTATGTATTTAAAAATATACCGTTAAGCTCCCTAAAAATATTTCTTTTAAGTAAAAACCGGCCTCAGAAAAGTTAACAGATTTCCCTTTTAGAATTGAAAAAACTACGCCAATAAGGACACAAAAAAATCAATTAACAATGGAATAATTAAGTAAAAATATGTTAAAATTCGGTTGAAAAAAAATGTTAATTTCGTACTTGATTTACAACTTCCAGATAAATTTTACTTCCTGTGGTTAATAATTAAGGTATTTTTTATATTTTTATTTATTTACTGTTCATATCAACTATTTTTGAAAAACACAATTATGCGCATATAAGATTGTTTACACCTTTCTCCTATTTACAAATAAGGCACATTAACGTCAGAATCCTGATAGTTATCATTGTTTCTAAATTTGTTAAATTCGTTTTGGGGAAAACATAATTGAAGATACTTATTTATTATTACACACACTCATATTAAATTTAGAACAAAAAGCTATACATACATATACTACAATAATCTCAATGTAAACACCTCTATTTTTGTAATTTTACAACAGTGGTGTCGCTACAAATTACAGGTTTTTTCAAAACGCTGAAATTATGTCATCTTTTGTCAAAATTTTTGAAAAATTCACTTGCATATAGAATTAAACAATATTAAATCAAAAAAAGGTTCAGTCTACCAACTAAAAAAACAAAAGGTCAAGAATCGAAAGGTGAAAAATAATGTCAAATATCCGAAGAATTTGTCGTGATAGAGGAAGGAATAGAAAATAGTTGTAATTTTTCGGTCAATTGGGAACTCTTTTATTTTGAAAAAAATCAGTTATGATCTAAATTGCTGTATAAAATACAGTTTCTATGGTTTTCTAACTACACATTTGAGCAATATGATGTAATTTTAGAGCATTTCATTTATTGATTTTCTTTAAAAGGATTCTAAAGGATATATTCGCCAAATACTATAACTTTGATACTACATATTGTTGATAACAAATAAATTCTTATCGATTTCAATGATATCATTGGGAAAACTATAGATTATGCGACTCATACGTGATCATCGGATAAAACAAAGAAAATAGTTGTTGTTTTTATAAACTTAACTTATCATTTGAACTTTATTGTTTTCCAGCCATTTTCAAAAACTATTTAAATAAATTTACTATCCATTATCATAACTATAACTAATAGATAATAAGGTATAATAGACGATGACCTAGAAAAGTGAAAGACCTCCTAAAAATGTCTAACATATTGGGAAAGACAAAAAAAAACACAACAATTGTCCAGACAAAACTCAATTACCATCCAAATTGTTTCAATGAAGTTAATTCAAATCAATCAGCAATATGGTTGTTGGGCATGTAAACAATAATTGATAACACGATATTTATGGTGTGCACGTTGTAAAAATTGTTTATTCGCAACTCATTTTCACCTATGTCCTTGTCAAAATGCCAAATTTCCCTCCAACAACAACAACAACTAGGGATATGATACGGTTTTTATATCAACCACCTGGTTGGTGGCATGTTGTCATATAAGATTTTTGGTGTCATTTTGCATAAAAAAATTCTGTCTCACCTTTTTCGTTTTCTGTTTGCTGAACGCCACCACCACCACCACCACCATTATCTAAATCATCATCAATTTTACAACACCGGATTTTTCGGGGACCCTCACTTGATGAGGTAAAAGTCCTTTTGCCCATATTTATACCACCATCCGTATCAGATGAATCACCCTCAAAGAAGCCACTTTCTTTGGTCTTTTTATGCGAACGCATTTTGTTAATAAATAAATTTTTGTCTTTCTAACTGGCTTCCTCTTTGAATTTTTCCGAATTACTTATACAGTAATATGAGGCATTTTTTTTTTGATTTTTCTGTTCTAGTAGGGCGTGAAGGGCCAAATTCTATTCACAACGAATATTGTTAACAAAATCACTTGTAATTTAATTTGTAACAATAACGATAACACATATAGGTACACGAAAAGAGACTTCGAAGCTCTTTGCTGTTTGAAATCTAGGTCGTAACAACAGTAAACTTGTTCGTTGTTTACATGTACCGTTCCTTGAAGTTTATTTAAATTCGACGTTAATCCACAGAAAGAGTCCAGAAGGAAAAGAATTCCAGAAAATTACCTGTAGACTTGCACGAACACAATAATAGAATTTTTTTAAAACACAACTGTCAAGTGTGAGGTTAGGAAAACAATTGCACTTGGACACTTGAAAAACGGGAATCACCGCCAACTTGTTTCCTTTATAAATATAGTTACTTTTCCGCCCTTATCACTAAATTATTGGGTCTATAAAGTGATAAATTTACTTATAATGAGGTAGTAAACCGAACCAAAAATAATTGTATTAAACAATTTAAAAATTTTACTTATAAACAATACATACAACCACTAAACACACGTCTTTAAAGTAACTGATGGTAACTGATTTCGATTCCATGTTGTTTCTAATAATGCCCCCACTACTACGACTACAACCACGAGTTTTGTACTTTCTACCTGCGCACAACGAATGGAAATTCTTTTAAATTTTAAAGCCCTTTTTCTCGATTTTTTACCCCAAATTTACAATAATAATTAGATATTTATTACAATAAGTAATATAGATCAATTAACGCGCGGTTTTTTAATAAAATTTGAATTGATCTAGATGCCATTAACATCAAGAGATATAGAGAGGAAACGTGTGGAATGAATAAAGATAGAAGAAATCAGCTGATCGATTTGATTTTATCAAATACAGCTAGAAAATAAACATATTATTGGGAAAAATTGCAAAAAATCAAAATTTCTACTTTAAAACGATATAATTATTATTGATGATTAATTATAATAAAAACAAAAACAAAAATTCAATAACAAATAATAATAGAAATAATAATTTTATTTATAATAATTTATTAATAATAAGTAAAAAAATGTCCAATAAATAAAATAAAACAAAAAATTTAATTATTTGTTATTATTTACATGCTTTATTTAATTATTTAAATATTTAGTTTGCTGTAGATATATGCAACCAACAATACACCCGTAAAAATGGCCGCCTTTCGTCTCCAGAAATTGATAGGATTTTGAATAACTGACCGTGAACTATATATGCCTTCATGACCTATGCTTCTCTAATTATTTTAATGATTAATGTAAATTACAAGAAATCAATTTACATATGTTTTTTTCCGTATAAAAAATTAATGAATACTTATGTTTGGTCTTTGACCTGAAAACGTTATCAAAGGAAGTTGGTTTGTCTCTATCTTTGGTATTGTACCTGGAGGTTTTTTCTTGAAAAATCCCATATTTTGGAAAAAAATGTTACGTTCAATGATCCATGAACAACGTCTGTCTACCTGTAGAATATTATTTTATTATAGGTAAGTTATCCGGCTGTTGAATGATTTTGAAAGCTAATTGTTTTCGAAAAACTTTCTTTTCAAGTGTTGTAGATATCTTTTAAAATGCAATTTTTAAGTTTTTTTTTTAAATAACCTATGTAGATAAGAACCGGTTTGGTAATAATGTTCAAGGTTTTATTTGTAGAATTAATTTTAAATAAAAAAACCATATTTTGCAGTCTATGATTATCTTTTAGTGAAAGATTAAAAAAATATTAGGCATATAATTCAATACAGGTAACCTTTAATTGTTTATTTAAATGAGATTTTGTTAATTAATAGTAGATATATCTAGTAGGTAATATTTAGATAATAATTTGGTTTACTATCTGTTATTAAAATGAATTTTTTTGATACAGTTATGTAGGTAATTTTTAAATTTACGGTTCTATGTTAGTTATATCTCTGTATACCTATCTGATTTTATTATGTCAGCTTATCAATCTTTAAATCAGACAAAAAGTAATTTTATGAGAATTCATTAGAAGATACCTACTGAATATGCAATAATTATGTAATTATTTATATGCAAATACAGTAGAATTTGCTTAGGTATATCCATCATAGTTAGGTACAGTCAAATTTGGAAATTTTCCTGGAAAAAATTCAAAAGAAATTTTTCACCTCAGTAGGTACTAATTGTAAGCAGTTTTAGGGGTTTAAGAAAAGCCACTTTTTTATTTTTTGAAACCCTTTCAGACTGATACCTGTTCCTTATAAATATATGGTTTTATACCCATATCTTCTGCCATAGGGATTTCCAAAGCTTACATATACCTAAAGCCTTTGACTTTTAGACACCATTTCTACCCATTTTCTAACCATACGTAATATAAATGTTTAATTAAATGAATTGGAAAATATATGAAAAAAATGATTCTAATGTGGGGTAGAAGAAATCAATAAATATTGAAAAAGCCCGGGCATCAACATCAACCTTTCGCCTTTAACCGATTTTTTGTGAAGACCAACAATTTAATAATCAGTTCTGTACCATTAATTATTCTATTAGAATATTATTTATTCATTTACACCACCTGTTCATTTAGGTATTGCCAATATTGTCCCTATATTTTCTTTTGAATACCTGTTAGGTTTTTTCTTTTTAATTCTAAGCTATCGATTTTCTATTGCATCTATATTTAGTTATAACAAGGCCGTTTTTGTATTCATACACCTACCTATAGAAAAAAACTTAATTAAGTTTCAACAAAAGATTGATATTTCTGCTGTTATTTCTGAAAAATCTGCTCAAATTTAAATTAAAATTTGATTTAATTTTTCCATAAGACTTCAATTATAGAAGAAAACAGCCAAAACCTGGAAAATGCATTAGAAAGGTATGGAAGAAAGAATTACTTTACTATATTTTTGGTTGCCTGTAACATTTACTTTCACAAATTGTCTTTTCCCGCCATAATTTTTTAAAATACTTAATAGAATATTATTTCATTTTTAAAATATTTAATAATAGCTTCTAATTACTGTATTACTTGTTATTATTTTAATTGTGTAAATGTTCGTAAATTTAAAATCAATTTAGATAAAACTTCATGTGCCAACTGTTTAATGAGCGGATGTTTCTTAAAATAAAATTCAAGGTGATTAACAACAAACGATAAGGATAATATTAATTTTTATAGAAAGAAAAATCAATGATTTAAAAAAATCGAAATCGACGATTATTTGATAGATAGATGATACTGATGAAAAACAAATCAATTTATTGTCTTCCATTATAATATTTCAAACAATATAAAATAAATTAAACAAAAATACCACCTACATAAATATTTACATTTTTATATACAGGAGTGAGCGGCACCACGCCAGAATTTCTACATATGTATACTTACCATACGTGATATCGTGGGTCACAGTCTCAGCTAAAGATACAATCACGGTTTGTGTCATATTGCGTACAGACGGTGATGTGACCGGTGAACGTGACAGAGGTTTTGGAGTTTTTGTGAAATTATCATTGTCATTTTCCGGGATTGTTTTTGTTGAACACTCCATTATTATTGCACTAAATTTTATTTAAAATTATGTAGGTTTAATGAAATTTAAAGTCCGCACTCACCTTTTTTACTAATTTTTTCGCGTGTGAATCTCGTGAACACTCAATTGACAACACAGTTTCTTTATATAATAACAAATTTCTATTATTAATTATTTAAATCTATTATTTTTTATTAATGTTTGATAAATAATTGCGATGTAATAGTCGATTATGTTCCCATGTTTTTCAAATGTCAAATCCTACAATCTAATCGAACTAGGCTTGTCCACCACAAGTTCGTGTGTACATATCGCGTTCGTACTCACTTTTCCTTTCAGTTCGCTTGCTTAAAATTTTCTTATTATTCTCTCTCTCTCTCTCTTATATCTGTTTGAGAAGGGAATTCCCTTTAATAACTCGTCTTTTTGTTATTCTAATATTTTTGTTGTTTACATCTGATTTATTAAACCAAACACACACTAATAATAGAACGAAATCATTGTCGGTTCATTTGGAAACTGGCATGTCACGGTCACAAAGTTATATTTCTATAAATTGGCCAGGATCATCAACAGGAGGCCGGCCGGAGTCGTCTCTCTGTTTTCTATTATTTGTTTTATAGAATTGTTGTTTTCAAGGCTGTATTGTATGGATTATTTTACTCTTTTTGTTTCTATTTTTTTTCTGCCCTTCTGTTTCTAAAAGATGAAAATGCGTCGGAATTTCAGGATAATTGCGCATGTGTCGTTAGTGCAGACGACGACGACGCCGGTGGTGGTGGCGGCGACGGCGATGCTGGTAATGACGCCGGGTCTCTCCCATCTCTCATCATCTCATCCACTTGTTGCTATGGGGTGGTTAGTTAGAAAAAAAACTGTCTGTCAATATCAGATATACGTTCGGCTTGTTTATGGATAATCAAATTAAAGTCTTCATTAAAACAATTATGTGGTTAATTTTCTGATGTCTAGATAGAGTAGGATTTTTTGTATATAAATAGAATTTTCTACCATAATTAGAGCCAGACAGATCAAGTTAAAATTATGTGCATCAGCTGTTGTTTACAAAAATAACTGGATCACTACAATGATACCTAATGTTAACTATCCAAATTGCGGCAGTATTTTTTATCTGATAGTAATTAAAGCTATAATAAGCTTCTACAAAGACGTTCATCAAAATACAATTATTACCTAACGTTAGCAGAATATCATAAAAAAATTATCCTTGCTCTATTGTACTGCTGGCACACGTTAAGGGATTCCATTTAGCCAAACTCGATAAAAGCTTAATTACCTAATTACCTACGACACAATTTAGATCATTGATTTCAAAAAGTTTTCTCATTATTAGAACGATGTTTCTTTTGTAGGTCTTGGCACCGTTTTTTGTCTACAGTTATAAAAGCGTCGTCCAAGAATTTTAATCATTTCACTATAACAGTAATGAGAATTTTAAGAAATAATAATAATCTAATAAAATGAGTTTAAATGAAATTCTGTTTCGTACGCCCACATTTAGTCCTTTTTGTAAAAATATAACAATTCAAATTCCCTGCTTTTGGAAACTGATAAAGAAATCTCTTCTTCACTGAAAAATACTTCATTCGTGATAATATTTTTGCCACATTTTTAGATAACAGTATAGATAGGCCGTTTTAAGAAAAACCAAACTGGCGCATGTTGTAGGCGTGTTCGATACATTTCGGCCAACGGAATTTCGATATTTGCAGCGCGGGCTCGTTTCAGTCCCTCTGCGCATTCGATGGTTGGTTTTTCTTAAATCGGCCTATCTATACCTATTTATATAGCAGGGGCAACCCCAATGCCGGATTTCCAAGTTCTTGGTTCACCGGGTAAAATATGTTTTTGGCCCACCTGGACTTTATTTTCTGCAACTGTATTGTTTAATAATAACACAGGAGTGTTAAGCAGTTAAATTAATAGATAAACAAATAAATACTGCAATAGTTGGATTGAAATATAGGCAACCAATTATACCAATAATCGCAGGATATCCTTATTTCCTTACTGATTCCTTTTTATACTATTTTTTTTTGCATTGATATTACTTTTGCAAGCACGTTTTCAATTTCGATAGTCCTTCATTGTCCTGAAAATGAATTCTTGCCGATAAATTCTTGATAAAATAATGTACCCAACATTACGAATCACGCAAATGCTAATTATTTATACCGTACAGGACTATGGTCCTTTTATACAATTATTGATTATTTCTAGTATTTATACATATGTGTACATACATACATACAGACAAATAAATGACAATAAACACGCCACTTTTTCCCAATTACCTATACCTACTACACTTTTTCCACCTAACAAGAATTCCAGTAATAGCTAGATAACAGAGTTGTTCAAACTGACATTTATTTATAAAATTTTGCAATTTAGGTCATATAGATTAAACAAGATTCAGCGAAACTTTCATAAAATTGGCCAAAATTGAAAGTGAGAAAGTACTGTTAACATGTTTTTCGAATTGTATTGGCAATACTTTACTGCTGGTTTGGTAGTTTATTTGATTGTACGAGTTTTTTATGGACTTTATGAGGGCAGGAATGCACGAAATAAATATGAACATAAGAAGAATGATGACTTCAAAACACCAGATCAAAGTAAGTCTTAAAGATTTTTTTCCCAAAAAAATTACATATTTTTTGAGTAGATTAGAAAAATCATAGAGCAAAAACTGATTTTACAGATTAAAATTTTCTAACAACATTCCAATTTAACGATTTGGTAAGAATTCTGTAAGATTGTGGCATGATTTGTGTTTTTCTTTCAAAATTTCAACAAATCAATAAACATTGTTATATTTTTTGATTATCTCTTTTAGTTGCCGATATGGATGACAACGATGAATCTGGTGACTCTTCAGATTCTGGACTTTCTCCAGCACTTCCCAATGATCTCAAACATATCCCTTTAGATTTTAAAAAACTATCAGTTGAAGAAACCCTAAAACGTTCAAAAGAATTCTATGAATTATTGAATAAACGACGTACAGTCCGTCATTTTAGTTCACAATCAATTCCACAAGATGTTATCAGGAATATTATTCGAACTGCTGGTACAGCACCAAGTGGTGCACATACAGAACCATGGACTTATGTTACAGTTACTTCACCGGAAATGAAACAACAAATTCGCGAAATTATTGAAAATGAAGAGGAAATCAATTACAAGAAACGTATGGGGAAAGTATGGACAACTGATCTGAAACCATTACGCACAAATTGGATTAAAGAATATTTAACAGATGCACCATGTTTGATTCTTGTTTTTAAGCAACTGTACAGCTACCGCGACGATGGCAAAAAGAAATTGCATTACTACAGTGAACAGAGTGTCTCTTTAGCTGCTGGTATTTTACTAGCAGCCGTTCATGTAAGTTGAAAAATTCCTTTTTGATTTTTTTTCAATTTTGTTATATTTTCAGTATGCTGGATTGGTTTCTTTAACCTCAACCCCATTAAATTGTGGACCAGCCTTGAGGACACTTTTGCAAAGACCAACAACTGAAAAATTGGCTTTATTGTTGCCTGTAGGCTATCCAACTGAGAATTGCTTAGTCCCGGATTTACACAGAAAACCACTTTCTGATATTTTAGTCGAATTCTAATAATCACTCTTGGAATTATTGACAAATAGTTGAAATAAAATTTAACACAATAGACACAATTTTGAATTTTATTCCTGAAAATTTTCTAACAATTAAAAAAATATTTCAATAAGGTTTTTGAACGAAGAAAAACAGGCATTGTTTTGTAATATCTATCTATACATAGGTACATTTACAATTCATATAAATTTACATGAGAAATTGGACAAATTCGTTTTGTGAATCTGTCGAAAAGATGATATGATTCTGATTGGTCATATCGTTTGCCTTTCTATGGATAATTTGGAGAATTTGTCCAATAACTTATGTACATTCTATACATAATAAGCAACAAGTATATAGATATAGATGTAGATATTTAGGGACTCTCCCAGTGGTCCATTGTAAGTCCCGATTTTTTCAGAGCTCCTTGAAGTCCTAAGCTCTTAATAAAGCCCAGAACGTCTACAATGGATAGCCTCTGTACCTCGTGAGGTTCGATGAACGGCAACTCGAACCAGCGGTGCCTCAGCTCAGAAAGAGCAGGGCACATGTACAGCGCGTGAGCCGCTGTCTCGTCGTCCTCTGAGCATTTCCTACATGTGAGATCATCTTTGATGTCCAGCATTGTGAGATGCTTGCTTAAGTGACAGTGCCCCGTTAGGATTCCTACCACTTGTCTTAAATCAGCTCTGTTTCACGACAGAATCTGTTTCGAAAGCCTCCTGGAAGGACCTTCTATAAAGTTTTGATTCCTTAAATTTTCTGACGATTAGAATAATATTTCAATAAGGTTTGGAACGGAGTAAAACAGCCATTGTTTTGTAATATTTATCTATACATAGGTACATTTACAATTCACATAAATTTACATGAGAAATTGGACAAATTCGTTTTGTAAATCTGTCGAAAAGATGATATGATTCTGATTGGTCATATCGTTTTACCTTTCTATGGATAATTTGGGGAATTTGTCCAATAACTTATGTATATTCTATACATAATAAGCAACAAGTATACTAGAATTTATAAACAATTTTGCTTTATTTATAAGGCATCTGCTCGTTCCCCTAAAGAAAATGTTTTCTCCAAACGGACTACTAAACATAAAAAAAATATATTGTATATATTTATATGATTTTTTTCTTCTTCTAATTCTCTCTCAGTATTAATGAGAGAAACGGGGAGCACCATAGGCAATTACGGTACGTAACAAAAAATAAGAAAAAAATAATAATAATAGTAGAAAAAGAAGTCAAGAAGAATCATAAATAAATCACACGAAATTATGTACAAGAAAGTTGTTATTACCTAAGAAAATTTAAAAACTATAAAATTAACAACATAATTGCAAATTCTGTTTATTATATTAAAAACAAAATTTTCAATTATGCCTTAAAATTAATTAAACTTAAAATTTACACATGTAATTTTTTTTTGATTTCTTTATTGATTAAAAAAAAAAAGACTAGAAATAGCTAAAATTTTGATTGATCTCCACAGGAATTATTGAATACTGACCAAAATTCTAACTATTTTTTAATGCAAGAATATTATTAAAATATCATGTAATTTTACAGGTAGGTAACTTTTTTTTGTTTAATTTTCCAAAATAAATCATTGCCAATTTCCTGATATGCACTGTTATCAAAACAGTGCAGTGAAAACGGCATCTTATGGCATCTTTATAAGATTGTCAAGTTTTTATCATCAGAAATGAATTATGTGAACACAATAGAGAAAATAATATTAATAATAATAATAATAATAATAATAATAGTCATAAAGATAAAAATATATATACAGGCTTTTAACGGAACAATTCAAAAAAAAATTGTTTACTTAGTTAACTATTAACATTTTAAATACTTTGGTTTACTTCTTCATTCTTAAGCTACCCAGTGCGTTGGAAGATTCTTTAATTATTAAACAAAAAAAAATGAATAATAATAATATTAATAATAATAAAACAGATCATTTACTGTCTAATACACAAAAATAAAATTGCTATACTAATCATGGCGATTGAAGAAGGTTTACTGGATGGGCCAGTTCCATTATCAGAAGCTGTAAAGAAAAAAAATTGTAATTACTCCAATTACCCTAATTTCTAGTCAATTAATTAAAAAAAAATTAAAAAGAAAACAAAAAAAAAGGTGTACCTGCTCCAACACGAGCATCTTCTACTTGATGTTCAGCTGGTGCATCGTTTTTATTAACAGAGTGCTTGCTTGTATCAGTTTCAGGTGGTGTTATGTGTTTGTTTTCTGTGATTAAATTAAATTGTGCATAAAAATAAAAAAATCAAAAACAGATAGAAAAGTCGACAAAAAAAATACAGTTCAATACAATAAACATATGGCCAGTTTTATATATTTGTTTTCAACACAATAAACCGACTATATGTTTGTATGGATGTGTGTATTTTTATTTGTGAGAAGGAACAAGGTAATGTGTAAATAAAACAACTTGTAAACTATGCCTTGTTACTTCGTGAAAGTGAAAAAGAATGCAAAAAAATAATACCTTTATTTTGGCCTTTTTTGTGTTTGTGTCCGTGTTTAGCATACACTGTGTAGAAAACAAAGAAAAAAACAGCCAAATTAAAATCAAAAAAAAAAAAAATAGCAGTGTTAAGAAAAATGCAAGAGCCAAAATTAAATTGAAAATATAATTTTCCGGAACTTACCGCCTTCGAATGGTGTAGCATCGGAGAATTCAGACCAACCATGTACATTTAACGATCTTATCCTTGATTCATACATTCCAGGGTCTAGTCCTTTTAATGTATATTTAACCGTATAAATATCATCTTCAGGTTTAGTTACTTCCGGTTTTATAAGTTCCCAGTCTTGTGCCTAAAAAAAGAGAATTAAATTAATATTTACTTTATAGAATTGAAACTATAAAAATCGTACTCCTTTTTTCCGATATTGAATTTCATGTGCCGTTATTGTTGATTTTGATTGAACTTGCCACGTTAGAACTACATCTTTGGCCGGTTCTTCTGGTTTAATAAATTTGAGAACAGCTGGCGTTTTAACAATTTTTAAACGTTCCTCTGTTGTTCCCAGCGAGTTAGCAGCTGTACACATATATTCACCAAAATCACTGTCTTGAAGGCCTCGTATTATCAAAAGATGATTATGACCTTCCGTTTTTAATTGTGTATGTTGACTATTAATGATATTACGACCGTCTTTTTTCCAAACAACAGAAGCTCTTGGTTCAGCATGAACAATACATTTCAATTCTGTATCTGTGTTGCTTTCTGAATTAATAATGATTTTCTCAATGGAAACTGACGGTGCATCTGGAAATCATCATTTTGTACATTTAAATTCGATATATTTTTCTATCGGATCACTTACGTTCAATTTTAATTTCAATTTCAGCATAAGCCGGCTTGTCAATTTTATTATCAGCTAAACAACGATAAAATCCAGCATCTCTCTGTTTAATATCGGCGATAATTAAATTTTCACCTTCAGTAGCAAACCGTTCTGAACCCTTGTGCCATGAAATATGCGGTTGAGGACTCCCAGTTGCTAAACATTTTAACGACAATGTATCACCAAGTCTTAACTAGAAAACAATTTTAATTAAAATTAGAATGAATATTTCTTGAATAACAACAACAAAAAATTTTTGGGTCTACTATTAGATTTACCACAGTCATATTGTCTTTAGCTGCTAGCATTTCAATTTGTGGTTGATTTGGTTTGAAGAACACCTTATGAACAACCATCGGTCTATTTTTATCTCTAGTCATTGCAAAACATTCATAGGAACCTTCATTATCTTTTTGGAAATTTTTGATTAGTAAAGAATCATCTGGTAAGATCTCCATATTTTGAGGAGCTGCCATCCGAAGTTGTGTTTGGAAATAAATGGCTTTACCTTTACGCCATATTATGACAGGATCTAAAAGTAACAACAAAAACATGACTTTATGGACATTGAACTTTTTGAAAAACATCGTAATTTACCTGAACCATTTGTTTTACATGGTAGAGAAACGTTATCGTTCTCGTACTGGATAAAGGTCATACCAGATGTAAGCATTGCAATCGATTCAGAATTATCATCATCTGAAGAATTTTCATTGTTTTTCTCATTTATATCACCATAATAATCATCACCATCATTCTGAGCTTGACTACCATCATCATCTTCATCAAATGGATAATCATTCGTATCGGATGGCTTACAATTCACTGTAAAACAGAATTAAAACCGAATATCAATTACCTAATTTTATTGTAGGTTGTTAATCAATTGAACAGTTCCCCATAGATATATAAAACTAAAGAAGACTTTACGATTTGTTTTAAAATTGGAGTATTTCTTTTTCCTTGTTTGTTCGCCTCCTCTACCTAACAACACTATAGGAAAGGATAAAATCTCAAATTTCCATAATAAGAGTTACTTTAGACGAGTGGCAAGATTCAACCAGATCCTAAACATTCATTTTCGTTATACGCGTTTTGCATAGTAGCGCATACAAAAGTGGCAAGTTTCTATGGCGACGAAACATAAAAGTAAATGGATGATTGCCGTGAAATTCGAACCCAAGAAGACAAGGGGTACTTTTCTCTACCTATCTTTTTACAATCTTTTTATTTCTTTCGGGTTTTTTTCTCTCCTCTCGTTTTGTGGGTCCTGTCTATATAAAGTATTATCTATAGTAAAATAGGTATTTCTATCGTTGGCAATTCACAATTCGATAACGGAACTACACAATGTAGTCAAGTTGAAGTAACACATAAATTTCGATATCGATCCTCTGTATTTGGCTTTCTTTCCAACTGGGTGTGGAGGAAACATGTAGTAATCCATTTAGTCTCGTTAGTTCATGCTGGTATGAAGATTAGATCAATAACGTATTTTAGAAGAGAGACCTACAGTCCTAGTAAAACATATTTAACGAAAATTTTCACAAAAAATCGATAATTTGCTGGAAGCATGATCTGTGAAACGAGACTATGTAAATTACCAACGATAAAATTCTAAATTGTGTACACATACGAGTATGCATTTATGTTGGTATGGAATAATATTTTCCATGGACAATTTCATCAATTTTATACAACATTAAATCCAACGATACTTCAACGTACATTTTAAAGGTTATAAAGTTTTTATTAAATTACTTTTTATTGTACGATAATCGAATCGTAAATCGGAATGCGTTCTCCAAAAGTCGTGATCGAATAGAAATGGTTCTTTTGTCATAATATAAACACCCATTGTTGGGGTTCAATGCATTTATCCCAGCACTACAAAAAGCTTGTTTATATCGACCATTGTTGATGGTAAATGGTCGAGTTTATACAATTAATTCTCGTATTAAACTGAATAATTGACTTCAATGATTGATTAGTTGGTTAAGCCAAAAAAAACAAAAAAAAAACAGAAGCATTGCCTCAAACCTATCAGGAAGTATCGTATGTAGACAAACTTGTCAGATGCCCTCTCACTCTTTCGATATACAAGAAGATGGATGGTATTGAAATGGAAACACAATGACGCATCAGTGATACCACCGATGATTCATTGTTATAAATCAAATTCTAATTATTAACGAAGCATTCATGGTTTGATTTTGTTGAACTATCATCATCCTGTGACTACCATAGGAGAGATTTTGTTGATCTGTTAGTGCAGGTGCACAAGATATTTTGTTGATTGTTAGCCATGAAAAAAGCCTACATTTACTGGAAATAACTACAAATCTTATTTTAGCCGATGGTTATTTTCGAAATATACACAACATACACCAAACCATTTAACAAACAAATGAAATATGTATGTCGAAACATTAAGCACGTTCTAGATATAGAGAGATAAAATCAAGGGACGAAGGGTGTTTGGAAGTTTCAATCTAAATACATTTCCATTCGTATTGAGTTTGATTGTGAGTAAAACTTGATTAAGTTTTCGAACGATAAATTACCCAAAGTGTTATCGAGATGTTGGATGGTTTGAGACAAAAAGTCGTGTGGTTTCAGGAAATCTAAACTATAGTCGATATATGTATGTCAGTCAGTTACAAAAGGGTGGCTGAAAAGAATTACAATCTTCTCGAAAGTCAAGAGTCAAGCATAGATTGAGGGGAGCAACAAAATTCGAGCTATTTTCAAGTATGAAGGCTAAAGAGAGAATTTATTAAACATTGTGTTACTGTTGGCAACACATTGACTATAGCCAACGATCATCAATTAATGCTCAAAATTAATAAATCTACAATGACAGTTTTAATTATATTAAAGATGGTGAAGCTTCAATCTAATTGCTCTTGTTTTCTCCAATATTTGCACAAAGGGTGGCTCAATCTAATTAAGTCTCTATTTATATTCCAGTCTGGTAATTTTCGTGGTATGAGAGAGAAAACAACTATCTTTTCTTTGATGGATCTTTTTTCGTAGCAAACGATGTAATAACAAAAACAATTTTCCACGAGGCAAATGTCGAGGGTTTCGAAAATAGTGCTATATTATTGCAAACAAGATAAATGTCGCTTTTTGACATTTTCTCTCATTAGGATTGTCGATAAAAGCTGACAATAACAAGAACAAGAACAATTTTGTGGACAACATATCTTTACAAAATCTAATTTGAATGATTATCCTCCCTTCTAGTTGGTTTACTTTGACCTAGATTCTATTTTGCGCTTCGATGCCAGGAAGTAGTAACAATTGTTTGTTTTTATTATATACATATAGACAAGTTTTAAAGTCAATTTGCATTGCGACTGTCTCAAATATTGATCGTTTTTCATACACTAGAAACCTGCTCCAACCAAATTTCTATAAATATTTTAATAACTAACATATAATCTTTTCGTTTGTTATATAAAAAAGTGTTCGTAATGACCGATTTGTGGGTGGATTTCCTGTGAGTGATGACTCTTTAATACGAACAATTGTTTTGAAAATAACGGTATTACTATGGATTTTTATAACACTTTTATAAATGGTAAGTTTATTTATGAAGATTAATTGTATGTCACCATTTAGGTCAGTGGCGTGTCTCATCATAGTTTTATTGTATGCAACAACAACAACTAGGTACAAAACGATCGATCAACTACAATATTCTTCTATCTATTTTCATATCTAACAATATCGGAAGTTATTATTGTTTCGCGTATAATGTTCGTTGACACTAGTGTATTCGAACTTCCGTTTTATAAGAGAAAGAAATGTTCGAATGCGGCAATTTGGTTACGTCCGGTTGGGCGCGTGCTTTTGATTGATCAGGGACCACACCTCGTAGTGGTGTCGTATGGATACTAGACTATATAGATCAGAAAATTATCCATAATATAATAATTATTAATAAATTAGAGCAATTATTCAACTTTCTAGTATACCGACTTGTAATCAAAACGAACTAATGAATGCAGGAGAATGATTCTGCGATCTCTACCCCTATCAAACGATGATAAGTGGCTCTAGGGTATGGGTATTCACCTAGACACAATGATCGATGGTGGTCCGATAACGACAATTAATACTAAAGGGAATATACTGATATTGATATTCGTAACGAAATAATCTGCTATTGGTTCTTTGAACAATACCAACACTGCTGGTTTACTAGGAATGGGGAATTGTAAACGGTGCCAACATATGGTTGGCACATTGTGACGGTTTTTTAATGCCTGTCGAGACTACTAATACAACATTATTATACATATATTTATCGAATTCTCTACCCTTGGCTCATTTACTAAATCCTTCTATCATCCTCCCATGGTAACTTTATTTATTTTGCTCTTCTCTATTGTGTGGCTTGTTATAGTGGTGGGTCTTTTTTATCAAGGGAAGGTCAATTATTTTCTTTTTACCTGGAACACTCGAAAATGCCATGTCATTTAATATCATCAATATCAGGTAGACAAGACATTCTCATAGAATTATGATTTATAAGTCCATTCTCAACACAAGAAATGGATGATTATGGAGTGTTTAAAAAAAATAATCACTTGATTAAGAAGCTTTTTTTTATTTAAATATAAGATCATGTAAATGCTTATCTGCATGACTAACCATCTAGAACTATTATGCGTACATTGCATAAAACATTACCATATTAGCCAATTGTATGTAATATTTAAATTAGTCAGGACATAATATAAAACATCAGTCATTGTAATTAATTTGGTTATAGCGCCCGTTAGAATTCCGGTTCCTATAGTTAGTTGTTTTGGAAAAAACACATTTTTTCACCGCCTAATTATTCCCAAATGTTTCAGAAATGATTCATAATGAAGCTTGATTAATCTGGCAAATTATCGTTGCAGATGAATTTTCAACTTGTCTCTCTAAATAGAATAAACAACAAAATCATCAGTTAACACTTTTGTAAATATAAAGGTCAATTTAACAAAATGGAATTGTCGAAATTTAAAAGAAGATAGATTCTAAATCCTATATTATATTATTGTATATTACGCAAGTTTTTCGATGGTACTTATTTTTAGTTTGGTATTCCATTTGACCTAAATGTGTTTTCGTTTTGCATATAATTATAGGATCAGACATTTATATGTTTTAATAACAGTCGTCGTCCATATGGTAAATGTAAGAAACTCAAAAAGAGATACCATTCAAAAATGAATTTAGATATTTATACTTTCATGTTGTGGCTTCAATTTTGCCCATTAATAACCGTGAAATAACTTTTCCAATTTTACTTGTAGGCAGGTACTTCTTTTTGTCTTTTATTCAAACTTCAGGATTATAATTACAATTTACATTTACAGAAAATTGAAACATCCATCAACCAAATGGATGGAATTGTTACAATTTCAGAAAATTTTATCTCTATTTCCATGGTCGAATTAATTGACAAGTTCAATAAGTTAACTATGTTTAGTGTTATGTTACCAATGCCTTTATTATAAATATACAATTGAGTTGAATATGGTTAATTTTGAAAAATAAATTTTTTAAAATAGGAATTTGATCAAAATGTGGGTAGGTGTAGTAACATAACATAGTAGTATTACGTAAGGTCGTTGGCCAGACGTTGTTAAAATTAGACAAGTTCTTGTAGTGCCGAGATAATACGCCCCATAACATGATCTTTTTCATTATTATTAATATGCAAATATTCTCAGAAACTTATGTATAATCAATTTCTTTTAACAAATATTGTTTATAAATTCTTGTTTTTAATAAAATGTAACAATTTTAATGATCTGCAGATGTAAAGTTATTAAGATATGACACTATTTGCAATTCACTATTCAAGCAACACATCAAAGGATTCGATTTTTAATCGGTGTTCTTCAATCAAATTAAAAGTAGCCGCTTTAAAAATAACGGTGATTGAATTGCCCATTAGCACCCTACCTAAACAAACAACCATACCATCCTATCGACTTTAATATTTAGTTTGTCTTTTTTAAACTTCTCAAGCACGCAATCTAAATGGAAATTAATTAAGCAAGACACAAACACAAATCCGGGGCACACACCTTTTTTTTATTTATATGTAGATATATTTATATAAAAATTGGGTTAAATTATTGTGTAATACCTTGAAAATTTTCGGTTAAAACAGTAGAAACTATACGTACAATGATTCTATTTGAAGATTCCTTTGTATGATAATGGTATTTACACCGAAAATCTTGACCAAACATATACTTCAAGAAAAATAAATAGAACATCAAAACAATATGTAGTTTGGAGTTTGAATTTGTTAGAAATAAATTATCCAGATTTACATTACTGATTTTATGTATAGACACATGGAATATATTAAAATTAATTCCAAGAAGTAAACAGAGGATGTTAGGGCCATAATTCATTTGATTGGATTTTTCAACACTGATTACAAAGAAGTCATCAATTGTATCATGTGTTACCATCTATAGGTGCTAGGGACTAGAATCTGAGGGATGGAACAAACCTTTTCGATTTTCTTCTCGCCCGGGATAAGATTTCTATTTATGACGATGACACAATGAGAAATGAATAGGGGAATAACAACTATATGTTGACATAGACACGAAAGTAAAAAATTGCGTAACGAATTTCCTCCTTTAGGAGACAAACACAAACATATTATGAAAATTCTATGTGTATTTATAAAAAGATTTTTAACTTGATAAAATTTTGGCGGTATGCCAGTTGGTCAATAACCTCACCGTTTTTAGTTACGTTTATGTTAATTTATTCAAAAAAACGTGGACATTTAACATGAATAAAACCATGTTTATTATTTTGGCTTGACATTACCCTTCTTGCTGAAAAAGGCTATAAACTGAAAATTCATATGCAAATTGAACTGAAACCCTTTAAATTAATTCAGACATAAGAGTAAATTTATTTATTATATTATTTTATAACTTACATATATGGGAGCTTTAAATAATTCAACATAAGTAGTATTTTATGGAAATTTTCAACAAATGAATTTTTACCGCAATTTACATTTCTGAGTGGTTTTTGAAATTCATCCGGCCATAATATATGAAGAAACTGAAAGTGTTGAAAAGTAAATTAAATATTTCTTGAACAAACTATGTAATCTTGTTGTTGGGTTGCATTTGAACGCTTTCTTTTTTAGATAATTTTGTTAAGCTACTAGATTCTAAACAACAAACACTATTAAAATGCAATAAAAAAGATGTATTAACAATAAGCTTTAAAGTGATAGATAATCAACAACAACACAGATGAGATATCTTAAATATTGAGTAATGGTTTGACCTTAGAATACAAGAGAGCAATAAGTGGACTAATAACAACATTGGAGAACATACATTGAATGTAGCAGACATTGTTATAGTTCTACAACAAGCCTACAGACCTTACTGACATCAATACAGACGATTAAGACTTGTTTGAACGACAAGAAGACCAGACAATCTGATATAAATCTGAGCACCATTTATACACGCCCATCAATGATGAGAATGATAATGGTAATGATGATGATGATGTGGTGTTTGATCATTACCAGTTAAAGTACACGATTATATATGATTGGTGTGACGCACCCCGAAATTTAGTTTTTATTCCTTTTAAAAGAAACATTATCAAGAAATAACCCCTTCATTTATTCAATTAGATCAACCATCGATAATAAACAAGAATATTGCAAAGTAATTTTCTAGGGGATATTCTCAATTTACAGCCCATAATCCATGTATGATCTATAAAAATAATCAAGTACTCTAATCAGTGACCCTGCTATTAAGGAAGGGCGCCATCAGAGATGTTTCAAGGAGATTGAAGGGCTTTTCTCTTCTAACAAACAACGCCTCAACAACGTACTATTTTTCTTTTTATAGATGATTATATTCAATGTAGGCGCCTCCCTTGTTATTTTTTCCCATATATACATACCCTGTCTGGTTTTTTAGTGTAAACTTATACAGATTTGATCCTTTGTGAAATAGGATATTAAGCACAATGGTATTTTTTTTTAGGACGACACCTACTTTATCAAATTAAGTTGACGAAAACATATAAACACATATGGACAGAGTATTTTGATCTAAATTAATAACAAAGGGATATTGACCCTTCAATAATATTAAAATTAGGGGAGAAAAATTGAAAAACAATTATATATTGTGGTTGTTAGTGGTGCTAGGTTACCCTAAAATTCACCTGGATGCCGTATATTATACGCACACACACATGCACACGCATGTATACTAAACACACCCTCTTATATTACATAACGAATTCATTCATTCATTTGAACAGGTTTCTGAAAATCGCCCGGAAAAGCGGTGTAAAATTTTATAGCAGGCAACGTGGCCGGAAGGAAATTACATTTAATTGTTGCAGTGAACAAATAATAGAAATTAATGTGACGCGCTAGTTTTCAACGAGTTTTCAACACAATTTTCTAAGAGTAGAAAAACAGAGTTTTTTTTAGAATAGAAAAAAAATTGGCCTTCAACTATAGGAATAAAGCTGGAATTATTTATAGATTATAAACCGGAAACGGGTGCCTAATGTTTGGTGTAAGTTTAGGTGAAAAAAAGAGCGTACAACAAGCACTCTTCCGACTTTGTACATTCCAATTCAAATATATCAAGACTGTTGAGATTAATGGACCACCCTAATAGGAAATAACGATGCTGATAAAGAATTCTCTTAATGCATTCTTTATTTAAAACTAACTAGTGTGAGAATAATTAAGTCTTATATCAATTATACAATTGGTTTTATCCAGTTATTCATAAAATAATTGAAATACAATCTTTACAATGGAATCTTTTGTGAATGTTAATTTTCTTCTAAAGGGTCTCTTTGCATACTAACTGCAACATAAAATCGATTGTTTCAAAGAAGCTTTTAATTTCACATCAAGACGAAAATGTTTACAAATGCAAAGCACGTTATAATTATGAAATAACAACCGTATATTTCAACGAAAAAGATCTGTTATGGCTAGTGTAGAAGGTGAGAAGACTTGAAAGGGCTTCATCACTAGCTTGATACCTTCTAATTATTTTTGGTATGTTTCCAATACCTTATTGTTAGACAAGATAGAAAAAAAAAACAACGTCCAATCTAATAATAAGAGTGTAGAACATTTTGAAGAGAACACATTCATCACCAACTGAAAACTTGTTCCCTTCGAAGAAAATTCTTCACAATACAGATTCCAATCTTGAATAAATTAAAAACTTGTAGCTCGTATTAAAATCAATCTCACTTTTTTTGTATATAAACATTGAGATAAATCAGTTTTCGCAGGTCTTAATACTGACAACAAAACAAACCAAACCAAAAAAAAGAGGAAACAAATCTTTCAAATCATTAATTAAGATTTCACAACTATGCGAGACCTAGATTCGAATCTCTTGATAATATTGTGTAATGGTGGCATTGGAATGCTATCGTGTTCAAATCTAAAGGGATTTAGAACAAATCTACCCCTTAGTCGCCGGGCCCGATAAGGCGACTCGATGACATCGACTCGTTTGTCTGTCTAAAAAGGGTCGTTGCTAAGCTTCTCAAATACCATACGACTTATATACAGACACCCCGATGAGAGATTACACAAGCAACCTATAAGGGAGCTGTTTATTTATTTATTTATTTTTTTCTCAAACTGGCATCAATCCAGACAAATACACACTTGTTTCACAATTAACACACGTCTAAAATTATTTTATACACGAACCTTCCGGCAAAACTGTGAAATTTGGCACTACTCTTGAAGTGGAAATTTTTGAATTTTTCAACTTTTGCCACATAATTAACCCTAGAAACATATACACACACCCACACATATACGAACGTGATTTATTTGTTTTTGGAACGTTTCACATATGGGTGGTGTGTTAACAAATTTTCCTTTCACCCTCTCTTCTCTGCTTAGACAGTTTCAAAATTTTTAATGGAATTCTACAGATTTTTGACTCTGGTATGCTTTTAATAGTTGAGACGAAATTAATGATTTCAGCCTGGTTGGTTGGGGAATTTTATGGAAACGTATAATAATGAGTATGTATAGTAATATTGTTTTTTGGGGGAGAGGATACATTTCTTCACTGTTGTCTGATTTATAATATCTATGTGGAGAAATTGTTGGAAGCTGATAATAAACTTTACACTAGTCAAAGTAAATATTTACAGTGATGATGGCTATACTAGTCAACACTGTAATGTCATCAAGCAATAGATAATTCAGGTCATTAATGAATTTGTAAAAAATTTCGTTTACTATTGTAGTAAAAAGTTGGTAAAAAAAATTAAAATACCACCCGGAGTGCAAGAGACACAGGTGGTAATGACTTACATGTCGTATACCACAAAAGCTTTTTACTGAAATTATCCGTCTAGCCAATGCATCAACAAGTGGTTTTCGAATAAAAAGAAATTAAATCCTCTGCCAGTCAGACCAATGAAAACAAATAAGCTCAAACTTTATTTAGGTACCTGCATATATGGCAGTTTTTGTTAAATTTTTCCAATTAATATTGAATTAACATTCAATAAAATGGAGCAATTTTATAGACTTGATAAAAAATTATATTTTTAACCATTATACAACCAGGAAGTGACGGTATTATCAAAGAAGCCTTCAATTTTCAATCAACTAATTCAAGTGAATGAATGTAATAGGTCTTGTTAAAATAAACTTTGATAAATCGTGGTTAATTATAACAAAATTTTTATCTTGTTGAAATGTTTGTTAGCATCTCTCCCAAGCCAAATGCAAACACATATGTGCTTATCACTGTGACACTGTCTTCTCTGTCTGTTTGCCTCTCTGGAAACACCATCATCATCAATAGTTTGATTCACGAAAATTTTTATTATAAATTAATATTTTAGTTTTATAATAATAATAACAAATTGTTCCCGATTTTAGAACAGGAATTTTTCGTTGATTGTGTAATAAATCTCTTGGAACAGTGCAAGCGATAACTCTTTAATAATAATTGTCAATTATCTGTCTGTACTCTAGGATTTATTTGATGGAATGCATCAAAGTTCATGAACTTTTTGATTACAAACTTACAACTTATAGTCGAAGAGGAACATTATTAACTGTGACGATGTTTTGGTTTTTTGACGCGTGTATATTTTGTACTCTGCAATGAATGGACACCATTGTCAATCTGTCCAATGGAGTGTGATTGAATTATTCATAATACAGAGTTTACGAACAACCCATAAACACAATTTAAATTTTTATTGTATTCAATAGATGATGGTACCACTTAGTTTTTAATAAAATTTATAGAGGTGTGGTCCTGTGGACACACACACGAAAAGTTTTCACCATACCTAACTGTTTTCTATCACCATTTGGAAATTAAGAAGAAAAGTCGCGTTGATATTCTTATCAACAACTATTATAGCAATGGGAAAAGTACACTACCATTTATAGAATTATTGAATAATTCATTTTAAACATGACAGAATTTATTTACATTCACTTGTATTATTCAAGTACGCTCAAGAACCGTTGACCCTAAACAATAACTTTATAAAATTTTGGGAATATTTCAGAGCTTCCCACCCATATAGACACAAATCCAGGACGCATTTCAACTTGTGTTGTACTCTCTATCCAGTCGTTCCAATTAATTATCCCATCGAAGCCACTCAAGTTATTATGACTCACCCCAGATATATTTACGAACGCAATTCTATCCAATCAAAGTTATAAAACTTTAATGAGAATGGATATAATAATAATTTTTCAATAATGTATTAACAACAACCACACTAAACGTGACTGAATCAAACTGTTTGAATTGAAAACGATAACAAAACGCGAAATATATAGCCGACATGGTGACGTCATATTATATTATGATGTCATTAAAATTTTTTCTTAAATTTTTTTAAATGTCTATGTCACGTTCGTTAATAATTTTTTTTAATTGTTCTTTAAGCTCTCCGGTTAGTTACCAGAAAATGTGGGCTGGAATTTAGAAGGTTCCACGATTATATGTACAGATGACAGTATTCATGAGAGATCTTTTTAATTATGGATGATGGTCGAAAAATTGTCCTTAAATTAATACCAAATAGATTAAATTCACATTAGTCCACCACCTGTTGACAGTAGTTTCCGATTACATATTTAACGAAAAAATTTGGCATTAGTCCTAGAAGAGCTAAATTGGAAGTGTTATTCGACATGCCTATTTATATACAAATATTGAGTCAAGTGCAACCATTTTCGAGTTTTCTTTGTAAACAGGAAAAACTATAGCCTTGAGTCGTTTTTTTTTTTAGAATTTATTTGCAACGATAAATAAATAAACGGGCGTAAATTGTTGATAATGAGCATTAACACCTGTATGTGTTATCAAATATTGTATACGCCATTAAATACAAAAGAATTAGCTAATATTATGAAGTAATAATACTTTGGTTAGGAAATATCTCTTAAAAATTTCCTGTTTGCCTTGTTATCTCTAATATTATGAAGATTTCTCTTCAGGAATTATCAGGAAAATGGAAAACATTTTTTTGATATGTTAATAAAATAAACATTAGATGAGTCAAAATAAAAAATTTCATGCAACCTAAACTACTAAAGATCATCGTTTCTCATGCAGAACGAGGAGGAGGTGGGCTTGTTGCACCTCCCGAAAAAAGTTGAATGTCCTCTTCTCTCTGTTGTTGATTTCGTTACACGGTTAAGGTTTTTTTTCGAAACCATATGTATTCGTGAAGAAAAAAGAAGATGCGACGCGACGTCCAACAGTCTAGAGAGGAATTTACTTCACTACAGGCAGTCCATGATTGTAAAACACCTGTAAATTCTGCATGAATGACTCTATATGAGTTTCTATATAAACAATATTAACAACCCACGGTTTACTATTTGTGTGTGTGGATATGATGTGTGAATAAATATGATTACATTGCCATTGATGGAGGGTCGAGGCCGAGCGAAAGTTGTTTTGGTGAAAATTAACACAATTTTAGGGTCAACGGTTAATTATGGTCTATGAAGCTTCTAAATGTTGTTATCTATCGAGATAACTTTTTAACGTGTTCATTCCAGAAATTTAAAAGAGAAATTATTAGAGGAATTGTAGAAAAGAGCCATTAAATTTTTAGTTTTAACTTTAAAGCTCTTTCCATTCATCCTTTAGAAACATAAAAAAATTTACGTCTTTTCAAACCTATTAATTATTAATAGTCGGTAGAGAACAATAGCTTCCCAACAACTAGAAGAAAGTGTGTAGAAGACTGGGGAGTTTTCATCTTAACGATGTCAAAAACCGGCTGGAATTTTTAGCTGCCGCGTGACTTTATGATACATTGTTAGGGTGGAGTTTCAAAGCTGATGCATTTACCAATGTAACACAACCACTGATGTTATCTTGGTTGTTAAACAATGTACATACGCCAGGTTTTATCAGCAACAAACTTGTTAATTCAAGACATCTCAAATACCTCTTCGTACTTACACATAATTCTTATTATCATATACAATCTTTCACAGAATTCATCAACAATCCAAGAAACTTTCAAGGCTAAAAATGGAAAGTCCGCTAATATCATTGAATGTAATGGAAAATTAAAATTTATGAATCAACCAACCATTAATTCGGTCATATTTATTATTTCATCAAGATAGAGAAGTGGCAAATAGTTTACTGTATATGGTTGTTGTTCTGACAAGATTTATTACCAACAACTCAATTCAATTGAACAGTTAATTCAATTTTATGATTTTACTGTAAAGATTTAGATCCGTTTTTGTCTGACTTTCCTTTTGCTGGGTGTGTGGTGGAATACTACCGGCAATAGTTAGACCACCCTAAAACCGACTTGTTTAATATTATGTGCTGAAAGGTAAATCGGTGGTCGCCTTGTAACCAGTAAAAACTTCCTGAGAACGTGATCTTAGCTAGTATTTCCAGTAGAAACCTATGCAAACGTTGTAAGATTAACAATTAAGTTGAACGTGGAAGTATTTATTCAACTTCAATTTTTTGTCTCCCAACCAAAAAAAAAACCACTACAGTGATAAATTAGGGTAGATTCTTTGTTGTTACTTTAGTTAATCCGAGATAAAGAAGAACGTTCCAAGAGACACAGAAAAAAGGAGCAACACGACGACCTTCTTCTTCTTATTAAAATTAAAATTATTTAAATCCTCTTTAAATTTTCATGGCGGCATCTCTCAGGTGACATTTAATATTCACCTATTTAATAGAAGAACAATTTCAAGAACATTATGACGGTGAGACTAAATTTATAAGAAAATTAATCGGTAAATTACAGATTACAGGTAGGTCTTGGTTATTATTAGTTGTAATTACCTCATGATTACCTTACTAACACAGAACTAATGAATGAATCACCGTCTAACACCTTCTATTCTATTTTATTCAACATAAACCAACTTCCTTGTCTAGCTTCAAATATGGAAAAGAAGGTTGTGATTTTAAATTAGTGCTTTACAAATACAAGTTTCCCGTTAGTTGGTTAATAGGTCAGTTTTTCCTCCATTAAGTAATTTGCTTTTTTTGCTTTTACTACCATTTTAGCGTAAAAACATTAAATATAATATTGCTACTTGTGTTGTAAAAACCTAATGGACAGTGGAAATATAATTTCGAACTTTATGGGGGGTTGTTTGGAAACAATTCGGCCAAATTTTTTGATCGAAATCCAAACGGTAATTCTCATTATTAGGTTGACCTATGTTTCTATGGAGGCTATGGGTGGCAAAATTTTTAAAATAAAAGAGTTGCATCTTCATTAAACAACAACAGATACCTCTATTCATGTCTTGGAAGAAAAATTAAAAAAGAAACTAGAAAGAAGAGTTGAGACTGACTAAGATTACTGTCTGGTTTTCACGGCGAGACACTCAAAGATAAGCTAAAAATATTCCAAGTCCTTCAAAACTTCTTCCTGTTATATACATTATTATACGATTAAAACATCACATTTTCTATAACAATCAAACTATAATCTATTTCGATTTCTCAACTTAATGGTCTAGTGTCCTTCACTAATTTCTGATTATCGTGTAAGGACATTTATTTTATGATATCGATAACAGGACGGTAATAAGGAATATTTTTGCATTATTGCCACATTGGCTGTTGTTTCTTCAACACTGCATTCACTGCAATGCAGTTCACACACAAATAGAATGGAGATGTCTGACCAGTTCCAACTGAGAAAGTCAAAACATAAATGTTGTAGTTGTTTGCGTGCGAAGAAGATCCATAGAATGTTTGAAATATTTAGTTAATATACATACATAGAAGAAGAAATGGCAGAATACCGGTTGCAGCAGGAATTCCAAGTGATTCTATTCAGTCTACTGCAACTTGATGATGTAGACGTAGAAAATTCTCAACAGAAGAAAATACGGCCAAGGTTCTTTTTGTTCAATTTAATTTTATAACTATAATCGCACGTACGGACCATTTGAATTTTGAGCAATTAAGTGAAATTTAAAATAAAAAAGTTATCAACAAATTAGTTTGGACTTGAGATAATTTAACTCAAACATTAATGTTTGCCAAATAAAAAAACTTTAGCCAATGTTAAGGCTGTGATTGTGTGGCAATTTTATCCTCTCCTTCAATCATACATCAAGGCCAGTAAGGAAATTAATGTTTGAAAAAGAATATAGTTAATAATAGCAGCTAACATCATTGTTGATAATCGTAAGATTCCGCCTTAGTAAACAAGGAATAGTCTTTAAATAAATATGTAAAAGTAATTTTGGACGGTTAACAGAGATGAAATATCTCAGATTAGTTCTGTACTAATTCCTTTCGTAATAATTTCACGTTTTTAAAACAGCTATTTACCCAAAAAAAAGAAGCCATAATAATACACAGTTGAGTGATTCTGGTACATTATAAAAAAGATTCTCCGTTAGCAAATGTTCAGATTCAAAGTTGAACTTTTCGAAATCGATTGAAGGAATTCGTCCAAAACGTAATTTGTCTTTCGTAATACCACCAGAATAAGAAAATATACTTAACGACGAGGAAAAAAATCAATAAATCCTACCAACATTCTAAAAATAATACCACCCAAGTACCTTTTTGAATAATAATTCATCACACCAAACGAAAGAAACATTCTAATAAATCTCAATGAAATCCAATCAGAAATGTCTGAAGACAAAAACCGGCGAAAACTTGATGAACAACAAGACACGAACTTGACATTATAATGAATTAAAAAAAAAAACTGAACCAAACCAAAATCGAAAAAAAAACCGAATATATTGCGGAATTATGCTTAGTTTTTCGATCAACTGGAATTCACATGGGGAGGTGTGAAAGATAGGAAAAAAAGGATAAAAACAAAAAGGATAGCCAAAGGTTTTCGACGTTCTGCCTGACTAGAAGGTAATTTGAAAGGATCACGATGGAGCGTGAAACTCATCTCAAAGTCCGTTGATATAAAATCCTTTTTCGGCGAGTTATTTCAAGCTAACAGAGATCAAACTTTTAATCTGAAAACACCCAGTGCCTCCCCATGATACATATCTCGAATAATTAAACAGTTTATTGCTGTCAAAATATAAACATTACGTTCATCTTGAAATGTAGTAAAAGAGAGAAGCGTACAAATATTTGAATTGAATTCGGAAGATGTTATTTCGTTTTTCTTTTACGTTTTTAATGTTATTTACATTTTATCATTGGGCTTTATAGCCTTTGGACGGCACTAAAAATAAATTCGAATTAATTCGTTAGCAGCTAGCTTTGGGAACTAACTAGTTGTAAATAATTTAAAGAAAATCTCGAAAACACGCTAATTGTTAATAACTTTTTTTGGTTTCAATAACGTTTTCATGTGAGAAAACCTGTTCTCCAAGTTTTTCGATACATTGCATATGGATCTGGTTTTAATTAGAGTTCGACGAGCGCAAGTTGACCATAATCATAAATTGATATCACAACAGGAATGACAGGATTTCAAATAGGATTTTACAAGAATGCACGAAACGATTCCCAGCCAAACTAGGACATACCATCAAATGATGATAAATCCTGAACTCATTTCAGAATGTGGCCTCGTTTTCAACATCACAGTCAAGACATAAACCCATACTATAACACGCCCTATATTGAAATAAATTCAATATCACAAAACTGGTCAAGTCGTTCCAAATTAATAGAGAGGGAGAATTGGCTACAAAGACCCAACCTGTAAAATTGATCCTCATCGATTCCTTTTCCAAGGACTAACCTTTAGGATTCTTTACGTACAAAGAATGGTAAACAGATTAAAGTTGATGTTCATTTTAAAAAATTTGTTTGATTATTTGATCGATTCTGACAAGCTCCCATACACTTCTCTCGTTGAAACACACCCAATGACGTAATTGTTACTAGAAAATATAGAACATAGGGGCGGGTAATTGAAATTTATTCCAACTATTCGAGGTCCACTCAATTCCAACGAAATGTCGACAAGACTGACATTGTTTTTGTTTATTTTTCAAACCCTTCAAAATGTATGTACGTATATGTATGTAATATATGTGTATTTATTAAAGGGAAATAAAATAAAAATAATTCACGATCTGAAACGGAACATAACGGATGGATATAGTTGTATAAGGGGCGGGGGCGATGATTTATCATTCGGAAAGAGGGGTTGATTCCCGGTGGTTGTGCCGCCATTCTTGGCGTAACTAACAACAACAACAACAGCAGCAAAAACCAACTAGAAGAGCATCTTCAACAAGAGGGAGAAATGCTGATCAGATCTAGAAATTTATTAGCATACATTTTAGTATGGACAACCCTTATTATAATAAAGTAATTAAATATAGATTTATTATAATTTTATTCAATCAAAATTTGATGGAAATTGTTCAAATGATTACCTTGCAAATATGACAACACTACTAGATAGGAGCGAAGTCTAAACAATTGACTTGCAAATAGAAAATCTCTTAAATAATAATTGACAAAATTTACATCATATTGTCAAGGTTGGAAATTTTTGGACTTTATCCAAACTGTTTCATGAAGTTATCGTAAATTTAGAAATGAAATTAATATATCAATTGGTTTTCACTGATGGACAAATTTGATCAAAGATCAAGTGATTTTTTCGAGAGAGAAATCACACTTATTCTAAATGTACAGAAAAAATTTTTTTTTGGACTAATTCCCGAACATGATATCATATCTAAGTTAAGATGAGACATATGCTGTTATTGAACCCGAATTTTTTTTTATTTTTAAATTATAAAACACGGAATTTTGATGAACATTCTATATTATTATTATTATTATTATGTATATGTCTAGTAAACAAGCTTTAGAACTTCTATCGCACTTGCATAATGCAATCAATCATAATATAAATAACTAGTTTTATAAATAAGTTTTTCATGATAAGACAAGTAATGTTATTAAATATAAAACAACGTTCACTGAAACTTCCTAGACGATGATGATAAAAGACGAAACATCATCATCATCATCATCTTCAAACAGACTCACTTAACCCCATTAAAGCTCATCATATACGTTTGAAAATTTTAAAGTCGCATCTTGATTAATGTAGGTTAAAACGAGATGTATACGGAACAGTTTTCTTAAATCAAATTGTATGATAACAACAAAATATGAAACAAACACGAAGACATACAATTCTTATAAAAGTTAACAAAACAAATAGCTTCTATAATTGTCTAGAATAATAACAATATGATAAACAACGAGGTAAACAGGCGTTTTAGATAAAAGCAAATTATAATAATACAAGCCTTATTCTTCATTATTCTGTGTGATTATTTTGATATTTACACGTTAACACTAAGGGCGCTTAGGGAGAGAGAATAGTGAGAATAATGTTGCTTTTGTTAAAGAAATTTTTTTCCATCATTGCGACATATCTCCACAAGAAAGCAACGGACTAGCGGAACTAGAACGACCATCAGGCGGTCCCCAATAAAAATAAACAATTTCTCGACATAAAAACACCATCAATCTTCGGCTTTCTTGTAATCAAAAAAAACAAAACAAAAAAACAACGAAATACAATATAAACACAACCCACAAAGTTGCGAGCTTTTATGCATTTCCAAAATTATGCAAGACCTGTTTTTCACTCTGGTGGGCTATTAATATTTAAATATGACCACTGGATCTCTAAATGTGGCTTGGTACCGAAATATCAATTATTCACCGGTAGATTGTCATAATTACTGATATTTTGATATTTAGGAAGAAAAAAGTTAATAATTAGAGATTAGAGCTTACCGGTGTAGAGAAGCCCCAAAAGAATCCAAGAGATTGTTTTAATCTTCATCTTTCTGATTGGAAGAAGTATCCGACAGGAATTTAATGTTGTTGATTAGAAGAAAATAATGATAAAATTAAAAATCTAACACTAACACAAAACACGTTGTTATTTTTTTTTTCTTAATAAAAACCCACATTCACTAATTCGAAAGGACAACTAAGCTCTCGACAGCGGCAAGTCCTCTGCTCTATGCAGCATTCGCGGGACAAAGCTGAGCGTATTTTTAAACAGAACGCTTGCGCATTCCTCTATTCGCACCAAAGCAAGAATGGAACTTCGTTATATTAGAGAATTCTGTATACAACATTCGAAATCGAAAACGTTCTTTGGATAGAAAATGATTAATGAAAGATATGTTTTGCATTAAATATTTATGCGAACGTGTTATCGCCACCAAACCTCATTATTATTCATTGATTATATGTAGTGGTGGTGGTTGCGGTTCCACATATCATAGGTGTGACTGGAGGTATTTTATAATACTGGGGAAAAAAAAATAGACGACCGGAAGGATAATGTCAGCATTTTTCCCTTAAAAAAAAATTGACCACATTTGCATTTGCATATTATCGATGATGCACCACATGCCAAAGGTGAAACTGAACAATGCATAATTGTTCTAATTAAAAAAATAAGCGAAATTTTTGCACACATGCAAGAATCAAAATCCACATACTTATTACAATTAGCATTTTGTTATTGGTGTGTTATCGAAATATGCCGAAAATTATCACAAAAGGTCCGGAGACCTTTATACAAACTAGGCAATTATAATTATTTCATTTAAATAAAACGTTATCATAAGACAATTTCAAACCGCAATTAAATAATTCTTTCATATGTTTATTAATAAATTGGTATTTCCATCACGCAACTTAAATGTAAAATCTTTAAATATAACCATTCCAGTCATCCAGTCATAAAACCGTATGAGAACTATATTTATTAATATTATCAATGTATTATATACAAAATAATAAAAATAAATAAATATTTTTGATTGAATTAATATATTTTTACGATTTCCTCAATCTTACAATATAATCAACAGATGAATTTTATGAATTAGTACAAAGTCAAGATAAAGTACGGACCATTTCGGTTGTTTCCGTATAGCAGAAATACAATAGAATTCTTCTTGTTTGAAAATTTTCAGAATTCACCACAAAAACCGCATATATTTGTTGCATTTGAATGAATCATTTGATTGGCTAATTAAATGCCGTATTTCTATATGTTTATCTAATTTTCTATATAAATGTTATATATTTTTGGTCTGTAACAGTTTATTTTTGTTTTGATGATTATACAGGCCGATCTGAATTTTATGATAAACATATAAATACTTATAAAGATTTTTATGCAATACATGACTTTAAATCATTTCCCGGATACCAGAATTCTGCCACATTTTTCTAATAAATTTTCAATGACAATAATTTACGAAATTTCCACAGATTTGGTAATAGAACTAATTATAAATATTGATAATGGAAATTTTTGGATTATTTATCTTTATTTGATATTTTTCTCTTACAAGAATAATTCAATCAATGGCTGATTAATTTGTTTATCTATTTAGTTTTGATCAATGGATCAGTTTAAAAGGTATTGTTCTATTCATTTATAGTTTCAATAATAAATTACTGACCCATATAGTCAACAAGATTTTGCATCTATTGTTTGTATAATAATTGATTTAATTATCTATAGAAAGACGACAAATTATAGTTAAAATTTTGCAAAAATACACGCTATAAAAGTCGGCAATATTTCTATAGTTAGGTAGGTATACCATGTAGGAGCAGCTGTAAAACTTCCGACAAACTATAGAAAATTTTTACCTGGCTTGTTCAAAAACCCTTGACATTCCAACAAATCTGCCATAATTTACAAGGGCTATTTGTGGTGGTGGATAGGTGATGGTCAAGGTATACAGAGGCGCTCTTTTCAGCTCGTGCCCCATTTATAACATTTACAAAGATCTATTATCTCTTGCTAAAAATCTATTTACCTATAGAGACTTCTAGAAATTTCACACATTTCCGATATTGAGGAAAAAGAAACACAGTTGTTTTTTGTTGTTGTTGTAATATAATTTAATAAAAATGATAGAATGCAATTATAATGATACTCTCAAAGGCCTGTCACACAAATTTGCTGATAATATCGTGGCCACTGTGACGCTAATCAAGCTTTAATGTCAAACGAAGTTAAATTTGAAAGGGACAGCTGGTTAACGTCGATTAACCATAAAACTTCCGACTAGATAGGGACTAGGGAGAGAGTATAACTGTTATTTATTTTTCCCTAAAAAAAAACACTAATTAACTTGACATTTCGATATGTCTCAATAAATAAGGGTGCTGATTTTTTTCCTAATTATTATTAAATGCGGCATCTCTTCATACTATATACAGTAGAATCTCGAAACCGTGAACAAAAAAAAACGGAGGCTTTTCACAGTATCGAATTTGTTCACGTTAGCGAGTGAATAAAAAAAAATTAAATATGTGTTTACATCCTTCATTAAACAACGATTTCACAAAGGGTTACTAGAAAAAAAGTCACTAAGAATTGCAGGTTAGCGATAAAATTCAGGTAAACCCATAGAATTGAAGAGTAGTTGGCTATAAAGAATTGTTCACATTATCGAATTATGCGCTGTTCACATTATCGGATTAAAATTGAGATATTTAACGTTCACACTAACGAGATGTTCACAGTAGCGCATATTCACGTTAGCGAGATTCTACTGTATAATTAACGATTAAACTTTGCCGCATTAATTTAATTAATAAATCAAAAAAAGAACGTCCTCTGTTTATCGTCTATCATTAACATGACTTTAATCGACCTAATTTCGAACAGTTCATGAGTGGATTATTATAAATTAATCAAAATTTATTGGTCTTTTAAATGTCTGGTTGAACAAATAAATTAACAAAATTAGTGTGCAATATTTCTAAAATAGTATCTTTTCTATTCTTATCTGACGAGAGATCTTTTAAACAATTTCCTATGATGTTGTCAATTTGCATTACAGTTGCGGCAACAGTTAATTAAACTAAATAATTAGTTGTAATTGACAACTTCCATATTACACTATTACATCACCAATCGATTGCGTTAAATCGTTAAATTATTGACTTGCTAATTTGATTAGCAGCACTACACACGTACAATATAGTAATACAAATAAATTGTTGGCTTTATTTGATTGTCATATTGCTAATTCTTGATTGTAGATCTACGATGATTTATTATTAATTGTTGTTGAATTTTCATTATTTTCTGATGATATCATTTCACATGATTAGAAAATTGTTTCAAGTATTAGGTTTATAAACGGTTTTTTTATATACTATTGTTCGATTAGAATATATCGTTGGAATAAAAAGAGAAATTTATAAACGTGAATTAATTTTGAATGAAGACCAAATTCAACCCATGAAGGAAGTTTATACAAGACTGATTGTGAGTCATTGGTGATGAAAATTTATTGATGATTGCTTAAGGTATTCGAGGAAGAACATATGTATTAACAATGTAAAATACGAAATATGAAAGCTTCTGTGGTCAAGAACAGGGTTTGGTTTTATGTGTTTTAATTCTTAGAAGTTCATACTATATTTTAAACGATTGCACTTTTATGACTACAGAGAGTAAAGTGTCTTTGAAGCAAAAGCGTTAAATTTCAATTATAAAACAACAAAAACGGACGAAATGTAATACCTGTAATGAAAAATATGCGTAATTAGGTAGAATGTTGGAGAGCAATTTTATTACATTTAAGCAATATTTGTAATAAAATAACTGAATTAATTGTTGCATTCTTCAATTTTATTTGTTTTACTCTATTTATAACGTGTCTATTGTATAGCTGGAGCTTATTTGACGTGGTTGGGTTGTTTTAGCAATAGAGTAAATAAGCATAACGTTGTTTGATGACTTATTTGCCGTAGGTATTTATTTATTTACACATTTTTCCATTTAATTGTCTTCTAAATGCAGGACTGGGCTGGAAGTTCTGCTAAGCTGGGGACAAAACTGTTTCGTTCGGCTCAGGACAAAGTCGTACAGTTATAAATACATATAAAGAAATTTTCATCTATTCCGGGAATATACGGCTTTTTGTACAAATAGGCTTCCATATAAACTTATGAAAAAAATCAAATCCCGTTGAAATTGCTAAAGATTAAGGGCTTTTTCAATTAGTATTTACTTAGGACAGAACAATACCGATTATAGGCCTCCTAAATTATTATGATTTTGAGCATCGCTTACACTTGCCAGTACAGATTACTAATAGCTAAGCATTGAAGCCTTAATATCTGCAGCTATCATTCAGCTGTATTGGTTAATCAAAAAAGTGCAATAAAATTGTAAAAGGTGCAAAAGGTGTCAGGAAACAAACGGACATATAAATTTTTTTCCGAAACTACTAACACTATGCGGTAAAAGACGACTGTAATCATTTTATTCCAGAGTCTATCAACCATAAAGGTCTAAGGATAATATAAAAAATTATTATGTTTTTGACAATGCTTATAGGCAGTGAAGCATTATTGCATGTTTTAAAATTTTACTTTCTGCTCATAAGTTGACAACACATTATTTAGAGGTGTATATTTGGTTGCCTATCCCAGCACTGCGCTGATTGAATTAAAGGGTTTGGTTACGGTAGCTGGCTGGCTGTTTCAGGTTCAAAATTCTTCTGTGATCATTCTTCTTAATCATCCGTTTTAAAAATAATTAGTTAACTCATTCCTTTTAATTGATGGTAAATTTCAGCAAGATTTTTAGAACTAAATGATGGACGTAATTATTTTTGTCTGGTTACACCAATTATCAGTAATAAAACCTTTACATGGTTGATTATTGTCGTAATTCTTTCAATTCCATTCGTTTTCTTAATTATTATTAATTAAAAACAGTGCAGGAAAAAATCGAAATTCAATCTGAATTAGTCATCATAGTTATATAGTTTTATTCATGCCACACACACAAAGATGCTTATCCCAGTGGTATAGAAATTAATTAAATAAAATTTAAATGATGTCTATTTTATTCAATTACATTACAATTGACATACAATATCGAATTAAGGCATGTGGTTATTTAAAATTAAAAAAAACTGCTCTATTGTTATTTACTTTTATCCGATCTAGTAACAGTCACCTTGAATTTTCATCAATGAATGAAACCTCCAATTGGAGATTTCGTTCATTTTTCACATATTTAATTCGATTTTACAAACGGTTTTACTATATTTTCAGTATTTACCTTTCAATTTAAGTTTATTATTGTTAATGGACAATTAATAAATATTCAAGAGACATTACAAATTTGGTTTTGTTTATTTTATGATCCTAAAAAGGCCTCCTTTTGATTAGATGATTATATAGAAAATCAAGGAGCAGTAATGTATGTATATTTTTAATTTAATAATATCAGTGACAAGAAAGCTAATTGAAATAGAAGTACTTTTGAATGGACAACACAGTGTCCCTCTAGTAATTGTTATGATGCCTTGCATCTGGTATAATCGTCTGCTCGTCATTTTATCACAAGCTGTATTTATTAGTGTTTGTTCTTTAATACAATCTCGCTATTAAATACGTATCTCGAAGTGTTTTTCTCTTCCAATAATTTTAATTAATTAAATAATAATGGCAATTAATTTATATTTATTTATTGTAATTTTTGTTAGTTTCTATCGGAATTATTATTGTGAGACAGTGGCTGATTTTTTAAGTGTTCCCACTACAGTAAAAGCTCAAGAAAATAATACTGTACTTTTACCGTGTTACCTGAATACTGCCTCTAATGGTAAGCTTAAAAATTTGCATAATAATTAATTTGATTTGATATCCCCAGTGTGATGTTTTAAATATTCTAATTGACTATTACTACAATCCCTATCTGACTTCCTTATTTAACACGAACGGATACCTTCAATCTGAAAATGTTTATAAATTTTTGACGAAAATCTGACAATTTTATGTCGATTTCAATGATTTTAGATGGAGCTTTTGCTTTAGCTATACGATGGTATAAAGACGACGAACTTTTATTGGATAGCGCCAATGAATCTGTACCATATCCGGATGGTCTTATGCTATGGGAGAATGGTTCATTAGAAATTTTCCGTGTAAAACCCGAAGATACTGGTATTTATATTTGTGAAATACTAAGACCTGACCCATGGAGTCCCATTAAACAACGGCATGCTATAGAAGTTTTACGTGCGTATAATTTTCCAATTAACTAATTGTTTTCAATTAATGTCGAACATTATAGATCCTCCATCGGTAGAATCATTTCCCTTTAATGGATTTCTACAAGTTAAACTTGGTGAGGAAGTTCGAATGTCGTGCAAAGGAAGTGGAGTACCATATCCTATAATAACATGGTCAACAAAGGTAAATTTAATGAAATTGTCAATCTTGATAATAACATTGTTGTGTGGTTATAAGGGTGAAGAGATAAAACTTATAAATCCACGTGAATTGTTGAAATTCACAGCTAATGATCGTCATATGGCTGGAACTTATGAATGTATAGCAGCTAATGGTGTTGGTGAACCGGCAAAGGCACAGATCGATCTTAATATAATTTGTATGATCTGTTTGTAAATTTTTAATTTTTTAATTAACTTAATTTTGCTTGTTTGAATGGAAAATTTAGATCCACCCGAAGTGATGACGTCTCGACATTGGATCCATACAGCTCCCGGACATCGTGTACAACTTGAATGTAAAGTTTCCGCCGATCCGGAAGCTACAGTTACTTGGACTAAAGGGGAAGTTCCTGTTCCGTTAGACAATAGAGTTTTTCGTTCAAAAGACGGCGATAAACATCTTCTTGTTATCAAAAATGTACAAAGAAGTGATTTTGGGATCTATACATGTAAAGCTATTAATGAGCTAGGACAAGGAGACATTCAAATTCAATTATCTGGCAAGTTTTCGAGTTCATTTTAAGGAAATCTTTATTTTATGATTTGTTTTAGGACTTCCAAATCCTGGCGTTTTCAAGAAGACGGATGATAAGAACAAAAACTCGAGAGATTCGTATACTTTAATTTGGGAAGTCGATAGTTATACGCCGATTATTGAGTATAATCTGTGGTTTCAACCTTATAAACCTAAAACCGGCTTAAGTAAACCGAACTGGACAAAACTAACTATCCCAACTGAACATAGTTCCGGTCCTGTTTACTCAAAATCATATACAATTAGAGGATTAAAGGAGAAAACAGTATATGAAGCTTTATTGGTATCAAGAAATCGTTACGGATGGTCTAAACCGTCACCGATTTTAAGATTTGCAACTGCAGGAGCAGGTAACTGTGTTGTAACCATTTAATTTGAATTAAAAATATCTATGAAATTTGTTTCGTTACAGATTTGAAAGAGGAAATCATAACACCAGTCCAAGTGAATACACAAGACAATATTATTCCATTAGATTTAAGTTCAGCGTCAAAGGGAGTAAAAATTATTATTTCATATCCACTTTTGGTGTTTCTCTTTGTTAATAAATTATGTTGAGATTGCAATGAAATTTTTGTGAAAAGTCAAAGTTCCAAACATCCTAACAATGTTAACAATTCCATGAAACAACAATAAATAAAGTTGTAACTCCTTAAAAAATGTTTTATTCTTTTTGTCCAAAGCACAAAGAGAGCTTCAGGCCTATATAGCTTTAGTCTTTGTAGCACTTTACGAATTCTTTTGCAGATGGCGCAAAGCCTACCGTTGTTCCAGTATTCGAATCAATACAGCTTTATTTTCAAAAATTTTGCTATAATCTTGTATTGTCAATAATCCTTCATCATTTTGTTTCAAATTTATAAACTAACTATAGGTTATTCAAACAGTAGGAGTTTTCTGTAATCGATCGTTTGTGGTGATACCAGAGATTAAGTTCGTAGCACACGTCGGTCCTTCCTTTTCTTCCAACAACCGTGAAGAGAAAGATTCTTCACTTGAATCTTGTTGTTTTAATCCGATTTGTACCCATGGTAACGGTGTGCGTTGGTGCGCTACAGATCGCCTTTTGGCTTGTCTTGCGTGTAGTCATTTTTATTTAATTCCTAATTGATGTCTCTTTCGTTTCGCACAACGTTCTCCGGATACAAGGCGACGAAGAAGTATGTAACATGGAAAGAAAAAAAAAACATCCATCGGTTTGAAATTTCCCTTTTGGTGTTCATTCTTTTTAAATTCAATTGACGCCTCAATTTGATAAGCGAAGTAACAATCATATTTTTAAATAAAAGTTGTGATGTAAAACTTGATGTGACTGGCTTCCAAGAATTCTTTACAAAATGAAGAACATCTTTATGCGAATATTTCCGCTGTCTGTTGTGAAAACAACACGAAATAAAAGCTCTTTTATTGAAGTTTTTTTTAAAGAATCGAGAAACAGACAATGCAATTTCAATCGACCTATCTGCCCATTGTCAACGAGACTATTATTGTTTGTGAAATTATTATTTTCAAATTTACTGATCTGTCGTCAGATATCAATATTGGTTTCTAAATTTAACATATGTGTATTGATTAATATTCTAAACACCACCTGTGAAAAGTATGAAAATGAAAATGCATATCGATCGTGGTTGAATACATTTGTGTTGATGCATTTGGGAAATTGTTGAGAGCTTTCCATTATTGTGTCTGTAATATTTGCAACATAAATTGTGACAGAGTTAGATTTCAGTTTCGTTAGTAAACCTTCACATTAGCCTTAAATTTAAACAGCAGTCTTCCGATTACAGAGAAAAGTTTTTGCCACTGCACCAACATAGTGCAAGTTCCTCGGGTTACAGGATTGAACAATAAACAACAAATTTATGTTGTTCCATATCGCTGGCACAGTCCAGATTTTACTTTTTGTAGCTTCTAGCTGTCTTCATAGCAAGAAGTTCTGAAGCTGTGAAGGCAATTTGCAAACATTTGTCGTTATTACTAAAACTAATAACATTAGTACCATTGTGAAGACAGTCTGTAGGGCTCTTTGGTTAAATAAACAGTTTACCTTCTGTATTTTACCGTATTTTTCAAAGCAAATTTGTAATACCTATGGATGAGTGAAAGAATCATACGCAACATAAAAAACATTAAGAGGGCTAAAGCGGTTTATCTTTTTTTTACATTCTACGTTGTTGGTTCAGTCCGGAATAATTCTTTCCTGATGTCGTTTTAAAATCCTCGCTAGAATAGAAAGTGAATTTGCCACATTATATGCGGATCGTAGAGATTTCGTTATTTTCCTTTTATTCCGTCACATACCATACCATGACCTGTCGGCATCACTTTATGATAATTCCGCAGAGCATGACAAAACAGCCATCTTAAATTCACATGGCGTTCAATAAATCAAATCGTTTCGATTCGGTGAGATAACGAGGTACCCAATTATCTTTTCTTCTTCTCTTTTCTTATTCAACTGTTGAATAAATACGGGGGGCATCTCTGATTTGTTAGTAAAAGATCCTTAGGGAAACTGCCGCTTCCATCCTGTTGCATTCTTCGTATGACCCATATATTAGGTATACCAATGTTCCATTTCATCCACTAACCTACTTCAGAGCGGTGTCGTCGTCGGTTGATGAATTTGGGAAGATCGTTGTATGACGTTGTCCCAGGCAGGTGAGAACGTGGGGGAGCAGGCGCGTTGGGGCGCTGGTTGTACCGGGATAAAGGCTGCCTGGGCTACCAGACTGAACGCGCAGCTCAACCAGGCGACGTTCTTTACTTCCGTCGAGACGCTCGCAACAGGTAGCTAAGCGTCGGGACGAGACCTCGCGCGACGCCGCCGTGGTGGTGTGCATGTGCCACCACCGACGTCGTCGTCGTTGCCGCCGCCTCCACCACCACCATAACTACCATCGTCATCGTCATCGGGTATATTAGCACGCAGTTTACGAGATTTATGGACATCTATTGGATGGTTTTTGTCTATAACAGTGCGTGTGTATCGAAATTGATAACGCGACGGTGAAACATTACTCGGAAAAGCGACAGTGGCTATTTACGTATGGATCTTGAACACGCTAACAGGATAGGTAATAGACCAATAGTGTTTTTGACACCAAAATTTGATTCGTCCAAAACAAAAGCATTATTTCATATTAACGAACGAAGAATATTTATTTGTTTCAATATTTGTGTTGTTAACGTAAGAATCATAACACATACAAGTCCTAGTTTGAAATCGAAAAAATTTGTTTACTTTCACTCAATTGTATTTCCTTGGAATATAAATCATTCTTCAGAAAATGATCCGTTTCCACTTTTGCCTGTATAGTTTCCTATCAACTTTTCGTCAAACAAGCCTTTTTCCAAACCATCAAATCCAAAGAATTTTGTATTATTTGCGTAAAACATAACATTAAGTTCAGTTTCTCTCCAATTTAGAAAATTTGACTTAATTCATGTGTTATGTGTATTAATTAGGAGCTCAAATATACAACTGTGTAGAAATACAATAAACTTATCGTGTTTATATGATAATTATGAAATTTAATGATCATACTGGGTCAGTGTTAGAACTGATCATTTTAAAACAGTAAATTATTTCAAGTGTAATAATAATTCAGTGATTTATAATTAACATACAAATTGCAATTTAGGAAGCTGATCTGGATTTAAATTGAAATTTTATACCATAATTTTAACATTTTGGTTCATTTGATTGTAGACCAAATTGTTAATTGAGAACATTCAATTGCCCATATATAATCAATTTGGGTCTGTCAAGATCCTGAAACGCTAGAGGTGCAAATTTATGTGGTTTACTTATCCTCCTAGATTTGCTGTTTTGTTGCATGTAAATATACTCACACAAGGGCCAACATTAGTGAATCTATCTAATACCTAATCTAATCAATGTCGAGATTTAGTATAAATTCATTTAAATAGAAATTTAAGGGAGAAGATTCAATGGAAACTTTGTTGAAGATTTACCGGGTATTTGCAGAGATTTTTTTTATAAAAATAGCTTATCAAGGGCGACTGTTTGAAGAGGCGTCAAAACTGTCGTTTCGACGTTGACATTTTGCTTTAACTAATTAAAAACTGGAAACGTTTCCATGTCTAAGAATGTGTATAAATGTTAAAGAATGATGCCCGCCTTCTTGCAGATACAGTTTTTCTATCCTAATCCATTAGATTTACATATTTTTACAGTGAAAAGTTTTCCAATAACGTACATCAATATTTCTGTAGGCAGAGCATTACCGAATATCAGCTCACAGAGGAAATAGAAAAGGATAATTCGTTGCGGAGAATTTGGTCGGTGTAAAGAACGTTCAGCGATTACACAATACAAGAGCTTTCATCCTTGCTTAATCCTTTTTAACAGAAATGTTAACTTTCAAGTTACACTTCATGTTATTTATCTACATTCACACGTTTTTTACTAGAAAAATAAATCGATATAAAGACTATTAAACTTGTTAATTTTATGAATTTTCAATGGACAGACTTGAGTTTCATTAAAGTGATAATTGGAGAAACCGAAATAGAATTTGTTTGAAAATTCAACCGTAACGGTCGATGTAAATCAATTAATGACCGAATAAATTCACCGACAGTACTCTCAATTAAAAATGAGATTTTCAGGAAATTGGAATACGATTCCTCTTCCTCTGTGAGGGGGTGTCCAATAATTGATATGGAGAAAAAAAGGAAATCTGAGTTTGAAAATAACGAACCTGTTGCCCTCCCAGTTATAATATCTAATAAGATTAAAAAAAAAAAACCCGATTCTGGTTGGTTGGCCAAGTACTTATTGCGTCATTACATCGCATATAGCTTCGAGAAGATCAACTTTTTCCTTACTTTCTTTTTTCATCATCATCATTTCCTAACAAGTACCACCCACGAAAATATATGCGAAATCAATTTCCGAGCGAGTTATTTCGAGTTAGCTCAATTCAGCAGAAACTTTAATCAGTGTCATTTCATTCAATGTTCAAACCGGGGAAGATCCAAGGGAAAGTAAAGAAGATAAAAAAAGAAAGCTTAAAACCGCGAACACATTTCACCTTTATTCGAAAATGGTGAATGCCGATTTGGTAGATAAGTAGCAAGTTCCGTATACAGATCGATCTTTATCATAGAATTAAATTCAGTTGAAAACGGTTTACTGGTAAAGCAAAAACAGGCATCGATGTGACCTTTCAAATCTGTCGAACCTTCATTTTACTAGGAAATAAACTTGATTTCCGTTGAAAATTTTTAAGATAAGTTTCAGTCTTAATTCTCTAAAATTACTTTAAATGATTCTGATCGGTAATATTACATAAATTTTACACAATTCTCAGGTTTGTTTAAATTGATTTATTCTGGACTGCAATCGAGTAATTATCTTGTTTATTATTGCCCAAGCTTTCAACAGTAATAAATTGATTTATGTTTAGAATAAGTATTCTACCTCTCTTTCATCAGTAAATTTACTATCCAATGCACTTCTTTTAATGGAAATCAGTGAACGATTTATTTTCTACAAAGAAATACGAATTTCCAAACATAACTATCCGGTTATGGAAACGTTCTATTAAACAAGTCTCTTTAACTAAATATCTGTCGAAGTTTATTTATGAATTTAAATACAACACTTTATTGCATAGAAAATTGATTTGAATATCTACAATGTGAAAACTCTCTTGTTAGTTTCAAAGTTTGTTCACAATTTTGAATTGATTTATACAGTTCAGGATATAACAATATCGGCGCTACTTTGTTTGAAAGACTCTTAAATGTTTTAATCCGACGAATTGGATAGGCAAGTTTATAAATTATATTTAACCACTTTTCCGTTCAGAATCCCAACTAATTAAAATCAAACGAAAGGGTTAGAATTGATTTAGTAATTATTCATCCGAATTGACAAAATACAAACTCATATTGAAAAACTGTTTAAAAGCTTCATAGGCTTCTTTCAATTCTACCACCGGTTGCAATAACGAAAGTATTCTATCTATTTACTGCAGGTATTGAGTATTGCGGTCATTCCTGCTGACGATATTATATTGTTGCGTGCTGAATTCCATCACAGTCTTGAGGTTAAGCGCGTGTATCTCGCCTGTGTAGGTGTATAGATTAGATCACCAGTTTCGTTTGGACGTTACCCTATTAAAAATAAACCCATCTTTCTATGCTTTGAGTTGGGTTCGGTCTTCGATCCTGAAAAGAATCATCTTTGTATGAATAAGCGTAATAGGTGAAGTGTCCGTGTAGAAAAATGGTGGATGCGCCGGGCTAGAGTTTATTCTTTCCCACTTATACAAGACACTATCTAGAAATAAATGTGTTTGTTACTAAATTAACTGTATTAATTTAGTGAAATGGTAGTTATGTAAGGTTAACTAAGGTGAAACCATCATTCCCTTATTAGTATATAAAGCCTTACAAGCATTCACAACTGGTTTCAGGCGTAATTTTAGATACTCTTGAAACGTAAATTGCAGCTATTTGCCATGCGTTTCAATTTCATTTCTATTGTACTATCAAAAGCTTAGTTCTCATATATTTGTGTACCCTATACATATAAACGCCCACATACCCTGTTTTTGATAGCTTTAGTTCATCTTTATTGTATACGAAAAGTGTAATTTAATCAAAATAACGATTGCTTAAAAAAATATAGTGAAAGTTCATTACTTTTTCTACTTGAAGTAAATGAACGTAGATATTGACAGAAAAATGATGAAATAGACGAGATATATGTACTTTAACAAGTTATCTATCTGGGATAGCCTGTTGAATAGTATTACGTCAATATTCCACAGATCGTTTCAGCAACATGTTGGGAGATGAATTTATATATATATAGTAAGTTAGCAATCTGTATAAAAGACGAAGATATACGATTAGTAGTAGTAGGTCGATAGGAAGGAGATAAAGGTACCATTAGGATCATCTAATTGCCTTCTAGACAAACATTAAAACGTCTGACGAGTGTTAGTTTAATTCAAACCTTAAATTTTGTGTGTTTATAAATTGTCCATTTCTTCTCATTTCTGTGAACAACAAGCGTTTCATTGATGTGGTTCCATATCAAGTACAGTAGCACACCAATAATCTAGACACGTTAGTTACCCGAAATGATTAATTATTCCGGATAACCGGAGCTATACTGTACTTGTTTCATTCAATTGTTTATCCAACAAGAATGAATATTGTATATCAAAATATGAGCTTTTATTTGTTTTGTTAGTTAAGTGAGTTACAGGGTTGTTGTTTCAAATTTTGCAGAAAAATCAACCAGCTGGGAATTTTCTCAACGACAATCTGTCTTTGATTCAAAACAAATTATTTCCAGTTTATTTGTCTTTCAAATTGCTGGTAGAAAGTTCTTAATGCTATCGTCTAATTAAAATTCAACAATTTCTGAATCTTGTCTCTTTACTTTGCATTATTGAAATGAATTCTTCCCTTCTATATCCATGTATGTGTTTTTTGCTATCACACGTGGAGACTATATGTTTGTTCTTTTTTCTTAGGACGCTTCATAAGAAGCGATAAACTTGTATAAAAAAAACCGTGTAGTTGTATAGTTTGATCGAAAATTGATTTTCTCGATGATTTAAGCGTGTGTTAGATTGAATACAGATGGATTGAATCTGATTTACTACTAACACATACAATATGGCTTCCTGTTCAGACAGACGAAATTTTGACGGTCGAATAGAACATCAAATAACACAATGAAATTACATAGCCTGTCAATGGTTGTCCATATATGGAACATGTTCCTAATACTTTTAATGCCGCCACATATATAACAAAAGTTGAATACAAAGTTGAAAGTGTTTAGGAGATGGTAGACGATGCAGCAATGATGAATGATCGGTTCAATGAGAAAACGACCGGTCGGTCATATGTCAATATAAAAGCTTACGTGTCTACGTTATATTGCCATTACGTATTCCGTTTCGACACCATCAATATATCGGACAAGTGGTATTGTATTAAACGAACTATGAGTCAACTTTGGAGTTAAATGTTCCTTTGTGTGTGTGGAAAAAGAACAATGTTGGTCACATTTACGAGTTATTGACTAGCCAAGAATGTTGACGAATATAAATAAAAGAGAAATGGAATAGAATTTGTTTCAAAGCTTTTAGATAATCAGTCTAAAAACAAAAATATATAATATTAAGCATAAAGGGACAATCTTTTGTTTCAGATTTAAACCCGTAATGGAAGCTTTGGTGATTAGTAGTAGGTAAATGGGTAAATGGGTCCATTGAAAGGATTTCCCATATAGAACGAATTACGTCAACAATGCAAATTACACCCTGAGTTGTGAATATAAATTTTCGAAAGTGATTATATTCCCATGCGAAACTGTCCATATTTCACATATTGTATCCTGTAAATCTATCAAATTCCCTTTATACCCACATTATGACCAAATTCACACTATAACATACGTAAAGTCAAATGAAACATACACAAATATATCTTCATAGTAGCCTAGAGAAAACTCTCCAACTGGCAATAAATAAAACCATAAATTTAGAAAGTTGCAAAAGAGAAAAACCCAGCAATTTAGTTCTAGTTTGTAACTTTTCATTCTAATAAATCTCTCTTTTTTTATTTCAGAAATCAAAAAATAATGTAATGGATGATCAATTCTGGATTCACCAATAGAATTCATTAGTTTTATGTGACATTGATGAATTGTTAGTAATTGCATTGGCACAACAAAGAAACGAAAAGAAACATTCAAATAAATAAAATATTTGATCGGACGTGTGAATTTATGTAGTGTGATTCTATGAAGCTCTCAATGCCAGCAACAACCATGTTTTCAAAGTTTAAAAGTGGGGGCGGTACACAGAGCCCCCTAGAAACCAACCCGATCGGTCAGTTTTTTGAAATTGGCAAACAGACAGCCAGTGCCGGTCCGGAATTGGTCTGGCGGATTCATGATGCTTACCGGAAAAGCGATGGAAAGGTTAGTATGTAGTAGACATTTAGAATTTCATTTTATCTCTCAACAACAAAAGCTAATACAATAAAATTTCGAGGAGGCATTCTTTGTTTCGTTATACAACCAACTGGTTTAATTGAATTGAAATACGACGAGCTTATAGCTTTAGTACGAACTTGCTGGATTTTATTGTGGCAAATTGTGCGGAGTTTTTGTTTATTAATCCAAAACAAGATGTAATTCAGCCATAAGACTGTGATCAGGTATTGCTATTTAGGCTTGAATTTGAACACTAAATTGTAAAAAAAAACCTAAGAAACAATCAATATTTCAAATGTGTTGGTGTTAAATCTGATATTAGCGGATTGATCGTTTAAAAATTCGAACAATTTTACGGTGATACCAGCAATTTCAGAAACTTTGAAAACATTCATTATAAAGTTACAGATTTGTTGTTGTTTTAAAAGATTTGTTTACAGATAATTGTACTTTAATTCAGTTTTACTCAATGAATTTTTTGAAATGGACGTCAATCATATAATTTCATAACAAAGTTTGAGGAAATTGATTCAAAGTTTGTGATTTGAGCTTGACAAGTTGTGTTATTAGAAAGAGTGTACAGCTTGTATGATTCCCTAATAAGCTTTACCTAAACGAAGCATTGCCATAGTTATACACGTTAAACCCTTTACGACTGACAAAATATTGTTTTAATTAAGAAATTCTATTAGGTACCTAAAAAGAATTAAATGAAATTGGGGGAGAGATAGGAAGTGAATCAGAATATAGATCTATGAACTCTAATAAAAGCATAATGATTATTTACTACTCTGTTTAATATCAATTTAGAAGGATTAGTTCAGGTAATTATAGTACATAAATTTTTGATTGTAGCGTGTCAGTTCTCCAGTGTTCTAGTTTCTGTTCAATTGAAATACAGAATAATAAGCTTGCGACGCAGTATAATGAAGAAAATTTACATTGACTGCAGTTAGAATTGAAAGCAAAAATGTTACAAATTTTTTGATTAAAGTCGGTTTGTTTTATCAGAAAATCAACAATGAATTGTTGTTGTTGAAAGAAAAGTTTCCTTTGTTATCTTTTGTGTGAGTTTCTTTTAATTTGACAATGACGTTGTACAGCAAAATTCCAACAACCGATTTATCTCATGCCTAAACGCTTCCTTTAGCTAAGAAAGATCAATATGTCGTTTAGATGATGACGTCTCCGGTGTGTGAGAGAGAGTGAATGTATACAACATAGAACAAATTGCTTGTTTAGCAACGATGCGATTGATATGATACGACATCTTTCAATTTGTTTAAGTTGCCATTCTAGAAATTCCCCCGTAATCAACTCCGTCATACTAAATTTCTTTAAATTACCAATCGAACTGCTTTCTGATAGCATTTGGTGGATGTTTCCAATAATCATGGAACAGGTGGCGAATCCACAAAAAAAAAAAAACAGTGTCTATTGAACACTTAGGATTTATTAATTTTTTCAACAGGAGAATGCAAATCTATTGTTAATTGTTTTGTCAAGACCTCCAAACCTAAAATAATGATACCCTTTCAACTCATCCATAATACTGTCACAATAATACACGTCATCGGATCACGTTCAACGTATCCATAAATCATACGACTTTGTTGGATATCAAGTACAGAGACAAATTCTGCGTAGGATCGATCTGATGTCATAATTTAGTAATTACTAAGGTGAAATTTTACCAAAACCTACAACTAAATAATAGATGTTTTCATTAGGAATTCTATTGTTTTACTTACGGTTCAATGTAGTTACGTGAAAAAGAAGTTATAATGAACTCTCTCTTTGTCTCTTTCGCTTTTCTCGTTTCACTTTTAATTCAATGACGTCAATGTGCCAAGATCGAAATTTGTTAGCAATATAAAATGGAAATTACAGTAAACATACGTAACATAGATCCTGTGTGAACTCGCAAATGGTGCTATATATGAGAACGACATGCACACAAAGTCATTTAACTTGTTGATATCTTCAACAGGTAGACGATGATGGAGAACGATCGAGCTTCTAATTCGAGAAGTGTTCGACAATGTAATTTAGATTGTATGTTCCATAAAAAAAAAACAACAACGTGTTAATGTACATTGTTTTTGTGTCGTATATTTATTTTCATTAGTTTGTCGATAATTCTGGCCTGTTAATAATAATGATTAATTTGAAAAAAAAAACCGTATTTTCTAATTATTCATTATTTTACGATAAAGAAGCGTAAAGGTGAAAATATTTAATTAGAACGAAATTCATTCAATTTAGCTATAATATGACAGAAATGCAATGTACAGTTTTAATTAATTGAAAACAAGTTGCTCTAATTATGATTCAACGATATTTAATTAGTTTAAAGATCATTTAAATTCATTTCATGAGTTTCTATTATATTTAGAATTATATTTGTTCATAATATGAACCAAAGTTAATTTAATTTTAATGGAAATGCATCTTTGTTTCGTATAATTTAATAAATTTGTTATAAACGGTATATTAAAATTGAAAGATATTGTCGCCCGGCGCATCCACCAATTGTGTCGATAAGTGGAAGTCAGGAAATGATGTCGTATGATTTGTCAAATAAATGAAGACGATCACTTCTGGTAATATTCTCATAGTTTTTTCCATCTGACGTTTTATTAATGGAGCTTTAATTTATTGTTAACTTGACATATAGCGAGCCACGGTAGACAATTTACAAAGTTGTTAATTAATAATAATGACTCCGGGGCCAGAGTAATTATTTACTAAATCCTATAAAATTTACTCTGATATAATATATACAAGTGTCTGTCGTCATTAATTAATTAATTAATTAAATGATTAATTAATTAAAACAACTGGTGACTTGTGAATTGAAAATTTTTACATTTATTTCAAGCAATCTTGTCCATAACTATTGTTCCATTTCACTGTCTTCGTGTTATAATTTAGTGTCTGCAATGGAATGTTCTGGAACACTCTATTGATATTTTGATTTAGCCTAGATATTGATTATAAGGTATTTGCGGTGAGTGTAATATTGTAGATGGGATTATCATTTCAGAGAATGGTTTCATAAAGTTATTCCATTTGAAAGCATTATAAAGGTAGAAGCCACACATTGAACGATCACGTGCGGATAACGAAATGAAGGCAACAGGACATCCGTTGCATTTCGAATCATTCCATCTATCTATTGAATGTGAGTGACCGGAAATGAAATTTAACAGATATAGAAAAAGTACTTATATAGGAAGAGACCAAGATATTTTTATCTAGACGACATGTCTTTTTTGAATAAAAAGTTCGATTGTGATTGGAGTTTCAATCAAAATTTGAAACGTTAAATTGTTGAATGAGACAAGCTCATGTGAAAGTTTATAATTTAACACATGACCGTCATTGTATCGATCATCATTAATTTGCCACGTTCAGGATGTGATAAACAAACATGCGGCAATTTTGGTGAAGTTTAAAATATCTGCTCATATAACAGGGAAGATAATATCTTCTTCCTAATGAAATCGTATTTTTTTTTCTGAATTAATGGTAATCGTATGGAATAACATAATTTCGACTTAAAAGTTTAGTTAGACAACCTTGAGTTTCTAATTTCGATGTTGCTGTAAAGGTCGAGGATTTGAGTTTGGGTTTTCACCAATTTGAAATATAAATCCCAAGAGATTAAAGTAAATTCAAACGTTCTCTCTGTTTTGGCATTTAAACTGTACGCCACTGTATCAGTTCATTTGCGGTATTCGAGGGTTAATATTAGGAACAAAGGTCGCTTGAATATTGGCGGATATGTTCGATTAAACTGGAATTGTTGTTGTTGCTGTTATCGATTCAGAAGTGTATAATAAATTTTAGGCTATATATGTACACACAGAAAGCACTAACAATAACAGGAAAGAGGTTTTTTTTTTTTTTTTGAATGAACCTTTTATAGATTGTAAATGTTGACAATAAAGCAATTAATTGTTTATTTTTGTTGTAAAAATAATTCTTGTAATATATAACTTAATTTGTGCGAGTTGATAGCTTCGTCCACATTTGATTGGAATTTCACCATTATCTGGAGATTTAACGGAAATTTCGTGGAAAATTACACTCCGAGTTTAATTTGTCTGAATGGGTATATAACGTATATATATATAGATATCTGTCCAATTTTGGGCTGATAGTGTGGGAGAATCTCTCACCATCGTCATCAATCAATTTGTTGTTAGTATAGTTGATGAGGCCTGTGCGAATTGAGGTCAATCGTGGTATATTATTAATGTTCCAAATGCAATATTCAAGCTCGAAAAGTTTGTTCATATGAAAGAAACTTAGAGTTTCTTGTTGTTTATTACGAATTTCATACAATAAATACCAATAAACTTACGTTTAAGTGTTTTCTGATTGGTTTCCTTCATTATAATTACAATTTTCGATTCTAAAGGAACATTAATGCTTCCATTCAAGAAAATTACTCTTACACTTCCCCTAACTATTAGTAATATTAAATGTAATTATATGAAATTTAAATGAATTTTACAAAATAATCAAATAACAATAGTTAATGAATTAGAAACTGATTGGGAAAATTTTTATCAAATAATAAGTTTATCTAAAACATACAACAGGTATCAGAAAATAGGTCATGATATAATATCGATTTACGTCTTTTTCCTATTTTTGTCCAATTCGAAATACCTATTTCCGGTTGATGTCGACAACTAATCAAATTGAAATTGAAACTGAAACATGACCAACAAGATTTACAAAATAATTATTTCTGTCAATCTCAATAATTTTTTTTCTGCTAGTCATTGGTGAGCTGTATATTCAGTATCTGTTCTCGAATAATATCATTTTGATAACAGTAGGGAACAACAACAAACCTAACAATTCATCCCTTTACTGTTCCCAGCATTCTCCAAGATAGATCGTTACTTAAGTGAAATGCAAATTGAAACCACCAAATTTTGGGTCAAGTTCATTTCATTAATATTCCATTCGATAAAACGCAAACAGACATTATATATTTGTCACTTGTGTTTATTTGAGCAAATCGAAAAATCCGTATTATAAGAAATGGAACTCTAAATGTAATATAAAGGTTGCTGAGAGAGAAAGAGAGTTGAAGACGACGTCAATGCCGCTTTCAGGACTTTTCAGGCAAAATGTATTCGAAATTGTATATATAAAGAGATTGGCCGGTATTGTTGGCTGTACATTCTACCTGAAAACTCACAATTAGTTGTTTTGTTTTCAGTTAACAATCTTGAATCGTCGATGTTAAGGGAATACTTTTGTTTCATTGTATAGATTGAATATTAGAATTTACTTCAATATTGTTCAAAAACAACAATTTAAGAGCTAAATTTCGATGAAAATAAATCTAATTAAAACAGATAAACAAAGATTGTTCAAAATTCCTGACATTTCTTTTTTCTAGTTCGAATCTCAATGTGGTTTACTGAAAGTAAATCTAGACTTAATATAATTAACAGCTTTACGATTTTTTTTACAGAATGACTTTTACCGATGAAATAAAAGTTTGAAAAAAGTTAAATAACAAAAGTTGGTTCATTTACAAATCAAATGAGCTTTCTGTCACAAACAGTGACTATTCTATTGCTGCTAGTAATGATAGAGAATATATGAGGGAAATGTTAATCAAGTTCAAAGATATCTAATTATGTCAGCTTTAACAAACTTGATAATCTATTTCTTTATAACGATTCCGTTAGAATTATCGCACAATTAGTTCTGGAAGTTATTAAAGTTGTGCTACATTTATATTTATCTTCTGCAATTAGTTTGATTATTGTAAGAATTACTACTGCTGGAATAACAAGAACAAGCTGGTTTTTGTAACGAAAACAATACAAGCGTACTACCACAAAATACACATTCAACGAAAAAAATTAATCGATCGATACGAGAATTGATTCTATACACTGGTAGCTTCATTAAGTTTCTTTTGTTATTGCAGGAATGTTCAGTGTTCTTGTTCGAGAAACGTTGTGCTGAAAAATTACACAAACCAAAACGCAAAGAAACAGTAACGGAGATTTTACGAAGTTCCGTACGACAATTGGAACGATTTCGACACCCGAAAATTTTACACGTATTACATCCGATTGAAGAATGTGCTGATACATTGGCATTCGCTTCAGAGCCGGTATTTGCTAGTCTTGCCAATATTTTGGCAGCTCAAGAAGCAATTGGACATCAAGAAAGAAATGCACCCACGGGAACGCAACAACATTCACAACCGCCACCAGTTCGACCGGCTCATGCTAGGGAATATACATTTCTAGAAATTGAATACAAATATGGTATTTTACAGGTAAGACACACAACCCAATTTCTATGGATGTCATAGTTTGAAATATCTTTATCGTAAATATTATCAATCCGATCGACGTTACATTTTATAGTTTCGTTGAGGGTGAGTTTTTTTTTTGTGTGGGTGTGAATATTGATGAATTTTTTAACGCTCGAGCAATCAATAAAGCAATGCAACAAGTGCTTAATGATGTCCTCAATCCGTAAACCTATTCTGTTATCCAAATATTTGATCAGGTCGCCTCCGTTGATTGCACGAGAAACACAAAGAAACAATATTAGCATTGATGTCCGTTGGATGGTTTCTTGAGGAGGACGTTGTTAAATCATTTTCATTCCATTTGGAGCATTTATTTAAATGACATACGTATGTACATGACATTTTCAAGGATAGCTTGAGCGTAATTGTTTGCTTACTAGAATAGCAATCGTATTTAAATCGAGCCATAACATAAAATTTATTTCAAATGGAAAGTTCCCCTGTAACATCAACAACTTGTGTGAAATGCTAATAAGCAATAAACATCAAAGGAACTAAAATGGAAATGGGGACTAAAGGCTTTTTTTGCTGCTTTTCCCCTTAAAAAAGTATTTGTAGTCGATTTTATTAGTCACGCATCTCTCTATTTTTGAGTCTTACTTCTTTTCCTCCCAAGTAACATTTACTTAACCGTTTCCGTCTCGTTTTCTGCAATGATACTAGAAATACAATAGAAACTAGTTCAGCTTTTTTTCTACAATAAAAAGATCTGCTCAATGCCGATAAAGAATTCCCAAAGCCCTGTTAATTAAGTTACGTTTTATTACTTTCTTGCCAACATAAAATAATTTACAAATATGTTCAAAATAACTGAAGGCTCGTAAACACTAATATTTGACGATATTAAGGAGGACTCCTTTACCAAGACTATCTAGCGCCGTTTCAAATTATCTGCCATGAAAATTGAATTCACCCTCTTGGGATACCGATTTCTCGCTTTTTCGTTAAATATTAAACTCGTCAATGATGTAATGAAATTTTCGACAAATTTGTACAGTGACCTAAAGACGATTCCTGAATCTCTGATTTACTCATTTTCAATATTCTCCCTTAATGTCAATTTACAGTTATTTAATGACTGTCATATTCCATTTTATTTGCATTTTTTTAGTACGAATTTGAATTGTTTTTCTTAATTAATCTTGTTGTTTATCGACAATTTCAGTATTCTTTGTGTAATAAAATCATTAAGAATATTTTAATTACCAGCGACTTTTGCAAGAAATTGATCAACGTAAAATTTCAGATTCAAGATACCGAAGTAAATCTAGATTGATTACTTGACAAAACTTTAAGATCCTCTCTGGTATTTTCCGAGACAATGACGTAAATACCAATACACCAATAAATCTCACAAAAGAGCATGAATTTAAGATGATCCAGTTCATTTGAAATTTCAACATTTTTCTCTACCCGGGGAGAAATTTAATACATCACATTATTATTGTTTCGATACTAAAATCACGTAATTTCAGTTTTATATGAGAGAATAATATTTCATCAAACAAAGCTTCTATTAAATTGAAAATCTCCTAATAAAAAATTATTTACAAATACGTATCAAACCAGTTATTCGTATTTCTTTCATGTACCTATTAATTCAACAAGGGTAAATTTGAAATTAATTATATTTATTTAGCTTATACATTTCATTAGGTTAAGGTTCAATTATCTGACATTGTTCGGGCCAAATATAGATACTTCGTTTCAGATAACAGAAGCTCTCTCCTTCCTACACTATTCAGGACACGTGTTGCATCGTAATGTGTGCCCTGCTAGTATTTTGGTTACGAAAAAAGGCACGTGGAAATTGGCCGGCCTCGAATTTACAGGTAAGACCTTAAATTATTCAACTTTTCAGCAATAATACGCTGAATTTTTTTTTTACTGTTCAATCGATTCAATTCAAAAATATGTAAATTTATGTAAATTAAAATGGTTTAAATGTTATCTATACGTGTGATGGTGGAAAGGTGTTTTGTGACATTTGTTGACTATCATCGATCAGGATTTGATTTCGATTCGGTTTTTGGACGAGTTACAAAAATCGACTTTAAATTGCCTATTGTCCGTAAATAATAGTAATTAACCATTGGAAAATGTCAATCTCATTAAAGATAAAAGAACACATTTTTCATATCGACGATAAATGGGAAGCTGGTTGACCTGCCTTGTGTGCGCATAGCGCCCTACAAAATCAATATCAACTGGCCGGAAGATTCCCATTTACCTTTGCAGACAAATTACTGACGATGCCATATTGAAGTTTTGTTGATATTAGCTGTTGAGGATTATGGCCCATTGCCTCTGAACTATAAAAGAATCACATGTAAACATCACTTTTATTGGCATCATCTTTGATAGAAGTATTACTACGTATATCTACACATACAGATTTTGAATTCAACACATTCCTCCTGACTGGCAAACAGGAATATAATTGATTTGTAAACTTTGACAGACAGAGTTTGGAAAACTGACTCTATTAGAGCTATTTAGGGAAAGGTTCGACGCGAAAATGTAAAGTAAATGTGCAAAATTCCAATGAAAATTGAAGTATCAGCATATTGTGTGTTATTTTTGTGGATATTTTCAAGTTTGAAAATACTCAAATAATAATATTTCCACATGTTTCGTAAAGATTAAATGCGGTTTCATGTAAAATTTAAACAGTTCCCGAAATTTCTCTTAATATCTCAAGTCAATGCAAAGTTTCTGGAAAGTTTGAAGACTCTATAATATTGTAACTAATATAGTTTTCTTAATAAACACACAGCTCTTACAACTAGTGGGTTATGTAATATTAATGAAGCTTTCTGTTAATGTAGAGTAAATTGGTTTAGTTAATCCTGTTCAACTTCAGATTAATACGGCTGTGAATAGCAATTTTAGAACGTATTTAATTTTTATAATCCTATCTGATTATCATCAGATGTTTTTCGCTGAAACGTTTATCTATTACCTTTTTTTTATAGAACGAGTCAATGACGTGGATGGTGTTGAACCAGTCCCCTGTCAGCCATGGACATCCAGACTCTCGAAAATGGCACAACCTAATTTGGACTATACTGGTAAGGGTTGATTTTATATAAAGTTCTCCAGATTTCTATATTACAATGAAAAAAATGGATCGTTTTCCATTTTAGACCAGATTCTGTATTTGAGTTTTTTGACAAAGTTAAATTATTATGATTTAGGAAACTTTCCATGATCGTTTCTATAGAGATTTTCTTTAAGATGTATTTTTTTACTATACATAAATATACCTAATCTTTGAGTTGTTGAAGTGAAATTTCGTGACCGCAAAGAATATCTGTTTGAAAAGGTTTTCACGTACATTTACAGTCTAGTGGAGTTTCTTATATAAATATTGAACTTCAATATACTTCAATCTATGTACGTATAAACAAAAAAAAATAGTATTTTTGGCTTTTTTAAAGTATGTACCGAAAAAAAATTTAATCATTCAGTTATTTGATGATTTTGTTATAGAAATTTCAAGCATCAAATATTTAATATACATGTTTCAATATTACTAAACATAAATTTTACACGTTTGAGAAATATATACGTTACAGGATAAATTTTATTAAATTTTCCAAGATATTTTCTGCTAAAAAAATATGGTAATATTGTAAATTGAAAATTTAATTTATCTTTATCGAAGGAGAGAGAGTATCTTGACAATGTAATACCTATAATGTCTATATATTAATATGACAGTTCTATCTTATAATACAAATGGTTGATGATGGTAGCAAAGTTCATATCCTTGACATAAATATATCGATACCAATTCTATACAAGAACACCTACACCATTTAGGGTTTACAAAGCAACATTGTTAGACGACATTGATGATAATTGTAGATACAACCCACCTGATCTTCAGCCTTATTATTTAATTATATTGTGCTCTATACTATGTCTTATTAAACTGAGATGTTGATCCTGTTTAAAATATAAATACTTCGTCCTTTAAGGAGTCTTACAACTTTATAAGTATTAAATCGTTGAGTAGTATTACGTAAAAATATTTATAAGAAGATCGAAATAAGATGAGAGACATTACATAGAATCTATAATAAAATTTTAAACATTTTAAATGGAAAATATAATATCATTGATTTCCGACTCCCGTTATTGTTTTATATAGCTTTCATTTCAAGGGATGATAGATGCACCGCCCTTTTAATATGAAATGTAATATTTGTTCATAAATAATTGGGTCGCATTAATTAATTCTGTATTAAAGGCATAATATTTAATTTAAATTAGTTCGTTGTGACACAACTATGATTATTTATGTGGATATAGGATTTATGTAACGTATCCAATGACAACCCTGCAACTTATTATTAGTCCAGAGATAGCTACCTGGAAAAGGATTTATTTATAGATTGAGTAGGTAGCAAGATAGATGATTGTATCATACAATACATATAAAAAGTATCTATTGAAATTCTAAATTTGATCGTTCAAAAAAAAAACAGGGAATATTTTATGTAGGTTTTGAGAGAATTAAGTTTTCCCAAATTTGACATGCACGATAGACTTGAAAGCTTTCACTTTCACCACATCTATCTTGTATATTTTCATTAATTTAAAACCATTAGATTCGTTGTTTGTTCAACATCAAAGCGTTCAATATCTTTTAACATGCTGTTGATTGCTAATTTGCTATTTGCTATCTATCTAGGACAGTATCTCATCAGTTTTATAAAGTACACATTAATTTCCATTTTTGTATAAAATACCTAATAATAATCAAATGTAGATGAGCTTTTTTTTTCATTAAACACAAAGAGAATCGAGAAGACGCTTTTTTGTTTGTCCACATTCTAATGTCTAATTTTTAAGGTTTTCATATTGGCAATTTTAGTCAGTTTTTGTATAAGAAGCCAATATTACCAACGAAATTCTTCCATGGAAAGTAAACTTTTCATGTAATAAACGTAGACAGATTTTTATGGAACTTTCACGTAAATTGGTTTATGTTGGAAGAAAGTTCGAAGATTTATATTATTGGTACTTTGAAACTTTCTTAGTTCAATTTATGGATCATCGTAATTATTCCAAGTTCCAAGTTTTATCTTAAAGACGTCACTTCTCATAAGGTATTATCAAGCGTGCAACTACCTTTTGCAATATAAAAAATATCTATTTGAAATTTAAAAAGTTTTTTAATCAGATCTTATCATAATATAGATTATATTAAAATTCTATATTCCTATATAGTACCTATGTACATGTCTTGATGAATATGGCAGTTTTTGATATATCCAGTGCGGGACTGGACCGGGGGGTATATGGGGAGACTTCCTCCGGGGCCAACGAGCTTTTGGAGCCACCGATAATCTTTTAAGATTTTTTTTGATCAACTGATTAGAAACTTGTAACAACAAAGGACATTACGCAACTTTATGTCAAATGCATCGTTGTTATCAAAAACCAATAATTTGTCGATTTTGGATCATGTTGTCCAATCTTACAGCAATTCACAAAAAAGCACAACTATTTGAAGACAAAATCTAAAACCACGTTGTGCTGTAAAACTTACCCTTTTGATGATATCCTTTAGCTGAACCTCTCCGGTAAAGTTGTGCAGTCTCCCAACACTGACCATCGATGGTGGATGGTAGTGGTCCATTCAGAAAACGCAACCATTAAAACACTTCGTCTTTAAACACTTCACATTGATAACTTTTACGGTTTAGTAGTAGTTTCGCCCCCGAATTTGCACTAATTCACTCACAACACACACTATCTGTAATCTATTTTATTTAAATTTTTGGTGTCGACTAGTCGATGTCTTTAAATCAACTGATTACTAGCTTGCAACAACAAGGGACATTATGCAAGTTTATTTTGTATGTGTCGTTGTTATCAAAAACCAAAAACTTGTCTGAATACGTGTTTTGTACTATTGTGTCGTAAAGTTTCAATTCGATGTAACAGTGCCGGACTGGCCAGGGGGGGATAATGAGTTTTTGGGGGCCAAATATCGTTTGAGGGGCCACCGATTTTTGATCATCAGCTTCTCTTCTTATAAATTCTCCACAAGGTAAGCCAGTCCGGCCCTGCATATATCAAACGATAGACGAAAGATAAATTCTGAAACTCTCAAGATAACGCATTCAATAAATCTCATGAAAAAAAATCCGAGATTGAACGCACGTAATTCTCTATTGGTCGATTGATCGAAAGCAATTTTATTCAAGATGTGGCTTTAAATGAAGCATGTACACATGTCGCATAAATCATTCAGACAGACGGTAGTTGTATAGCGTTATATGTGTATGTATACCGACTATATTTGTTGCTTGCTGTCTGAATACCACCAACTACTGCTACAAACTGGCAGTCTACTTCCGTTTTTAGTAAATTGATAAGAAACCTACCCTCGGATGTTCCTGTCACTTCTGAAATGATAATGTTGTAACTAATATACAGCTAAATACAATGGAAAACATAAAATGTTTTAGCTCCCCCTTAGAAGGTTCGATTTTTTCATTTACAAGATAAGTTTATCGAAAATTCGTTAGATTGGTTGGGGGAATGTTGCTGACTGATCTTCATTAGGATGATGGTATTAATGGGGTGGTGGTGTGTCGTGTATAGACCGAGAAGTGTCAGGTGGCGAGTCACGAGGCAGACCATTAGCCACATGTGGTTTATCCTCACGAGTATCTCCTGTAGATTTACCCAACAACACAATTAGATCTGTTCAACAATGGCATAATACACAAACATGTCCCTCGCCCCCTCTGTAACTCTGTTGGAAACTCATTTATATTTTTTCGAATACATTGTATTTTAAATATTGAAATTATATTTCCCTTGTAGATAATGGATTCAAAAACAAATCTTTAATTATTTTTTTACAGCACCTGAAACGCAAACGAATTCAATCTGCAGCATATTGAGTGATATGTTTTCATTAGGAATGGTAATTTGTGCAACATTCAATCACGGCCGGCCATTGATACAAGCCGGAAATTCAACTTCAGCATATCTTAAACAACTAGAAACGGTGAGAAATTCTTCTGGGTTTCCTATGAAACAAACTCAATTTCTTTTGTCACTTTGAAACTTGTCATTGTTGTAAATTCACTGCAAAGTTTTCACATACAAATGCAACATTTCGTGCATTATTACAGTTGGAAGACCAACTACAGAATATAATGGCAAGAGTTCCAATACCTCTACAGGAAGCAACAGTTAGATTACTTAGCAAGGATACGAGACAACGACCAACGGCACAACTGCTAACTTTAATCAAATATTTCAGGTAAGCAATTATTGTTTAATTAAATAACGACAATGAAGAAATCGAGTAATCTAATTTTATTACAAAACTTTAATATTGTGATATATAGAAACAACTGAGGATAAAATAATCTGGAATAAGAAGAAAGCTGTAAAAGAAACTGTACGCAACAGAGTCTCTCTAATTAAGTTGAAAAGATAACAAAACAAACTTAAAATACTAGTTTCGTTGTATTGCGGAGAGACTTCTGGCTCATTTAATTTCTTGTAAAACTCGCCGAGATTGGCCCTATATTCGGTGTTTATTTAAACGTTTATTACGTTGAAAAAGAGATAACATGGCATTTTTTTTTAAGACGGTTAATGAATTTTTTAATTAGACACGCTTCAAATAACTTGAATATTTTGTAAATCGTGTTAATTTAATAAAAGGATGTAAACAATTTTTCTTGTTTAACATACAAATATACTATACAAAGGTATCAAAAGGATGTAGTCGGTATGAGGGTTGTTATACACTACAGTTTTGATAAAGTTTCAAAGCTAATCAAAGGATTAGGGATGTTGTAAGCTGATTTATAATATAGCTAACGGATGTATAAATTAGTTTTTGGTGTTTAAAACTAGGTGTAATCGTTCTCGTCTAGCCTTAACTCAAGAAATTGTAATTAGTAATTTGTTCTCTCAAAATAATCCCATCTAATTAATATATAGAGAAGTGGTTACTTGTTTTAGTCGATTTGATATACTGATGTATTACCACAATCATAGGCTTGTGAATCGGACAAGAAACCTTTGTTCAAATTTAACAAGCTATAATATAAATGGAATATTAATATAGAGATTAAATTGGCAATCACTTGTATTGAATTCAGTAAAATGGTTTTTTAAAGATTCCTTTTAAACAACATTCTGGCATAGACATTCAAAGCTTCTAAACTTCGTCTTTGTGATTGCTAATTATATATTAATAAGTAACGATATTGAAAAATGTAACTAGGTACATAAATAAATTGTTAATCAATTTTCTCAGTGGCACTGAACTTGTTCGGCTTTTTGTACATTTTGATTGATCGGTTGTGCTTATATTATTTGTTTTAGCAACGATGGTACAAAAGCTATTTTTCAAACATTTGAATCGATTGAACTGTCGTTCTGTTTTTTCAGTGATCCTGCAGTACATGCACTTCAGTTCCTTGATGTCATTAATATGAAAGATCCAACACAAAAGGCACATTTCTATCGGAACACCCTTAAAGACGCCCTTCATCATATTCCTAAAGTAAGTTATATGCATACATCTGGACAATTTTTTGTTTGATTTATAAAATTTTTGATATTAAAAATTTGATTACACGTGTGTAAACAACAACGCAGCTGGGAAATTGTTTTCCCAGTGTCTTAATAAAGCTAATTCCGGTAGATTGGCGCAGTATTTGAGCCATATCTTGGGAGTATAAAAGGAACTATAAAGAATGTGCACGGGATTTCTGTGCATTCTGTTGTCCTTTTATATCATATAAATGCGTTTTTGTGAGCCTCGGCAATATGGTTTTGGGCGAGGAAAAAAATTACGTGTCGGTAGATAAGACGTCTCAACCATAAACCCAGTGCGATTACATGGAATCCCTTCGAGTGTTTCTATTCAACGATTTACGGCATTAGACAAAGAATAAATACATTTGTACTGCTGTGTTTCAAAGTGTAATTAAATTGTAGGATAGCCCCTAGTTTGCTTTAAACTGATGAAACTGGGAATTTATTAGTATCCTGCATTTAATTTGTTTATATACAAACAAGCTTTTATAAATTAATTCAATATTATCCTTGACACATTTTTCTTCCTGTTTGGATACGTGTGGGCGTGTAAATGTTCCTTTTTTTTTCTTTTTAAATAGAAACTTTGGTATCAGCATGTGTGGCCTTCATTGCAACAGGAAATGAGAACACAGGAAGTTTTGGCTGCTGTTTTACAGCCAATTATTTTTATAATTCAAGAATCAGAAATTGAAGACTACGAGTCCATCATTCTTCCGTCCTTTAGGTAAGATTATTATACGTTTTTATTTTAATCAAAAAAGAGTATTTGTTTTGGAAATAACCGAATGAAAATGCCAATACTGTTGAGAAAAGGTCAAGGAGTGGCTATTCACGCTTCATTTCCAATAACTTTCAGGCCATTTTTAAAATAACACAATTTTCATAATCGTTTCAACATGGAATTGGAAAAAATTTCATTATTAATAGAAACCGTTATCACTATCGATGATAATGAAAGACTGAATTCTAATTTGAGAGAATCTGTTTGAAGTTTTGTTATGTTTTATTGGTTTCAGAAGTGTTTTTTCAGCACCAAAAACAGTTCAAGCGACTGTCACGCTTCTTGAAAATCTTCATATTATCTTAGATAAAACACCACGTGATGATATTCGTACAGAGGTACTACCGATGCTCTATAATGCCTTCGAAAGTACTACAATACAAGTTGAGGTACATATATTATTATTTATTTAATTCTAAATTTCAATAAATAATTATTAATCTAACAAACCTGTCTCTTGCTATAATAACAACAGAAACAATGAATTTTTTTCTCTAGATTGTTCAATATTCCATTTGACAGTTGGGTTACTATTGTGTCCATTTTCGTTTTAAAAGGAAGGTTCACATTTCTCGACATATCAGTTTAGGTATCTATATATCGGGTATCGTTGTCAGTGAAAGCCCTTTAAACAATGTTTGATCATTGTGACTTTTCGCATTGAAACTTGGGCTTTAGAATCAATAATTAAATTATGAACAAGGCAAGGGTCGTTGGTGTATTTTAACAAAAGCGTAAGTTTATATATCGATACAGTAAACATACCACGATTTCCACAACTTCTCGACTATAAAATCAACTTGAAGATGGGAGTTTTCTCGGTATAGGGTATTTTTAAGGAATCGATAGAATACAAAAAAAAGCAACATTATTGAAATATTCACTAGATAGACACAACATTTTTGAACAATGATGATTTATGTATATTTAACATTTCCATGACGGAGAAATGGACGGAAACGAAATAATGTTTCTTATTTTATCTTATCTGGGTTTTACAGAGTGCTGCACTGGTGGCAGTGACGAACGTTTCTCACTATTTGGATGAAACAGCAATCAGAAGAATGATTTTACCAAAAACCAAAGCTATTTATGAGAAAAATCAATCCGATTTGAAGATTGTCTCGAATGTGTTGTCGTGTGTTGAAAGTGTATTGGACAGACTTGACAAGAGTCAAATCATCGACGAAGTACTGCCATTATTATACGACATTCGACTCTCTGATCCACAAATCACGTTGAGGGTCGTAAGTAAGTAAACGATTTTAGCAGGAATTTAACCACAAGCACACTTGCCTCAATCCTAGATAAATATTAAACGAATTCGATCGTTCTCTCATACTATGTGTGTGTATCATTTTCCAATAATCTTTATCCGACTTGTTGCAGAAGAAACTTTTTTTTACAAAATCCGGAAATATTTTAAAGTTTGTCGTTTTGTTAAAATTGAACTTCTAAATTCTTCAACTATCTAGAACATATCAGCTCGATCTAATTTTGTGAGAATTCAAATCCGTATCTGTCGATTATTGATTAGGTTGGTTATTGAAAAGTTTGATGTTGACGAATATGAATTTGTATGGAATTGAGAAAATCTGCACAATGCCGAAAGAATTCCTTAGAAAGGACGCGAAATATATTTTCACCAAATTCGATTATTCAATAAAATTAGTCAGGAATTTATTGGCTTAATGTGAAAATATTGACCGCTATTTTCTAATAATTCTTTGAATAATCTTCAATTAGTTGTTGTCATTGCTTTTTGGTTTTCAACAAAAAGTCGTATTTTTAATTTTCACAGACATTTATCGACTGATGTTGAGCGACAAGAAATATGGTTTGTCGGTTAATCTAATGGCAACTAAAGTGATGCCGTCACTGCTACCGCAAACTGTTAATCCCTCACTTAATTTAGAACAGTTTACCATCTTACTAGAAGTTCTACAAGAGATGCTGGATCAAATCGATAGAAATCAACGCAATAAATTAAAACTCGATAATTTATCATTGCCAAGTCCTGAACGACACAGACCATTAAGACATCAATATAGTTCAGACAATATGCACGTGCCACCATTCAATATTCCCAACTTACGAATAGAACAACGTAAAACATCCAGTGCTGAAGATATGGCTCGTAAAAATTCAACAGGTCAGGATCTTTATTAATATTCTGTTTATTTAGCACATAACCTTCATTTCAATTTGGGTTGTTTCCCTTATGAACGGTTCCTATGTTATTATTATTGCTGTTTGTCTTAATCCCCGTAGGAGGCATGCTAGGTGGTTGGTGGTTCGGAGGATCGCCCTCGTCTCCAGACAGCAACTTCCTGAGGGTGGTGAATGCTTTCCCCAATCGTCGTCTGTCCGACAACACTCTAATGACACCTAAGATCCGTATAGCACCATCATGTGCTTCATCTCCAGGCGGTACTCCAGGTGGTGGTTTGCCAATACGTAGACATTCCAGCATAGGTCCTCAAGAGCGAAGAGGCTCCACTGTGAATCTCTCACCACCAACGGTACGGCACGTATAATCTTATTAAACCCAATAAAGGCAAATAAAAGAGAATATTTAAATAACATTTACGTTTCGGACGCTAATCACCCAAAAATTTTCCACCCACATTTTGTGGAGATATATTATGGAATACCACAAGGCTGTTGATGAAGCTTTAAATATTTATCCAGAATAATGTTATGCTGTGTTTCTATGGAATTAAAGTCCGCTCCTGGTTTCCATCCTCGTTAAATTAAGATCAGACGAAAATTCTGAATAGCTGGAGAATTAGATGAAAGTACAGGGAGTTGTTCACAAACTTTCCTACAAAGCTCTTATTGGACGGTAATTTCTAGTTGTTTCAGTTCAGATTTACGACCGAAACGTTTATGTTATACAGTCAATTAATCAATGATGTTTCAGTTTTGTAGATTAGACATTTCTATTGGCTTCAGTAATAGTTATTTATATAGTATTAATGCAGTTTTTAATGCAGGTGGTTGTATTAACCAAATTCAAAATATTTATTTGAATAATGTGTATACAAAAGTAGTAATGTTTTTTTTTTTGAAAAAAATCGTAAACAGTGTACGGAGTTATTTAATAACCACCTGTATCACGCTTTGTAGTTGCTTTAGTTTATCAAATCGGCCAAGTTTAACAATGCACCATGTAGAACACTTTATATTGTCATAGAAACGTTTTAGTTAAAATAACATAAAGGGTTGATGAACATGAACACAATAAACTTCTTCTAGTTACATGACACAATTCTTTTCAAAAATAAATAACTATTACCACGAAACTAAAACATTATTTAAAATTCGTCAAATAATTGCCGCTACAATAACAAAATTTTATGTCGATAAATTTCAACAAATAAAATTTTTAACAATCAATAAATATAGAAAATGTTGAAATTTGTTCACATAACAATCACTGAACTATATGCGGAAAATGTTCTTTTCATAAACATTGGTAATACTGACATGAATATCACATAAAACACATAGAAATCTCCCTTTTTTTTGCCCCCCCATCTTCAAATTCAAAGACTGTAATTTTCATTATTTGTTATTCTTTGCTTGAAATTTTCCCGAAATGCAAATTTAATAAGTCTGAAAGCCTGGAAATTGGGTGAATTTTTTATTATATATAAAAAAAAGCCACTCTATGAAAAGAATATTTGGCCGACGATATCGTTACCGATAAATTGCTGAAGCGCTTGTTCGCACTATAGGGCGCTATAGGGTACAGCTCTGTGTCCCGTGAGGGCTCGAGCCTATCGGTGCCGTCCACCTACGTAAGTGCTCCCGTGTATGTCGTGTGATGTGTTATGTTTTCGATAAAAAAAAAATAATTATAATTATGATAAGGATAATAATGATGATGGTGATGATGATTTCGTGCACCCATATTGAGGTCCTAAATCTGTTTGGTTGAGGACTTCATCATGGAATCTTGCACGACAACATCACACGTTTTCACTCATATTTGTCACATTTCTTAATCATATGTCTTCATTCTCATTTGTGCCGTCCGACCGCTTGGATCATATGCAATGTGTTGATTACGCTCTGTCTCTATTCAGCTTGCACGGAGCATGATAGTGAGTATTTGTAATTGTTATCATTATACGTATTACAAAGACCCCAATCTACACGAAATCAACTAATATTAAGAATCGGCACGAGGCTCAAGTTCTCCAATTAAGTTGAAAGCTAAGCTGAACCTATCTGATTTCTAAATACACTAACTGTGTTAATTTGTCATCAAAGTGTTCACATATCAGTTTGTTTAAAACTGGCGAATTTGAGCTTGGAAGTTGATGGTATACTTTTTACACTGTAGAACTAGAAACGTGTGATGAATTCAGTTGAATTGTTCGTGTTATGTAACCTCTGAGCGCGTTAATGATTACAGGGAGGCTCGATGCCCAACACTAGTAGCAGTGTACCGTTCCTGCTCAGCAGTAGTATGCAGAGCATCAGGTCCCGTAGGCCTTCAGCTGTGTTGGGCGGCTCTCAGGGTTCAGGGCTGCTCCAGCAACTAGGCTCCGGCATGGTAAGACTCACCTCTTCACATCAACCGGCCAACGGCAGAACGTTCTCTAGTAGCTCGGTTAGGAAATGTCCCTCCCTGAATATAACATTTAGCTGAATGTACGTACGTATTTTGAACGTCGTCGTTTCTTTTTTACACTCACACTACTCCTGCTTATCCCACACGAATCATATGTATATCTGTCGTGCATCTCATTCACCTGGCGGGGGCTATTTAAACTATATATATCTACTATTTATCTATTTCTATTGGAAATGGATCTTTTTCTATTTAATTTTTTTTTTACCTCTATGGGGACAAACAAATCAGGATACGAAACCCACCTCCGCCCAAAAAAAATTTATATACTCTTATTCAATTTTAAGACTGACTATTTTAAGACTGTTCTAGCTGTTGTTTTGCTAAGTTTGACCAGCTATGGACATCCTTAGTCATTAACAGGTAATTTTTGTATTGCATTATAACATTATTACATTAACATATATTACAAAATCATTTCATCAAGCTACCAAAGATTAATATGGTAACCACCTACATGTAATATATCGCTGTTTAAAGACAAACTGCTAAATTATTAAGCTATTCATTTTAGCCAGCTGCGCCGCCGTTTATTCCTCTTAACAGCAAAACTCAATATGCTGTCTTTGTTCGTCATTTTCCAAACATCTCCAGAACTATACAATATTTAGATATTAATTCCACAAAGCAAAAATAAATCTAGATACTTTGTAGACATAATATCAGAGTTTTAACAGAAACCATTAACAAGCATAAATATTGAATAGTCCTCGACAACTCATCTTAAATCTTTACCTAATCACAGAAATCGATAAAACTATCCTTTCTGGTAAACTGTAAAGGAACCAATAATATTAAACAATATTTATTAGCGTTATTATCTCTCAAGTTTTCCTCTACAGTTCACCAAAGCTTCGTTAAATGATTATCCAATTAATTCGGCGCAACATAAACACTATTAGAGCGATAAATCCAATGCCCATTAACTCAATTAATAACAAAATGTTATCGTTAAATTGCATTGTATTTTGACGCTCTTTAAAAAAAAGGAAAAACTAAAATAAATTTTCAATAATATCGTGATAAAAATTCAATTAAATAACTATCACTAGAATTATCAAATTCAAACCGAAAATAATAATTGAGTTTGGTAATGATAAATGCGGGAGGGCCACGTGCTTTAGTTGTAATAGGAGGCAGTGTCTCGTATTCTTGACATCATTAATCTTCAAAAAAAACTTATTATTATTAGAAAATATTATAAATGAACTTATAGAACAAAAAAAAAAAGAAAAATTTAGAGTAGATATTTTGAAAAAAAAAAATAGTAGACGAAGAGAAAAAAATCAATAACCCCCGCCATAATTGTTTTCTAATGTTCCAGTACCAGCTATTTGCCGGACGTCAATAAGCATCCCCCCAACACACGCTGATGATTCGAGCTCGATTTTATTTTGTATCCTAATTTTATTGTGGATGTATTCAAAATGAAGATCGGAAGTGGCAATCCGAGCGACAATCACAGGCGACCGCACAAAAAAAATTAAATTACATTTAAAAAAAAACCAAAAACGAGAGAATCAAATCATTCCCAGACATTTTTGACATGTTTTAACTGTTTTGTGTGTGTCCATTTGAAAGTGTCTCTTATTTTCTTCTCTCTATAAATATATAGGATCTCCCCCATCGTTCGATAATAATATTCTATACTACTGCAATATTTAAGTATACTTGCCAATGAAAAAGGTACTTACTTAACGCAATAGTTAGATGTTCAGTCAAATGAAACCCAATCAAAACTGTACCTATCTTTTATAGTCAATTCTTTACGCTTGTTCCCATTTCTGCAAGATCTTTCATTATTTGGGGGGCTATTTCAGTAGCAAATAGGATCGGATTTGAGCATAAACTAAACAAGCTACAACTTAAGACCAAGACATACGACAGCGTTTAATCATGATTTAGTAAATTACGGATTACATGTAAACAGTATCAGTTAATATATGTGACGTACGACCGACAAGGATATCAAATATGCTGTGTAGGCGGTAATCATGATTAACTCCGTTGCATGTCTTAGTCTGTAGGGTCTTACATGACAACACGCACCCTCTGACATATAAAAAGAGCCTTATAGATGTTCTAGAATCTAGATTAAGCATCTGGTCTTGAGCATAGAGGCAAGAAATGGCTGTGCCGATGGGCGAAGAACTTACTTGCCCCATCAAGATTAAGCAATGAGTTCTAGTTTTCTGTATCACTTGTGACGACGTCGTGATGCCTCCTTTATCTTACAATTTCAGTCCACAGAGTGGACAGCCAAGCCAAGATCAGCAGCAAAACTCTAAGACTGGTTACAGAAACAGTTTCGGGGCATTAGACTTAAAAGAAATCAACATAGTTATATGAGAACCATAGACCAGCTCTGAAAGCGAAATGGGAACAAACCCACCGGACAGACCCAATAACGTATATTTTTGTGCAAATTAATAGAAGAAGAATTGAGAGAATTTGTGCAAAATTTTGATGGATTTCATTTGATTGAAACAATTTAACGATAGCGTACTTACTAATGCACAGGTTTCCATTTGGAAAATATCTTCCGTATGCCTATGAACCTGTGCTCTACTAGCCTTGTTATTTAAATACACCCTCGACAATCGTCTTAAAAATGAATAAATAAAAAGATAAATAAATAATAATAATAATAATAATAATAATACAATTTCATATTTTTCATATACATATTTCGTAAAAGATAAATCTTTTATGTATGTGCATGTAATCGTATTTCACATTTGTGTGATCCTGAAAGCTCGTCGTACGAGTGTGTTCGTGACACCAATAAATACCATTTAATTGGAAAATACTCTTATTTCGATAATTTCAATTCTCTATTATTGGGTATTGTATTTCTGACAAACACAAAAAAACAACCATTCATAGATTATATAATCGGATATTTTCCAAATAAATGGTGGTAAATCAAAAAAAACAAGAAAGGACATTCATTTTTCTTTAAATACTCTGTTGTGGTTCATGTCATTGTTTCTACATCCTGCTGTGATTCCCTGTCGGATTAGCTTGCTGTTATCCCTCCGATGGTTGTGCCATTTTGCTCAATGTCGTCTTCACGATGAATTTGATCGTTTTCTACTAAAACTAAATTGGACTCACAGTGGTGGATCTATTGTGCAACTAATGAAGCTTAAATTGCAGGCCCATC
>JAZBHA010000013.1:159078-256037 GCA_037464855.1 Iselma pallidipennis
CCCCAAAGTCAAAAACATGCTTCGAAGTCCCTAAATGCCTGGATCCGCCACTGATTGGATTGTAATATAATTAAACAGAATAACCATCGATTAAGAGACAAAAAAAAACGATGAAAACGATCAAATTCTGGCGCACAAATTTCAAATTCAATTCATGTAAATAGTGAGACAATTTAGGATTTTCTCGAAATTATTGATCAATCTTATCCATGTTCACTATTCGACAATCTGTATTAATGCACTATAAGCAAATTATATGACACAGAAGTCATCTCTTTATGCTAGTAACTTAAAAAAAAAAGGAAAAAATAATGTCAATACACTTTTTAATGTATAATTGATGCCAATTCTCGACTGTTCATATCAATTTATTATAAAAAAAATGATATATTTGTATATTCTTAGTTTGTTTTTTCTTATTACTTACTACTATCGGTGTAAATATAGTTCGAGTCAACTTAAATATTTAGTTCGAATGTGTGTGTGTGTGTGTTATGGAATTTGTAGATCATTTAAAAAAATAATAAAAAAAAGAGAAAAATACAATCAAAAAGTAAGTACAAAGCAAAAAAATATATATTTATGATGATGATGATGATGATAATGATAATGATGAGGAAGAGAGGATTGTGAAGATCGACTGTGATTCATCGAGGACTAGGAGGATATCAGATACACAAACCAAAAAAAAAATGCAAAAAAAACACAGTAATCGCCTCCACGTCTTCGTGTGAAACATCGTCTCTGTGCCATATCAAATGTCTTTAATTATGTAACGTTTCAATAATGATTTAAAGTGAAAAAAAAACATGTTAACGCGAATGAGAGATTATTAAAATGTGATATGTTTTATTATTGTTTCATTTCATACCAGTTACTAGTTTTCTATCAGAGAACAGCAGGGATGGATCTATAATGAAGCTTAAGCTTCAGTGCCCCCGGCCTCGGAGGCCCCCAACGCATAGTCGTAATCAAACAGAATTTAGAAATAAGGGGCCCCTTACAAAACATAAGCTTCAAGGCCTCTTAAAGACAGTCAAAGGGCCCCTTCGCAGTCATGAGGAGAACCCCCAAAGTTAACGGTCCCGGCTTAAAGGACATAATTTTCAGGGCCCCCAAATGCCTAGATCCGCTACTGGAGAACAGGAATTGAATTAAAAGATAAGACTTACTTTTAGTTTAGATCTTTATTTGATCCAGACTATATTTAATCGAGTCTTAAACACATAGTGACTCCCAACATCGATCTTCCTAACGTTCCACAAGTCGTTTGTAATTTATCAACGTTGTTGATGCTGTCTGGATTTGTGTTAAAAGACCTCATTCGCCTTGTTGTTGCTGTATAGTGAAATAAGATGGAACAATAAGATTATTCTCGAAAAAAAAAACATACAAAAACGTTATTTGTCCTTTAAGAGCTCTTCAGGTATATTCAATGGATTCAAAATTAAATTCTAAAACCAAAACTTAAATTAGATAATACACTTTTATTGTTTTTCTACTGGTTTACCGTTTCTTTTTTGTTAACTGTTCTTATATTAGAAGCAATTTGTTTTAAATCGAGATTTTTAATATAATCTTTGTGTTGTTTCAATTTTTTCTTTTTAATTGAATTTGCTAGTTTTAATAAATGTTGGAATAGAAAATGATTTGTATGATCGTCGAGTTTTTTCGGTACAATACCATTGGACATTTCCGATAGTACCATATAACAATCCCTGAAATTAACCAGAAAATGATCAAACTTTCCAATATTAAATGGGAGAAAAATACTTTAATTGAATATCATCATCATCTGCACGGTTCTCATAAAGAGCAATATATTTTAACGTTCTCGGTATAGCATCTTCGATCGTTTTATTACGAAAATCACTCTTTTTCAAAATATTAATCCATTGATTAATCGGTGATTGTTCATCTTGTTCTTTTTCATCTTGATAGTGACGATTATATGCTAGTTTTGTGTATTTTTCAAATATACAACGTATATCTGATATCGTTTTATCGGGTAGTTCTTGTTGAATCAACATTATATTACTGGTACCATATTTTTCTAAAGCTTTTAATAAACGTGTCTTATCTTCAACACTCCAATTGGACACTGAGAATAGATAAGAGAGGAAATTTAGAAAAATTGACACATTTTATTAATTAATAATAATATTACAAGTTTTTATAATTATCAATAATTTGATGGATTTGTTCGAAACAATTCAAAAAATAATCTTCATCAATCCCAAACTTATTATAATGATGTAAATATGCTTTATGTTTAAATAGATTGGTTGCATCATTGAATAGAATATTTAATGTTGTATAACAACAATTACTATTCGAAATGATTGATAAGAAATTATCATAATTTGAAAATTTCTTTGATTGATGATAGATTTGAATACATTGTGTTTCTTGTAATGATGATACAAATAGATTACGTTCAATCATCGGTTTTAAATCACACTTTTTCGGTATTATTATACCTCTAGATATAATTGTTGTTGTTAGAAATTTCGGTTTTAAACAATTTTTCAATTGATAATCAAAACGTGATTGTCGTTGAATTGTACCAATTAATGATTTCCAATTTGTTGTATTTTCTGTTTGTATTAATGGTGCATGTTTGATTTGTAATAATTTTAATAATGGATTTGGACATGTTTTTATTAATAAATCCGATGAATATGATTCAGTTATTGGTTGATAAACCGATAATAATTGTTGGGCAATTAATTTATTGAGATTTACCATTTTACTGTGTTTAATTTGTAAATAATTCGTACACAGATAGTGTAATCGTGTGTTTTCGAATAATAAAATTGAATCAATTATGGGATAGATTCTAGCTAACATCAATAAACTATTGTAACTTTGTGTGGAAACTTCACCACCAAGATATGGTAATATTACAGCTGGTATAATTGGCGTATTTCTGTATTCATCGTGTAGTTTTTCTAAAATAAATGCACCAAGTCCTGAACCAGTACCACCAGATGAACTGAATATTGGTGAAAAACTAGCAAGTCTATCACACTTTTCTGCTTCAATTCGAATACATTCCATTACATTTTTATCAATTATTTTACCATGTTCCATATAACCCATCGCCCAATTATTAGCAGAACCTAGATATGGTTTTGTTATAACTGATTCAAATTTATATGGTAAGTTTTTGTTATATAATTGTCTAGATGTATTATCAGAACTAATTGATACCGAACGTGCTTCTAATACACCGTTTTTATTTAAATAAAACCATTGTTCTAGTGATCGATTATAATAAATATCTTTTTTATTATTTGTTGTTGAATTTAAATCTTCAAAAAGTGTTGAAAAAAATACTTGATTTATTTGTGTACCGCACTGTCCAAAATTCAATGTGATTATACTCATTTTTAACTATTCTTTGATTTTTTTTTGATATGAAACATGTTGATACAAACATAAAAGTGAGGTTAAGTTGTTTTGATAAATCGAAAAAAAAAAGATTTCTAACAAATAATACGTACTTTTTCTATGCTTAAATTGTCGACTATTCAATTTTCTTCAACGTTTTATTCGAATAAAGGGAAATCTTCTGTTATTTTTGTTGTTATTGTTTATTTAAAAAAACTACTTGGTTTACAAGTCACTAGGAGCACTAGGTTAGGTTAGGTTCGTTTGAGTTGGTACTTATTTAACTGGTATTATTTACTAGGCTTTAAGCTTTAATGTAAATCTGCACCTGGGCCAGTGTAAAATAAAAAATCGTATCTATAAAAATTGATAATCTTATAACTTTTATCTGACTGGGTACATTTTAAATTTCCCGCTAATAATTTGTGTCGCCATCTGTAAATGCCAGATTCTACGAACTAAAAGTTATGTTGGCAATAATCTAGGGTTTATGGTTGTTTATGGTTGGTATTGATGGAATGTCAACTGTCAGTTGAATGTGTCAAATTTTTAAAATCATAACCCCAAAATTGGTTAATTAAATTAAAGTTTATTTTTATTTAATATAATTAATTGGCCGCGTTTCAGGTCACTGTACCGAATTGGACCAAAACGTGCTAACGATAATAGACGTGACATGCCATTTAATTGTCTCCGTGGTGTGCTGTTACTTCTCTCTGATAAGATAACCTAAAACAATGTTTTAGAGCAAAGAGGTGCGTAAATTATTGAATAAAACTAGATTTTATTGTTAATATTCAACAGAACTAATGTTGGTCGTTTACAAATAATAACTGAAACTAGTTTGAACTCGTAATTAAATCTAAAAGTTATTTGTTCCTTTGTATACAAACTAACAGAAACTGTATTATTTTCTCATGAATTCTGGACCCTTCTGAACAATTCTGGGTAAGAGTAGGGCTCTTGGGTCTAGCCCCCTTCTCGTAGTCGTATGAAGTTGAAATTTTGTGGACACACTATATGACCCACGAGGATATCAAAAATGAAAAAATCACCCCCAAAAAACCACCCCTTACGCGGTAACCACCCCCTAACCACCCCTATTTTAACCCGTAGGGGTAAAAGGCGCTCACCAAACGAAGCGGAAGGTGTCAAAAAGTAAGTATGAATATTTTGAAATTTGTAGCCCACGTATTTCTACCCCAAATTAGAGGGTAATTTTTACAACGACATGACGCTGTCAACATTGGCCTCTAATTTGGGGAGGAAATACGCTAGATAGAAATTTCAAAAAATGCATACTTACGTTTTGAGACCGTCCCCTTTCGCCCCTACGGATTGAAATAGGGGTGTTTACTCCCGGAAGGGGGTTGGTTTTTCGGGGGTGATTTTTTTATTTTTGATATCCTCATGGGTCATATAGTGTGTCCACAAAATTTCAACTGCATACGACCACGGGAAGGGGGCTAGACCCAAGAGCCCTACTCAAATGTATTTTCGAGTACCATTTTTAATTTTAACTTGCAAAATGAATGAGAATTGGAAAAGAAAAATGGATAATTGGAAAATAAAGCGTTCATTTCAAGTCTTAAAATGCTTGGGAAATTTTCAGTAGAGGTTCAAGAGATAAGAATGAGTTGATTGTTACGATTGAACTCGCTTCGATCATGGTAAATTATTTAATATATTAAAATAAAAATTGAAATTGCAGTGACTCATTTGAAGTGATACTGGAAAATCGTCTATTCATTTAATTGATAAATTATTATTTTATAATATTGTGATAAAAATAGGAAGAATCATTGAAATATTTTGGAAGAATCAGAACAAATTGAAACTAACGATGAATTATTTCAAATTTCTGCTTTGGTTGGTTGCTCATTTTAAAATTAATAATACAAAATTTCAACTTATGCAATAGTTATGAAACGTAAGTATTTTAAATCTCCCGCTAATATGGAGAGCGCCATCTTTCCGCTAAATATGAATTTACAAATTACGTTGGTAGTCTTGATAGTGCAGCGCCATCTCTCCGCTAAATATAAACTTATAAAGTACGTTGGTAGACCTGCTGATAGCAGCGCCATCTTTTCGTAAGCTCTAGAATTAAAAATTGTGTTGGCAGTAGTTTAGTTCTGTGCAGTTTTGCTGTTGGTAGTAGTGGAATGTTGACTGTCATTTGTCATTTTCAACCATTTTGTCAAAAAGAAACCCGTTTATAACAACAAAAAAATTAATATGAATATAAATCGTTAAATTAAAGTATTTAATGGAACTAGTAATTTTTTGTAAAATTTATAATAATGTATAACATTTTTGTAGAAATTCTTGACTCTCTTAACTAATTCTGAGCTTGACTGGGAAGGAAAATTTGGCATCAAATGGCACAGAAGAACGTTTTGTGAACAACAAACATATGTATAAACACAGTGGGGAAATTTAAGCTTACAGTCCCTTTACTGGAAGCTTTTTCGCTTATTATAATGAAGACTTTCCCGTTTACATCCGAAAAGTAGATGTAGAAAAAGTATGTGAACTCATATTGTTAGTGACTGCTGTTGTGGTGATTTAAAAACAATATTTGATAAACAAGCCAAGAAGAAGAAGACGTAGGCAGATTCATTCCATTAATCAACGAAAATCTGAGCAATGTGATCTTTGTAAAGAAACTTTGCTACCAAATGGCAGAGAAGAATGTTATTGTAAACACAGTGAAGAAGTATAAGCTTAAAAGTCTCCTTGCTGGAAGCTTTTCCCCTGAGAATTCCGTTTAAAAATATAAAAGGTAGTTGTTTGCTTTTGCAAAAGTTCAATAATTATGGCGATAAAATGATCACAGTTATTTCATAACAGACCTGTGATTGTTTTATTGTCATACTCTTATGAAAGGATGTGGAAAATTTAAATTACTGTACTAAAATGTTGATTTTATGATCTTCCAGGTAAAATGAAACTGATTGGTTTGTTGGAATAAACGTTTGATAGATTGTTTGTTGTAGATAAGGACTCGTTAAGGACTAACAAGATAAATCAACATTGATTCATGTTAAACCGATATTTTGTCACACTAAAATAGAAATTTTACTCGAAGAAATGACCTCCAAGGTAACTAGTTTTTAATTATACGTTAAGTTCAAATTACTATAAGATTAATTCATATTTGTTTTTGCATTGCGTTTGATTTATTTATTTATTTTCGTATTGGTAATGTAGAGAACGAACGAAAAGGATAAGGAAAAGAAGAAACACTGAAGAGATGAAGTTGTTTACTATCAGCTCTACAACTCAACGAAAACGCAAGAGGTAAGAATGAATTTATTGTTTTGAATAGGTGGCATCTGGTAAATTAAAATTTTAATGGCAACAATACAGATCCTTAACACCTAAGATACCGACTTCTTTGTCGGCAAAGTTTATTATCAAAAAAGTTTTTACACGTACGTATTCAATAATTTGTCTGTTGATTTACACAAATTGGTTTTTCCTTTGCAGGGAACGTTTTGGCTATTTTCTCATTGAATTTTATAAAAAAATATAGATGCAAGTTATTATTGGAGAACTGATTATCAACTACTTGAGCGTAATAATAAGATACCGACTTCTTTGTACCCGTAAAGTCTGTTTGATGAAAACTTTTTCGCTTTGAACTTTTGAAATTGTTAAGGTGAGTACCTATCTGTTCAAAAAGTTGAATAGTTATTAGTTCTTATCTGTGAAATACCTTTTTTCTTAACTCTCTAAGGACAACAGTACGTTTTCGTAACGTTTCGTTGTAAGACCTTGATGCCGAATGCAGGTTTTTTGCTACATTTCATAATTTCAAAAATTGTTTGAAATTAGAGTCATGTTCGTTATTGTGGGCTTCGCAATAGGCATTCCACCAAGAAAATAGTTCATTTAGATTTATTTTAATACAATTTTTCAGGTTCCGGCCTTAGAGGGTTAATTTGAAAAGTTGTTCTAGATTGAGCAAATTAGTGGCAATAATGTTCAAAATACAACCTTGACTTTATGGATTTTCAATGAAAGATGTAGGTAGTAAGCATCCATGAAAATGAATCTCATAGCATAGGAAAATCCTTTTACCACAAACGATTCATAAAACAATTTCTCAATAATTTTTGTTACAGGTATATCAACAATTGCGGAAAAAATTCAACGGACGTATCAGAGAATGTGAGACCAGAGATGTGTTTTTGAGTGTCATTTTTTAAATATTTTATACAGCTAGAGTGTATGAAGCAGAAAAATGTGATCGTATGATACAACAAAACTTGCAAAATGTGTAAGAATTGGAACAGAAAAATCAATAATTGTAAAGCAAACTTACGATTATTTTAGGAGAGATAAAAGTAGAAAAATGATACAAAAAATTCCTCACAGTTTACAGCTAGTTAAAATGTAAATCGTTCAAATTTCCCGCTACTATGAGAAGCGCCATCTAGCTGCCAATAATGAAATTGAAAATTATGATGGTAATGGTTTAGGGCTTTATTTCTTAATGTTGGTTGCAGTGAAATTTCAATTAACTGTCAGTTGTCAACTTGTTAATTCTTATTTGACCATGGAATGGAATATACAAGTTTTTTGGAAAAAAACAGCCAAATTATATTAAATTTTATTAAAAATGATGTTTCTGGTTCAACGAGATGCAAGGCTTATTATCAAAAAAGTTTTTACACGTACGTATTTATTTATTTGTTGGTTCATTGACACAAGTTGGTTTTTCCTTTGCAGGGAATCTTTTGGCTATTTTCTCATTCAATTTCATTTAAAAATATCAAAGCAAGTTATAATTGGAGAACAGATTATCAACTGCTCAGATAAAACGAAAATATGGTTGTTTCATAATGAAATGAGCATCTGGTTCAATGGAAATTGTAACCAATGTTTTGTTAAAAATTACTTTATGTTCTACTATTTGTCTTTGTCCCGTTAAAATAGAGAATTTCCTCGAAGGAATGCTCTCCTGGGTAATTAGTTTAGATGATTATAAATCTTAGTCTTATTTTGTCGGTTAAACTGAATCAGTTTTAACACTGATGGACATTTAAATCTATCAATAACTAACTCTAAATCTCTTATAAAATACGATTTAATTTTAATAGTGCTTGTTCAATGACAGGTACGAAAGAAATGAGTATTTTTCTATAATAAAAACAAAATCGAACAATTTCGAGTTACGAGATTTTCCAGTTTAACCGACGATTTGTAAATCAAAAATAATACTTTTGAATTGCGTGTGATTTATTGTTTTTTCATGTAGGTAATGTGGAGAGTGCATAGAAATGATAAAAGAAAGGAGGAAAAACTGTTGGCCGTAAAATTTATGGGAAATTTTCAACCAAAACGCAACAGCATACAGGGTAATCGTAGCAGTAACAGTAATAAATGAAAGCCGTAGCAATGGAATTCGTACTATAATAGGTTCGTATATATTCTGATCCATCAGTGTTCTAATAGCAACAATACAACATGGTAGTAGGAGATCTTAATTACTGTCAGTGGTCAAGCTGTAAGTTTTTGTTTATAAACTATGCAGCTTTTTAGAAAATAATTAATTTAATAAAAGCAAAATTTTTTTAATGTTTTTGGTTCAATGAAATACATTTTTTTTTTATTATTGAAAAGGATTATTAAACATAAACGTTCATGGTTACACTTATTTATTTATCGATAAAAGAACGATGGTTGTGACATGCATTGTTTTTTCTTTACAGGGGAGCCCTTTAGTCTTTTCTCATTCAATTTTGTTTAACAATTTAAACGGTAAGTACTTATTGGAGAAAGCTACTTGTTTTTAAATATTGAATTTTTTTTAATCTAAAGTGTTTTTCTAGATGAAATAAAATTATGGTTATATGATTGATATTGAAATGAACATCTCATGTAATGATTACATTTACTAGATTACGTACAGTCTGTGATTATTTAATTAATTGATTACTTACACATCACACATCACATTCTCAGTGCACCAACGCTTAATGGTTGTTATAACCAACAATTTCTTGAAAACCAACGAAATCAGTGAACGATAATTCATGTTAGATGGTTTGTTAGCACTTTCAAATAGATAATTCATTCGGAGAAGTACATTCTAAGGTAATTAGTCAATTAATGAGAGCATGTTTGATTTGTTTTTAGTTTTAACTCATCTGTTTTTAATTTTCACAGTCGTTTTACCATAATTAAGGGGACGTACTGATAATGCATTGTTCAGCATAGATACTATGGTGATGGTCTTCATAAAATCAATGAAAATGCAGACTATACAAAGGTAATTCTAGTTATGGTAGATATATTAGGAAAAACAGTTCTATAATTAATTCTTTGTTATAGATATGCCAGTTTGAAGAAAGACCCTTCAACGACTACGCACCAGAGAGGTTCATGGATGAACCACAGGAATCAATCATTGGAAAGTTGCTGCTTGGGGTGTGGAATGATTTCTGTAAAAAATCAGAAGATAATAGTTGTTCTTTTTAATTGTTTAAATATAATCAGCTACATTGTGTTTGGAAAATATTATTTAATAAAGAAATCAGTAAATAATTCCGAGTTTTGTTTATTTGAGGCCTTCAAAATGCATGTGAATTAATATAAGAAGCAGGACGACCCTTGTTTGGTTACTCTTGTTTTGAACAGTTGAGTAAGTATGTTAGGGGAGCTTGATTTTCTATTAGGGTCGCTGAGTGTAGGAGGAGGTAACAGGGGAGTGGAGAATTCGAATTCTAATTGCTTAAAAAAGGGTCTAAATTTGTCGCCCAGTACCTCTCCAAACAGCTCCTAATACTTCCTATTATACTCCTGATATAACACGCAATTGTTACGAAAAATTGCTTAAAATTTTCGATTTTGTATCAGGATCACATGAGTGTCAGAAGGTATTCGGAGGAGGTATTAGGAGCAGAAATTCGGCGGGGAATTTTGAATTTTGGCGGGAAATTTGAATTTTCCCGCCAAATATCTACTCCTAATACCTCCTGTCACTCATGTGATCCTGGTACAAAGTTCAATTTTTACGAGAAATATGCTAAAATTTGCTGTTTTCACGAAAAATTGCTTAAAATTTTCGATTTTGTATCAGGATCACATGAGTGTCAGAAGGTATTCGGGGGAGGTATTAGGAGCAGAAATTAGGCGGGAAATTTTGAATTTTGGCGGGAAATTTGAATTTTCCCCGCCAAATATGTACTCCTAATACCTCCTCCGAATACCTCCTGTCACTCATGTGATCCTGGTACAAACTCCAATTTTTACGAGAAATTTGCTAAAATTTGTGGTTTTCGCGAAAAATTGCCTAAAATTTTCGATTTTGTATCAGGATCACATGGGTGACAGGAGGTATTCGGAGGAGGTATTAGGAGTAGATATTTGGCGGGAAAAATTCAAATTTCCCGCCGAATTTCTGCTCCTAATACCTCCTGTCACTCATGTGATCCTGATACAAAATCGAAAATTTTAAGCAATTTTTCGTGAAATTTGGGTGTTGTATCTGGAATATAATAGGAAGTATTAGGATCCATCTGAAGAAGTACTGGGCGACAAATTTAGACCTTTTTTACAGCAATTAGAAGTCGAATTCTTCACTTCCGCAATACCTCCTGCTACCCTCTTCGGCCCTATAGAAAATTCAATTTCCTCAAATTTAGGCAGCTATTCCAAACAATAGTCGCTTTGCATCTTATTTTCATTTAAATACTCATTTTAAAGGACACAAATAAACAAAACCCCGGATAATTTATTAATTACTTTATTAAATTAAATAACAATTTAGAAATACAATACAGTTGATTGCATTTGAATAAAGAAATCGCTCTCCTCTGATTTTGAATAGAAATCATCCCATACTTCAAGAAGCGATTATGTCCTCTGATACATTACTAAGAGTACTCAACAGCTGATATATCTGTAACAAAGAATTAATTAAAAAATTGTTTCTCTTAATATACTTACCAGAACTAAAATTACTTTTGTATATACTTTGTAATCTGTACTTTCATCAATTTTATGAAGACGGTCACCGCAGTATGTATGCTGAACAATGCATTATCAGTACGTCTCGTTCATTATCGCAAAACTACTGCAAAAATTAAAAGTAAATGAGTTAAATCATATTTCCACTAATTAATTACATAGGAATGTATGTCTTGCAATAAATTATCTATTTAAATTGACTAAACAACAGCCTAACATAAATTATCGTTGATATATTTATGAAATTTATTAAATATATTATTAAATAACTAATTTAATAAGAATATTTACAAAGTATAAATGATAAAACATCCTGCAGTGGTCATTCAATACAGGAGAGAAGCAATTTACAATTTGTTTTTGCAAATACTATTATTGAAATAATTATGTAATAATATAATTAATAAAACACTCTAAATAGTTTTGCAAGTGTTTAAGATCTCTTATTATTATGTTGTATTGTTGCTATTAGAATATTGATGGATCAGAAGAATATATACAAACCTATTATAGTACGAATTCCATTGCTATGGCTTCCATTTACCACTGTTCCTGCTACGATTACCATGTATGCTGTTGTTTTGTTTGAAAGAATAAATTCACTGTTACTTGTTGCGTTTTGGTTGAAAATTTCCCATGAATTTTACGGTTAACAGTTTTTCCTCATTTCTTTTATCATTTCCAATCACTCTCCACATTACCTACATGAAAAAAACAATAAATCACAGGCAATTCAAAAGTATTATTTTTGATTTACAAATCGTCGGTTAAACTGGAAATCCTCGTAACTCGAAATTGTTCGATTTTGTTTTTATTATAGAAAAATACTCATTTCTTTCGTACCTGTCATTGAACAAACACTATTAAAATTAAATCGTATTTTATAAGAGATTTAGAGTTAGTTACTGATAGATTTAAATGTCCATCAGTGTTAAAACTGATGCAGTTTAACCGACAAAATAAGACTAAGATTTATAATCATCTAAACTAATTACCCAAGGAAGCATTCCTTCGAGCAAATTCTCTATTTTAACGGGACAAAGACAAATAGTAGAACATAAACTAATTTTTAACAAAACATTGGTTACAATTCCCATTGAACCAGATGCTCATTTCATTATGAAACAACCATATTTTCGTTTTATCTGAAGGAATTTTCCAGGTTCACGGAAGTCGATACCTTATTATTACAAGCAAGCAGTTGATAATCCGTTCTCCAATTATAACTTGCTTTAATATTTTTAAATGAAATTGAATGAGAAAATAGCCAAAAGATTCCCTGCAAAGGAAAAACCAACTTGTGTCAATGAACCAACAAATAAATAAATACGTACGTGTAAAAACTTTTTTGATAATAAACCTTGCATCTCGTTGAACCAGAAACATCATTTTTAATAAAATTTAATATAATTTAGCTGTTTTTTTCCAAAAAACTTGTATATTCCATTCCATGGTCAAATAAGAATTAACAAGTTGACAACTGACAGTTAATTGAAATTTCACTGCAACCAACATTAAGAAATAAAGCCCTAAACCATTACCATCATAATTTTCAATTTCATTATTGGCAGCTAGATGGCGCTTCTCATAGTAGCGGGAAATTTGAACGATTTACATTTTAACTAGCTGTAAACTGTGAGGAATTTTTTGTATCATTTTTCTACTTTTATCTCTCCTAAAATAATCGTAAGTTTGCTTTACAATTATTGATTTTTCTGTTCCGATTCTTACACATTTTGCAAGTTTTGTTGTATCATACGATCACATTTTTCTGCTTCATACACTCTAGCTGTATAAAATATTTTAAAAATGACACTCAAAAACACATCTCTGGTCTCACATTCTCTGATACGTCCGTTGAATTTTTTCCGCAATTGTTGATATACCTGTAACAAAAATTATTGAGAAATTGTTTTATGAATCGTTTGTGGTAAAAGGATTTTCCTATGCTATGAGATTCATAAAGTCAAGGTTGTATTTTGAACATTATTGCCACTAATTTGCTCAATCTAGAACAACTTTTCAAATTAACCCTCTAAGGCCGGAACCTGAAAAATTGTATTAAAATAAATCTAAATGAACTATTTTCTTGATGGAATGCCTATTGCGAAGCCCACAATAACGAACATGACTCTAATTTCAAACAATTTTTGAAATTATGAAATGTAGCAAAAAACCTGCATTCGGCATCAAGGTCTTACAACGAAACGTTACGAAAACGTATTGTTGTCCTTAGAGAGTTAAGAAAAAAGGTATTTCACAGATAAGAACTAATAACTATTCAACTTTTTGAACAGATAGGTACTCACCTTAACAATTTCAAAAGTTCAAAGCGAAAAAGTGTTCATCAAACAGACTTTACGGGTACAAAGAAGTCGGTATCTTATTATTACGCTCAAGTAGTTGATAATCAGTTCTCCAATAATAACTTGCATCCATATTTTTTTATAAAATTCAATCAGAAAATAGCCAAAACGTTCACTGCAAAGGAAAAACCAATTTGTGTAAATCAACAGACAAATTATTGAATACGTACGTGTAAAAACTTTTTTGATAATAAACTTTGCCGACAAAGAAGTCGGTATCTTAGGTGTTAAGGATCTGTATTGTTGCCATTAAAATTTTAATTTACCAGATGCCACCTATTCAAAACAATAAATTCATTCTTACCTCTTGCGTTTTCGTTGAGTTGTAGAGCTGATAGTAAACAACTTCATCTCTTCAGTGTTTCTTCTTTTCCTTACCCTTTTCGTTCGTTCTCTACATTACCAATACGAAAATAAATAAATAATCAAACGCAATGCAAAAACAAATATGAATTAATCTTATAGTAATTTGAACTTAACGTATAATTAAAAACTAGTTACCTTGGAGGTCATTTCTTCGAGTAAAATTTCTATTTTAATGTGACAAAATATTGGTTTAACATGAATCAATGTTGATTTATCTTGTTAGTCCTTAACGAGTCCTTGTCTACAAGAAACAATCTATCAAACGTTTATTCCAACAAACCAATCAGTTTCATTTTACCTGGAAGATCATAAAATCAACATTTTAGTACAGTAATTTAAATTTTCCACATCCTTTCATAAAAGTATGACAATTAAACAATCACAGGTCTGTTATGAAATAACTGTGATTGTTTTATTGCCATAATTACTGAACTTTTGCTCAACAAACACGTACTTTCTATATTTTTAAACAAAATTCTCAGGGGAAAAGCTTCCAGCAAGGAGACTTTTAAGCTTATACTTCTTCACTGTGTTTACAATAACATTCTTCTCTGCCATTTGGTAGCAAAGTTTCTTTACAAAGTTCACATTGCTCAGATTTTCGTTGATTAATGAAGCGAATCTGCCTACGTCTTCTTCTTCTTGGCTTTTTTTATCAAATATTGTTTTTAAATCACCACAACAGCAGTCACTAACAATATGAGTTTACATACTTTTTCTACATCTATTTTTCCGATGTAAACGGGAAAGTCTACATTATAATAAGCGAAAAAGCTTCCAGTAAAGGGACTGTAAGCTTAAATTTCCCCACTGTTGTTCACAAAACGTTCTTCTGTGCCATTTCATGCCAAATTTTCTTTCCCAGTCAAGCTCAGAATTAGTTAAGAGAGTCAAGAATTCCTACAAAAATGTTATAAATTAACACAAATTTTACAAAAAAATTACTAGTTCCATTAAATACTTTAATTTAACGATTTATATTAATTTTTTGTTGTTGTAAATAAACAGGTTTCTTTTTGACAAAATGGTTGAAAATGACAAGTGACCGTCGACATTCCACTACTGCCAACACAATTTTTAATTCTAGAGCTTACGAAAAGATGGCGCTGCTATCAGCAGGTCTACCAACGTACTTTATAAATTTATATTTAGCGGAAAGATGGCGCTGCACTATCAGGACTACCAACGTAATGTGTAAATTCATCTTTAGCGGAAAGATGGCGCTCTCCGTATTAGCGGGAGATTTAAAATACTTACGTTTCGAAACTATTGCATAATTTGAAATTTTGTATTATTAATTTTAAAATGAGCAACCAACCAAAGAAGGAATTCGAAATAATTCATCGTTAGCTTCAACTTGTTCTGCTTCTTCCAAAATATTTCAATGATTATTCCTATTTTTATCACAAAATGGTACAATAATTTATCAATTAAATGAATAAACGATTTTCCAGTATCATTTTGAATACGTTACTACAATTTCAAATTTTATTCTATTATTGTAATTAAAAAATTCTGAATTTTTTTTGTAATTAAATAATTTACCACAATCGACTCATTCTTACCTCTTGAACTTTCACTGAAAATTTCCCAAACATTTTAAGATTTGAAATGTACGCTTTGTTTTCCAATTGTCCATTTTTCTCTTCCAGTTCTCATTCATTTTACAAGTTTTATTTTATCTCATTATGTGTTTCTGTTTGTATTTTATCATCGGCGTACACTCATACTCTATAATTGCATAAAATAATTAGAAAAATGGCACTCAAAAATACATTTGTTACCTTACACTCTCTGATGCGTCGATCACAGGATAGAATTTAGAAATTGTATCACTTATTGTTATTAGTTCCACAGAAATGAGAGGACTTATAAATCTTTTTAGGTTTTGCGATTTTGATTAATTTTAAGACATCTTTTGTTAAAAATCCATTAAACCAAGCTTGTATTTCAAATACTAGGTGCTACCACTAATTTGTTGAATCTAGAAAAACTGGCCAAAACGAAAAACCTCGTATTTTACAAAAAACTAACTATTCAACCTTTTAGAACAGATACTTGCCGTTATAATTTTAAACAAAATTCAAAGCGAAAAATTTTTCAGTAAACAGATTGATCAACTTCTTTGATGAGTCCTGTCAAATTTTCTAATCAACTCACAATCAGAATTATTCAGAATAGCCAAGAATTCCTGAAAAAATGAAATAGTTTTTGGAGAGATTCATATTGTCCAACAAGGTATTATTAATATAGGGAAAAAAACGATGAAAACTCAGACAACCTTGTTTATTAAAATTTACTTGCAACTAGTTTCGATGCATTTGCACCATCTTCAGGCAAATACTGCAAATTATTACAAAGTGAAAATTATTACAATTAAGATAAATCAAACAGAAACTTACGTCAGAATATAGAATTAGTCAGCATTAAGTTTTTCACATAGTTTTTAAATAAAGAAACAAATAACTTTTCAACATAGTTACATGTTCAAACTATATTCGACAATTTTTTTTTAACGAAAAACATTAGGTTTGTTAAATATTAATAATAATATCGAGTTTAATTTAATAATATACGCATTGTTTTTGTTAAAAACATTTTAGGTTATCTTTCATAAATATTTTACATTTGACAGTTGACATTTTAGCATTACCAACAACAAAAATTTAAAAATACCTAAACTATCGCCAACATAAATTTTAGTTCCATAAATGTGAAAAGATGGCGCTTTCCAAATCAGCGGGAAATTTAAACAACCATATTCAATCCTTACCCTGTTCTAATTCTAATTTACTTCGTTTTTTAAATAATGACTGTGACGGTCGTTTAAGATATCGCAGTTCTCAAAGTTACAATAATAAGTTTCAATTATACCAGTAAAAATAATATGTGTAAACAAACACATTTCGTAGCTGTATATTTAGTAGAACAGAACAGTCAATCAAGTATCATTATTTGAATTTTAAAGCAACTGCACTATTCTATTACTTGGAAATAATTATCTAGTTTAATGAAATAATAATTATAAGAAATTATTTATTTTTACCTTCTTGCAATCAGCATGTCCACGCAAATACAATGAGATTGGAACAAGTGTTCTGGTGTCATCAATCAGTAATTGGCTACCGCAAATCTGGAAGCCGCGGCCACATTTCTTTGCGTACACTAAAAAGATAACATTGTTCACATTTTCGTTTATTGATAGCGCCAATCTGCCTACGTCTTCTTCTGCTTCTTTGCCGCTTATTCACCACATACGGTTTGTAAATCAGCATAACAGCAGTTGCCAACAATATGATTTCACTTGCTTTTCCTACATCTATTTTTCTAATTGCAAACGGGAATCGTTACACAATAATTAATTTATCATTATTATCACGTAGTCAATATAAAACTTTTATGAAAAACATACCACAAACAACCTAACCTCAAACAACAAATAACATTTATGTGAACAAGGCTTAATTACTTCATTGTTGCCAACATAATTTTTAGTTCATATAATTCTGGTTTCGATAGATGGCGTGCCCATTATTGGCAGGACATTTAAAATATCTAACCGCGATAAATGATTAGTGATTTTATAACTAATTGCCAATATTTTTTATAGCTTTTTGTCGATTTTTGATGTATTCTAGTGAATTATAAAGAACTTCAAACGATAAACGCATTATTGAGAAATTGTTAATTAAATGTGACACTAATAGATGGCGCTCTGGTAGCACAGCTTTTACTACCAAAAAAAAATTAAAATATTAACGTTTCTGAAAGGTAAAAGCTGTTATCTCTACACAATTACATCAATAATTGCTTTCGTAAGCTCTTTCGATTTATTCAGACTGCAACTGCTGCAATGTCTCTTGGCGAGGCTTTTATGTTTAAACTGCTCAACAGATGGCGTTCCTCAATTTCTTCCACATCCGGTGTCAATCTGGCGTCGTCGCCAATTTTCAATTTGTTCGCTCGCATGTCAAATGGTGGCGAGGTTATTGAATTATTTCGATGTTTTTTTAATAAGTTTTGTGTAATTAAATAATTGATTTATTTAAATTAAGTCAATATGTTGGTGTTATTTGAGACAGCGGCAGGTTATGCCATTTTTAAGGTAATTAAATTGTGAAAATTATTATTTAGGAAAAAACATAACCTAACTTTTACCATGCTTTCAGCTTCTCGATGAAAGTAAATTACAACAAGTTGATAATTTATATCAAGATTTCTTATCACCGGAATCTGCCGGTAGAATGTAAGTTATTTTCAATTAGTTTTATTTAATCGAATAATTTCCATTGTTTTTTTGCTTGTAGTATAAAATTGAAGCATTTTGAAAAATTTGAAGATACAACAGAAGCTTTAGCTGCATCAACAGCAGCTGTTGAAGGTAAAATATCGAAAAGTTTGAAGAAAGTCCTGAAGAAATATGTCGATAAAGATTTACAAAATAAACTATTAGTTGGTGACTCAAAATTAGGTACTGCAATCAAAGATAAATTCAATGTATCATGTCTATCAAATACGGCTGTACAAGAATTAATGAGATGTATACGTTCACAACTTGACAATTTATTATCCGGTTTACCTAAAAAAGAGATGACTGCAATGGCATTAGGTTTGGCACATTCATTATCGAGATACAAATTAAAATTCTCACCAGATAAAATTGATACAATGATTGTACAAGCTGTTTCGTTATTGGACGATTTAGATAAAGAATTGAATAATTATGTAATGAGATGTAGAGAATGGTATGGTTGGCATTTTCCTGAATTAGGCAAAATCATCTCTGACAATTTAGTATTTGTTAAGACGGTAAAAATAATTGGTACACGAGATAATACAGCTACATCGGATCTATCCGATATTCTACCAGAAGAAATTGAAGAAAAAGTTAAAGAAGCAGCAGAAATATCAATGGGTACGGAAATTTCTGAAGAGGATATACTTAATATTATGAATTTGTGTGATCAAGTTATTGAAATGTCGAATTATCGTGCTCAATTGTACGATTATTTGAAAGCTCGTATGATGGCAATGGCACCAAATTTAACTGTTCTAGTTGGTGATTTAGTTGGAGCACGTTTAATTGCACATGCTGGTTCACTAATCAATCTAGCCAAACATCCTGCATCAACTGTACAGATCTTAGGTGCCGAGAAAGCATTATTTCGTGCATTGAAAACGAAAAAAGATACACCTAAATATGGTTTGATTTACCATTCACAATTGGTTGGACAGAGTAGTACGAAAAATAAAGGGAAAATGTCTCGTATGTTGGCGGCAAAAGCTTCATTAGCTACACGTGTTGATGCATTAGGTGAAGATAGTGGCAGTTTTACATTGGGTGCTGAACATAAAGCAAAATTAGAGGCACGTCTTCGATATTTAGAAGAAGGCAATATTAAACGTATTAGTGGAACGGCAAAAGCGAAAGCGAAATTTGAAAAATATCAAGGTGAAGGTAAATCACAATATCCAGCTGCTGCTGATTCAACAATTCCAACAATGAAAAGGAAGCATTCTTTAATCGAAGAAATTAAAACTGAAGATAATGAAGAAGTAACACCTAAACAAAAGAAAAAGAAAGTGAAGAAGGAATCTGAAGAGGAAGAAGTGGTGGATAATGATATTAAAGAAGAAGAAAACAATGTTGAAGGTAATTTTTCTCTTTTTTTCTGTTGGGGTTTTTACCTAAATTTGATTTATTATTTGAAAATTAGCTGGACAATCTAAGAAGAAAAAGAAGAAGGTAAAACAAGAAATAGAAGAAAATAATGGCGTTAATACTGGAGAAAATAGTGCCGAGGAAGAAGTAACCAAGAAAAAGAAGAAGAAAATCAAGCAAGAACCAGTCGAAGAAGTTCCTGAAGTAACTCCAGATAAGAAGAAGAAGAAAAAGAAGAAACAATCAAATGGTGAAGATGGTGAATAAATTTCTTTTATTTTATATTTCCAATATTTTTGATATAAAAAAAATGTTCTTTATGTATATCAGTGTAAGGAATATTATATTTCTCCATGTTATCATCCTACTGTTGTATAATTTGCTTTACAGTATACTGAAAATAATATTATTTTAGAATTTTATTTCGAACTATTAATTGTTATAATTACCTATGAATTCTGAAACTGGATCATTTTCACCGTCACCTCTCATTGTTCCTGTAATCTCATCATTTTCAACCATTGGCATAAATAAATGGACAAATTCTGAACTATATGGTGGTCCAATTGTTTCCAAAACCTAATCAAGTTTAAATTATTAATGAAATAGATCAAAATTGGTCAAGAAAACTTACTTCAGTAACAAAGTAACGAATCAATGAAATATCTGTATCGCCCTTTTGCCAACATTGTTTTATATATTTTACTACAGGTACTACACAGCCGGCGCATAATAGATTTACCATACGATCAAGAACCATTTTCCTCATTTCTAACTAAAATGTGAGCTGTTACACAAAATTCTCTCCACTTCTACAGTAGACTCTCGATTCGATTAACCAGCAACCATCCCGGACAATCGAGCGTCTACTATATTTACGAACAATAAGTGATTTTGATGCCATTCGGAATATTTTTGAAAATAGATACCATAAATAATTTCCCATTTGATATTCCGAATTGTATCAGAATAACTTAATAAAGTCATAATTGATTATAGAATGTCACGTGTAATTCTTAATTACCTGAACTAAAATTTCCAGTTCATCTTGTTTCGATTCGAATAATCGAATTAAAAGATCTAGAACTTGATTATGTAATAATGGATGGCATGTAACAACTTCATCTAAAAGTGCTAAATGTATTGGTGTATGTTCGGTTGATAATTTAAAATAACTTGGTTCAGTAACGGTACATTCAACCCAACGAATTATACCAACTGATACTACCGGAAACCTACAATAACAAAATCCAAAAATCAATTTTTCATCAATAATTGATATCATATGGTCATTCTTACTTAAGACATTGATAGATTGTTGCAAGTTCAGCCATTAATTCGGAACTACCTTTATTTGTATTACATATATTATGTACGGTTTCAATTGATTGAATTGTAGCTTGAAGTTCATCACGATTGATAACTCTTTTCTGGCCTTTTTTTGCTTGAATCTCATATACACTAGCTGCATAAGCTAATAAATGAATATATTTCGGCTTATGATCTGGATTCAATTTAACACCGGGTTTAAATAGAGCATCAATTAATAATTCTAAAAATTGTGGTGTTCGAATTAGATCAATTGGTGGTGGATCCGGTGTATTATAATTCCGATAGAGTACAGTAATATCGGCTGGATTTAAAGCATTCTTCGACAGCATTGATGTTAAAGCTTGACAAGCCAATGGATAAACAGAAGCTCCATTCAAAGCCATTGTAATTGGAGTTACATCATTACCACTAAAAATTAATTCAATTGTATTAATAAATAAACAATTAACTATCGTTTTTACATACTTTTTTTGGGCACATTTCATTATTTCTTGTGATAATCGTTTCATACTGCTACCGCCTTTAGATTCCCGTGCTAATACATGAATGATTACTTGACTATACACGTAAGTATGTTGACCATGACACACCATTTTCTGGAAAACATAAATACATGAATTTTTGTTGGTGTTAGTTGGTATTGATTAGAATTTACAGCACATTCTCGACTTGTATTCTGCCAATCTTCAGGATTTGTTAGGAAACTAGCAATTGAAGTTTTTAAAACTCTAGAAAACACTTCCAATTGTTGTGCAGCCGTTGATATACTTGTGATTTCCCCTTGAAATCCAGCATCCGATATAAGCTACAATTATTAGATATTTACAATAATGGAAATGAATAATTTTCAAATTGTTACCTTTATTGTAAAATTCAACATAAGACAATCCGGATATTCTTCAGCTAAACGATAAATTAACGATCTCCATGTTGGATGTTCAATTAATTGTGTTAACCATGCTGGTGTTTCACCTTCCTCTGTAAATATTGTATCGGCTTTTTTCGGATCAAATGTACGTAAAATCATTTCTTTTAAATGATTCTCAACCATTGCTTGAACCGTTGTTACATCAACACCACCAGTTATTAACCATTCAGCAATTAAATTGGCCATTTGTGCAACAGCTGTATAATTCTGTGATAATTCTTCGATTACTTGTAATGGATTACCACCAGATTGAAAATAACGTTTTAATTGTGAAAATATTCCTGGTTCCATTATATAATCGGATGTTGAGAATTTTTCAGCACATTCTTTTAGGACTTGTTCCGGATTTTCAGCTTCCGCTTCCGACTGAAAATACACTTAATATACAAAGAATAAAATTTATTTATATTAATTACATCATTATCCAGTTTATCCACATTATCCCAGGCACGTTCGTCGTATTCTTCGTCCATTTTTTCCAAAATAAAACTCAATAATTCGATAATTTAGTTTAAAAAAATGTAAAACGGCTTCGTTTGACAACACAAATAAATAAACATAACCTCACTCTATGTAAACAGTGCTGCCACACATACAAAAACTACACAAGTTTGTGGAACCAAAAATTATGGAAAAATGATGGAATTAGAATATTTATATTTAGAAAATATTCCAAAATATTTAGAACAATGTCCAAAACAAGATCCCTCTATAAATATTAACCAATTAAACTAATCATTGATTATAATTTTTGTATTGCTATGTTGGTGGCACTGTAAAAATTGACAGATATTTGACATTTACAACTTGTAATAAAAGTGAGGTTATATTTATTAATTTTTTTTGAAAAATTATGCCTGATCTTGATATTATAATAGAATTTGGGTTTGTAAATCAATAAAATCGGTTATTTATTTATAATTCATCATTTATTTTAGGGGAGGTGCTGAATTATTGTTTGATAACAAGAAACACCACAAAGTTACATTACCGGAAAAAGACAAGCAATGTAAGTTTATCAGTATTTATTAGATAATAATATTGATGTCTATCTTTTTTTAAGGGATTTTGGAGGATTTATTAATCTGGATTAAAGATAATCTGTTGAAAGAAAGACCGGAACTTTTCCTGCAAGAGAAATCAGTGTAAGACAATCATTTACTAGTTTGTATTGAGTTTTATTGTTAATTTGAAGAATTCTTACAGGAGACCCGGAATATTGGTTCTAATCAATGATACAGATTGGGAACTTATGGTACTTAAACAATAAATAGGGACAATTTGGTTTTTTTTATTAATATTTTTGATTTTTGTAGGATACTGTGAATTATGCTATCCAACCAAACGATAGGATATTGTTCATATCTACTTTACATGGTGGTTAGTTCTTATAAATAAATATTTTTTTAATTTTCATATCTTCTTGAGATTTAATTAAAGCCTTACCGTGTTCCATATTAAGATTGCATAAGTCAGTTGATTGTGTTTGGGGAATAGAGCTCGTTATGTGGTTGAACATGTTGTGGTTTTCAGCATGTGGTAGAGCGAGAGGTTGTCTATAATTTTGTCGGACCAAAAGGGCCTGTCCTGTAAATAGGTCCGTAAATCGATGTGGTTGGATAGTTTACACCGTACAGAATGGTCTTCTCTATGTAAATTATAGCTAAATATCGTCTATACATTTACTGGCTAGCGTAAATGTTAATAAAATGTTCGACAAGATTTCCTGCCAATTTTCTAGAATCGATATTTGGAATTGAATAATTAATATATCAACGATGTTCCGTTGTGATTTCATAGTGAAATATGGTCGTAAAGATTTTACTCACATATTCATTATTTAACGGTAGTAAGAATCAGGAACACGTAGTATCACGGTTGTAAGGTCTTGTGACTATCTGCACAGTCAGCACGAAACGAGAAGAACCTTCTACTTACTATCTATTTCATTGTTCACGATCCTATCGTAGATTTTACTTATATTATATGGATTATTGTCGTCGTCTCCTTATACTGATTCCGAATATCCAATCTTTTTCCATGTTCGACGAACAACCGCCGCCAGATGAATTAGCATAAAATTGTGTCATAAAGGAAGACTAAGGTTGTACCAACTACTTACCATACTACCACTTTATTTTAAAACTTGTCTTCGACAGCAGGAGATGCAATTACAACTTTAACTGTACATATATGTACTTGCCGTCAAGTTGCATTTTATTTTGCCCGTTTTAGAATAAATTTCAACTTTTCCATTATATATCGTGTTTATTGCATGCCAATTACGTAGTAAAAGCATGTTTACTAAATTTAAAATACAGTAAGTTTAAAGGAAGGACTTACGAAACGATAAATGCTAAATCCTGATAGACAAAGAAAGCAAATTCTGCAAATAGTACTTTGCGCATTCGAGTGTCTCTTTCTATCAGAAAATAATCAGAACTGAACGTTGAAACTAATCGTACATGTGAAAAAACTCCCCGTGTTCTTCGTTTATAAACACTCTTTATTGAATTCAGGAAGTACGGTTGCAGCGGGACCGTAGCCAGAATAGTCTTGTAGGAGTTGCATCTGGAAACTTAGGGGTGGCTTCTCATCCTACTACTTGATGACCAAAAAAAAAAAAACACGTCACCTCCAAATTGCCAAAAAGATCTCTTGGGGTAAGTCAGAAGTGTGTTACGAGTTGGGGGTAGCTCAGCTATTCCAGCTACTCCTCTAGCTACAGCTCTGGGTTGCAGTCTCTGCTATATTGAATCGTACTTCTACGTACTCCTGAAAATAGGAGGGCATGATCTTTATCTGTTGTGTCCGTTGTCTAGGCGTAAATTTTTACATAAAGTGTGGGAACCGTGTATGAATTACTGTCCGCGCTGCGTTTGTTAGAGAGTCCGCTCAAGTTTTCTCCTACATTTTAACTATAAATTCTGTCCGTTTGAGGTGTCCACTAAGGGAGGTTGCACTGTAAATTGAATTCTGCAATTTTTGTTATTTTGTAATATTGGTCTTTTTATTATACAGCCATTTGTTGGCTCTGCACGCTGATAAAAAGAGATAAAGTTTTCCTCAGTTTATATTAAATAATTTCCAATGTGTTTTATTACAATCCTTGCAAATCACACCCATACGGTTTTTTTTCTGTCTTCAAATTTTTCCTCGAGAGAAAGAGAAAAGTGTGGAGAGTAAAAAAAATACAGTAGTAGCAGTAGTAGCAAGAAAGCTATAAAAACCCGAGAAGCTAAGACCAGCTAGAAAATTCTAACGAAGGAATAATAGGGCGTCTTAGCTGTCCGCCGCAATATGCCTTAGTCTGTCTTTTATTTGGGTCGCATCCCCCAGTTTTCAACGATGCGGCGATTGCACTTGGAATAACGATCCTATAAAAACCCGCTAGCGTTGTTGGTGGTGTCATAATGTAACTTTTTTTTCCCCCGTCTTCTATTCAGTAATTTCATATCATTTTCGTTGTATTTACCATCAATTCTCAACATTATTATGAAAACCATTATTTTTCTTCACGTATTATCATTAAATTTGATAATATTATTATTTCGCCGGGTCAATGGCTATTTTGTCCATTATTAGTTCTATATATGAGAAACTTTCAAGTACTTTTTATCGATTCACTTATCAAATATTAGTTATCAAAGTTTGGGTCCAGAGATCGTTTATGGATTAAAAGACAACCATAATAGCACCACCACCAACTTTTAGATGAAACAATATCCCGTATTGTCCGAAGTGATTGTTGAAAAGAAGGTTGAGTTCCTTCTACTTATATCGTTCGCATACGTGCACATCCTTCAAAAGTAATAAACGAACTCTGATCGTTGTCTGAAAGAGCAGAAACTTTACAAAGTCATACTAGGCTATATGACCGGGCAACTATACGATAATGGACAGTGACCGGTTATTACAAAACGACGACCACCTACTACTCCAGATGGTTAGTTTTTTAGCGACCAACTCCACCAATATTGGCTGCCGTGTTGCTGGAAATCTATAAGAAAGTTTTATGTATAGTAGAGGAGAAAAAGCCCTTATTCGAGACAGGATGTCACTTCAAATATTATTGCTTAATATTTGTCGGATATAAATAAAAAGACAAATTAGATTTTTTCCCCATTATTTCTTAAATAAATTTAATTTAAAATCGTACCGAAACGGTAATTCCAAACATTTCCTTCCTCACAGTGATAAAAATTAAAGTTAAATAGAAATTAATGTTGTTCCCATTGTAATTACACTGTAATCTTCGTTAAGAATTCGAATGAAAATTGGAGCTCTAAATTTACATAGCACATTCTATTTACTTAACATTGACCAGAAAGTATATAAAAAAAAGAGGAATCCACCAGCCCATATAGAAGCAGGCAGGCAGGCAGGCAATGAGAAAGAGAGAACCCATTTCGAACACACTTTGCCAGTCGAAGACATTAATTAGGTAACCTAAGTAATTACCTCCGTTTGCTTGTCAGTCGATTCAATCCAATTACTTGGCGCACAGACAATTCCGCTTCGTTTGATCACCAAGTTCCACAAAGGGACAACGGGAAAAAATTACCATTCGTCCTCCAATCAACTTCTTTTACATTTATTGTCTTTCTAAATACGGCATTATTTTCCTGGTCAGAATAGGTGAGGAGGTAATAATGAAACAAATACGGTTAAAGGAGGATATATAGAGGCGGAAGAAACTAATGTAATACATTGTATATGGCGACGTTTTTTCATCAATGTAATAAAATTTGATGGCCCAAACATAAAATATTCTTTACCGGAGGTAACGGATAAAATTAGACAGCTTTACGTATATTTTTATACATTAATTTATAGACACATCATGTGAACTCTTCTGAATCAGTTTAGTTGCACGTGGAACTATACTAGGAAGCCAACCAACAACAGTAAAATAAGTGAATACGCACAATAAAACTCTGGAAGTTCAGAAACGAGAAATTTCCACCTCGTAAAGGATATTGCTGATTTCAACTGAAAAATCATTGTCGAATCACTTTATTTCTTTCTTTTACAATATTCGGGGAAACGCCAATAAAAAGGACATCATTACATGTGACGAGAAAAACTTGAACAAGTTCTTAAATTGTGAAAATTATTAAGTTGGGAAAAAATTCCAGGTTGATTTCCAATTGCTGTTCATGTGAACTGGAAACATGATCATGAAACACGCGTCTAGAATCGAATTATCGATAACTAATTCGTAACCTACTACCTACTAGTCGTATACTTTCGTATTCTATCTTTGTTCTTGCCACTACTTCAGAATTCGGAAACCAAATTAAACAATGAACCAATTAGCTTTGGCACGAACTTAATGTTTTGTTTTACTCCTATATATATAAACGTTAAATTGAAAACATTTCGACAATCTTATTAGTGGATTTAATGCGACAGTTATTTTGTGTTACTTGGATTTGTTGTTAGTTGAAATCCATTTATAAGATTTCTTGTTAATTTACCGAATTTGCAATGTCCAGAGTTACCAATTTAATAAATAATTATCAACAAAATGAAAATGAAAAAAACGGAAGGGAATCCTTGAGTGAATTACTTTTAGATTTTATTGATTATAAAGGTCAGTTGAATTTAAGGATGTTGGAAAGATTTAATTGCTCAGATACTGCGTCAACAAATAAGAAGGCTTACTTCTACTGGATTGTTGACAGAGGAAGAATAGTAAACGTTAACTCAATTCAAGCCGAATCAATATTTTCAAGATTTTTAAAAGCTTTATAGAGGATTATATTGAATATAAAATTAAAAAAAACAAGCAATTTAATACGGTTTCCCGGCGCCTCCACCAAAATTACAACACAACCAATAACTGTTATTAATTGATAATTTACATATTCTTGGGGGTAGTTTCTATGGCACTGTTAATATGCAATTGATTGGCGGCAATTTTCTGTGCAAATAATTGCGGATTAAATAGGGATCCCGGCGATCCATGCAAACTTCCTGAACAGAGATACTACTGAGTGAGTAGGACCGGGTCGGTTCTGTTGTCAAATTTAACTTGCAAAATAGATCAGTTGTCAACCCTACTGTACCGTCCTACATCCTTTTAGTCGACGACGACGACGACAACAACAACAACAACAGGAACGACGACGACAACGTTCCTGGACATCTTGCATGCCGTCAAGAACCAGTTACAGTTAAATTGAGTTTGCTTTACTGAAACTTCTGCACGAAAATTTTGTTAAAGTCATCAGTAAGTTACTTTGTAAACTATTCTAGAGACTTACGGTTTTTGCTAACCACTTTAGGCAGTTTTCCATGTGGAATTCTGTAGTTGTGGAAATGTGTAAGGTGGAGATGGAATAATTATAAACTAATAGAAAAATGTGGGTATACAATAAAATAAACGTAAATAAAACAATAAAGTTTTCCAGTGTATAAGACAAGAATAGATAGAGAGAGCGAGCTTCGACCAAATTACTTTCTTCATTCTGAGAACTTGTTAAAATCTGTTTGAATTATTTAAATTTAACAGGAAGGATGAAAACTCTTCTCTAATCGTGGATTCATTTAATGGTTAAAGTTGGAATGAACTCGTCCGTGTCGGGGAGTAATAATAAGGAATCAAAAGTTGCATATTTGAGTGAAGCGATTGAAAACGTAGAGGGGTTGATAACTTGCCAACGATCAAAGTTATAATATAGTAGTAGCTCAGATTTTGCCACCCTGCTTGTTAAATTCTCACGTTATTACAAACAGTCAGCAACAACAACAACAGTCGGTGAAAGAAAAAAAAAACAGAAATTCATAATAGAAATAGAAAATTGATTTGAATAGAAAAAGAAATCTTTGCAATATAACTTGAACTTTCACCCTTTTCTCATATTGTGCTTGGCAACAGTTGCGTAATATGTTTACTCAATGTCCTCTCGTTTTTTATAGTAGTCGAGGGTGCATAATAGATTTTTAACTTGATTCTTCTATAATGTAGATGTGTCGGTAAATGTCTCAAGCGATGATGTCCACACACAGTCCTTGATTGCGAATAACACAAGAATTGCGTTTGGACAATCAGAGCCTGAAACTGTAACAATCATCTTGACGATTTTCCTATTGTTTTTATTACAAATTAAATTGAGAATATTCGTCAAATGGTAGAGTCAGTTTGTTGGAATTAGTGAAATTGTTTCGATGTTTAAAGGAGCATCTTTGAATAAGAAATGAGAATGGAGGTTGAAACTGAGAGTGATTCAATAAGTAATTAAGATACAGCTACCTTGAATAAGTAACACTGAATGAATGGAAACTGTTGTGTTTTACATTTAGGCGTTTCGTGGTTCAAAAATTTAATTCACATTCCTGAAATTGAAGAAAAAACGAGATATTTACTGAAAGCGGAAGTTATAAGTAGGTATACCTATAGCGTCGATATTTGTATGATCTGCGAATTAAAAGCGTCGTTTTCTCTCGAAATTCCCATCACAAAGCGATGTTTATGTAACATGAGAAAATCAACTTTATGAATAGTTTTCTATTTTTCTATGCTTCTATTCACTAAATAAATACGCATTCCTATTGGTGACTGTGAATAGATTTGTTGACGTCGTAATATTTTCCATCTATGATCTTTTGAAGTTGTTTTGAACAATTCTTGACAGAATGAAATAAAATACTTAATGGAAGGTTTCAGTTTATTGTTCAAAATAGAATTTTGTCGTCTTCTGGACGGTTTGGTAATGGATAAGACAGCGATGATAGGATACGATGAGCGGGTAGAAAAAAAAATATCTAAGAGGATCGTTTAAGATGAACCTCTCCGTCACCGATTCATCGATCTTAGTCTTATGTCCATATTTACTTCACCACTAATTTATCTTATGTACATGACGGTCTTTAATGGTTTGATCTATCTCCTGTCGATATCAAGAATAGCCGGAAAATTTTTATTCTCATCGTAATGATTTTTTTTTCATTTTGAAGTATAAGAAAAAAGCTCATTCGAATGGTAATTTGGAAATGAATAAAGACCAAATCAATAAACTAGCAGATTTAAGGAGAGGCAAAAAAATTGAAAGTAGAATACAGACCGCCAAAGTTTCTCTAAAAGTTTCCTCGATGCTTACCGTATTTGTTGAGAGTTCCTTTTTTTATTATCCTCTCTTTCGACGAAATAATTAAAACTTGCCTTATCAAAGTTAGCACAAGTTTTTGGCGCATCATCCAATTGAAAATTAACCACTCTAATATGATATCAAATTTTTAAAAATTTATCCAACCATAGAGTACATTCGATAACAGTTATATCAATAATTTTATTCCACCAATGTACGGAACTTGTTCAGACTAAATAATTTGTCAATAAAATGGTGCACCGTACTAGATTTACGTGATGTTTCTATAGAAATCTGAAAATTCTCATGCAGTAAAACGTGTTATTTGATTAAAATTGTCCGCATAACGCTGTTTACATTGCACAGAAATAAAATTATTACCTATATCCTCTGTGATATTATCATTGAAAAAGAGAGTAAACCAGAATATATACAGTATACATTAAAATCAAATGCACTGTTTTAAACAAATAAAACGAAAAAAGACAGTGTAAAGAACGAGCGAATAATTTCTTCGGGCAAAATCACAAGTTATTTGCTTTCAAGTCGAATTCTTCAATTATTAAGCAGCGAGCACTCTTCAAACTTAATTAATGTCGAAAGTAGGAGGATTACAATAAAAAGCGACTTGTGCCCGAGGGAGACACGTGATTTCTATAAAAAACAAGGAAGAACAAATAATATCCCTTCTGTTTGTCGTTTTAAATGAACGAAATTGACGACAATCAAATGATACCCGTTTTTATCATGACAGATATTGTTGATAGACTCATTAGAAAGTCAAAACTGAATTATGTAGACTTTAAATGAGATATGGAAACAATCCATTAACTATCTTGAAGAAGAATAATTAATTTTAATGTTAGGAATTTGTTAAAGTTCGGAGAGAGAGATGGTTAGCATTGACTTTGATCGTGATTGGGATTAGAGTTGAGTTTTAGATAAGAATGCTCTCTTCTGACGATCTGTGGGCCGACAGAGCCTACGATTAATCATTGAGGAACCGGTCCGATCTAATCCGTTAATGATTTTCTTGCACCAGCATAAGCTTGTAATTAATACTTTTGCCGGGGATGTAATTGAACACTGGACGTTCTCTCTCTAATAACTACTATTATCTTGGCTATTTCAAATTCCATCTTTGATATTACCTACCACTTTGCCATGTTGTTGTATGTATTTGCATAATCCAATGCCTTTTTTTTCCTTGTTTGTTCATTTATTGCTGCTGCTGGTTGGGGGCTTTACTTGTTTCGTTTAATGCTATTATGCACTTCTCACGAGATTACTTTGCATAAGATTTGCGGTCTGTTTTATGTGGTTATCCAGTAAAAAGCTAGAGTGTTTTTCGTAATTAAGTTTCTTCCCGTTGACGGCGTCGAAGAGGTTTATATTATCATGTTGGTGTTATGTCAGACTGAAAATTAAATGCCAAAGTGTAGATTATACTATGATAAATATAGTAAATGTGGGTATTATTACAAAAAGAATTTATTAAATTAAAAAATGGAAAATTGATGTAAATATTGGTCAAATCGGGGAAACAAAATACATTTATTACCAATTAGAACACGCTTATTGGTTGATATGTAATTGGCTTGGCCATCATCATTTTAAAAGTTTATATACAGAGAATGTCCTAACGCAAAAACTTTTGAATCTCGTATCGAAACTTCAAGCCAGTTAATGTTATTATTGACTTTAGATTTACGAAGCGTGGATAATGGATGATACAGGGTTCTACTCCCTTTCTCTTCCTCTTTTTTCATTCTCCATCCACTTGTCTTATAACTTTGCAAAGACGACAAGCCACTTTTCTAAGCTGCCTGCCATTGCAGTTTTCTTTGAAAGTCGTCCGCATCGCGGCCGATACGCATACTTATTGTTGTTCTATTGTTTCAACTTTGAAGTCATCTACCGTCAACGATAAACTTTATAGATAGATATAGGGGTACAAGAAAAAGACAAAAAAAACATAACCAATTGTCAGAGGGTTGATGTGCCTATCTGAATTATTATAAGCGGTAGTCATTAGTCGTAGATTTTACTGAGTAAGATGCCACCGCAACATTAATGGAATGACGGAAATGTGTCACGATGGGGAAGTTTAATAGATATGAGGACGACGACGACTATACGACGACAGTCTACTATAACCCTACCTCGACCTGGAGCACTTATAGTAAACTTCCGAGATATAACAATGTAGCCGCAATTAGCAGAGCCTCTAGACTTCGAATTTCATCTACCATCTCTGATTTTAATCTATAATTTGAAAATTTGTTAATTGAATGTTTTCCATTTTTAGAAATATCGTAATTGTTTTTTTTTCTAGTGGCTCTTAAGGTGTCGTATTTTTCCAATCAATCGTCGTTTAATTGTATTTATTTGTGTTCTTTGATTCATCCTTATACAACATAAGATGACACCAGGTGAGACATTAATTAAATTTGAAAAATAAGTTAACGAGGTAATTAAAAACGAGTCGCTTACAAATGAAATGGGCAAATTGAAATAATCAAACTTCAAAAGAATATTACTTTCGTCGATACAATATGAATTTATGTAGGTACCTTTTAATTATAAATTAATGTGATTGTTAGTAAAATACAATAACCTTTTGCCCGTTTTAATTGAGTACGTGCTTGAAACATTTCATTAATTAATAAGGAAATTATATATTTTTTCATTATTAGGTACATCGATGTAAGTATCGAAGTTTCGGAACATTGACTCTATAAATATCGATTTACTGGTGATTACTACTGATTCAGTGGCATGGAAATTTCATATACGTGCATTAAAATTGAGTGCTTTGATATGATAATCGTGCTAATTCTGTAAATTAACCAAAATGTCACTCGACTGGTTATTAACATTTGTGATTTGTCACAATGCAATATAATTATGGAAAATTTCATCATTTTCCTGTAGGTATTTTTACTGATCGTTTAAATTTTTTACACTTGTTTGTAGGTCTGTTTGAGTCTTTTGCAAAAAAGAAATCTTGAAATTCATTTAGATGAGGAGATGAAGGGTTCCTGTTGGTATATTGCTAAGAAAATTGCTTTGAATCGAGAATCGGAAGAGTAGGTCCTATGATGTCATCAAAGGATCGCCGCCTCCAAGGAGAATGATTAATTAAACCTTTACAGGCTGGTCTTCCGTTCAGCACTATTTGTGTCTGATTCGTATCCAATCGGTATATATATTTGAATCAAAATTAATTGTAAAGAGACATTTTTGGTGGACGATTTGCATCTGAAAGGTCTTTATAACAAATTTTACATAAAATCGAATTAATGCTTTCGTAACAGACGGTGACATGATGATGATGGGGGCCAAAAGAGTGTTTATGTGGAATTTGGTAGCTGGAAACGATTCAATAAATTCGATTCGACAACGACAACGACGAAGACGACGACATAAACATACAATTGTCAAATATACTTTGAAAACGTTGAATCAACCAAGTGAAATGATTGCTTGTCCGGACCACTCCAAAAGATTCCTTTCTCCAACCTTTATCACCATGGATACTTTTGAATAAAAAATAACAAGTTTAGAATTATAAGCTACTGTGTTATCAATTTATAACTAAGGTGTTTGCGTTGGAATTTACCTTAATAACTGGCTATTTGTTGATGGATACAAAGGTTACAATATTAAACAACCCCAAATACAACTTTGCTTCCGAGTAAGACACCTTTCAAAGAAAAAACACAAAATCAGAAATGAATTTCTAAGGATTACTGCTAACTTGAATGAAGAGATTACAGGTGGATAAAAGAACTTGGTGTGTTGTTTTTTCTCTTTCACTGAGTTAAATTAGCTTATATTTGTACCATTTTACTGTCTAACAGTAGTATCATAAAACCATTAAGAGTTGAAGTTTTAGTGCATTTGTTAAATACAACGATGTCGATAGCAAAACGATCATAATGTCATCTATATGCATTTAAGATTGATTTTGTGTGGTTTATGTCAGTATCTTAACGAGCCCGTCAGTGTTATCGTTAAAACGTTGACCACAGTCGCAATGTCCAGCCTATCACCAGTATTTATGGTGATATTTTACAGTTCCCAGACCGATCGTTAATTGGAAGCAGCTATCGATAGATATTGCATAAATTAATGCATTTGTGATTACATAAATGTACTGATAGTATTGCATTTGAAACCAATTAGATCTGGTAACAAAACATTGTTTATTAACACATAGACTTTTGAAGATTTAAAAATGTGTTTTTGTTGTAAAATAGCTTTGATAATTGAATACTTAAATCTACATAATATAGGCACTTTTTCGCCGTCTTTCTGTTATTAATTTACATTTTTTTTTCTCTAAAGGAATTTCAATTTGGTTTTTTCCGGATGTTTTATTTGCGTGGACTGTGATGGTGGTGCTTGGCAACGGTCTCCCAACATCTGTATCCATCCTTTTTCCGTTCGGTATGTTTCCATCCGATTTCATCTTGTTCTTTAAATGTGAATTTTCCTCTCATCATCACGGCATCATTCCTAGTTTATTCGTTTTTCCATTTCACAGCATCGAAATGGCCAATCTACTTGTTTAGCATTAAAAAGTTTTCTGTTTGGGACCTGGTACGAGACGTTTTGTTATGAATCCATTCCATTATAAATTACACCAAAAAATACAAAATTATAGCTTGTTAACTGTATTTTACAATATCCTACTATTAATTAACTTTCTATAACTTAATGAACTTTTGAAATCATTAATTTGAAAGTACAAAACAACGATTAATTGATTGATTGAAATTAAGTAATGACTTTATCGAACTATTTTATATTAACTGGAGATTTTAATGTAAAGTTATTACGTTGTTTTCGATGTTAGATGGAAGCCGTTCGATTAGATCAAGTTTTAAGCGATTTTGGGCCGGCGCCCGAGCCTGAGCACCGGTCGATTGCCTTCTTGCAGAAGAGTGATTATAAAGTTAGTCTGATGTAGCTAGCTCGAGATTCATCTTCACGATCTTCTCCAGAGCAATGTCGAAATAGTAAAACATGAACTCGTTGGGGGGTTAGAGATATTGTCGTTGGACGATAAAAGGTTACGCCGTGTTGAACTGTTAAACCGAGCGAAACAGCTCTTTGCCAACAAAATGTGTTTAAAAACATAGTTGCCCAGCCTCATTTTTCTAAACAAAACTCGTTTTCATTTCATTCTTGTACGAAAACCAGCACATTTTTGTCCATTTTCTGTTCTATTTTATTATACTCGTCTGCCTTATTTTTGGTATTCCACAAAATGCAAGAGGCAAATAAAGAAAGAAAATAGACCAGATGTTCTTAATATGCAAACATTTGAAAGAAACAATTTGCACAATTTTGTTAGACATAGGGGTTGGATAGGAATTGCGAGAAGAGTATGACCTAATCTTCCATGAAAATATCTAAATTTCTCTGTATTTCTGGACGACGAAAAAATATGTAAAACATATAGATTATTGGGACAAATATTGGCTTCAATGGACCTATTCCTGTTGGATGTAAACAACACAAAATGTCCCACTCGAGTGATTCGTACTCAGTTGGCTATTACACAACTGTAACAGTAAGTCACTCACAGACACGCTATTTTCCTGCTTGATACCTTGTCGGAAGTGGTTCGTGTAAATTTCCCCTTCAACTAATGGCCAAGAAATTGCGCCACCAAATGAAAATTTCCCATAAAAACCAACCAACCCACAAATCTATTTCTTTTGTCGTATATATCCAACCTCCATGTGGGTGGTATCTTTCGAGTGAGCTTTCGTCTATATCTTCTTTACGGGTGATTTCACCTTCATGCAGTAAGTTCATTGCAATTAATCATGTTTATCACTACTGACGAATGGAACGGTAAACGAAAAATCGTTGTAGATTATTGAGAATGGTGATGGTGGTGGCCTGTTGTAAAATGGAACGATTTTCTTAATTTCATATTTCGTCTTTGTGTCTGAGGTGTTAAGAGTTATGAAAAATGATATTGGTCGTTGGATGTAAGCAACCAGCCGCAAGATGTAATCGCGTCATATTTTAAACTTCCTAAAAAGCGTTTTGCTACAGTTCGCCTACGTTTGTCAGATTGATTCGCCTAATTTGTTAAATAAATTGCGGCAGCTGCACCTTTCAAAATAACATGTCTCATTAATATCCATACACACATCTGGGGTACGATCTCAAACCTACGTCTTATCTTTTACAAATTGTTCCTAATCTAGAAGATTTTTAATGCAAAGAAAAGTGAAATTCATTAGCATCTACGGATAATACATAATTGAATATTTAGCTTTTTTGTAGCATTTTTTAAATTAAATCAGTAGAAGCACAAAAAGTTCCAGTCAAAACAAGCAAACCAACTTGAGTACCATATACATTCGCAACTTAACCGAATAGAGATGCAAACTTGTCACAAAAAAGTGTCCTGTTCTTGACTAGATCAAAAATATGCATTTCTGTTCTAGACATTATATTATTATATAGTTTTTGTTCTGATTTCGAAATAAATCCACGAAACACTGTAACAACATATTACTAGCTTAAGCGATAAAAGTAAGCTGCAATTTGAAATTACACTATATAAAACTAGCTTAACTACTCTATCGAGTCATAAACACGTACTTGAAACTTAACATCTTTTAAAGGGCTTCCTTTCGCTCTTATTTTTCATGTAAAAGTACCCAATCTCACGGTTCAATCCATCATCTATTAAGTGGTAACACGAAATCCAATAAAATTACAGCTCGACGAGTTTCAGATGAAAATCGAAAGCTGAATTTCTTCACGTAAAGTCGTAAACAATATGTTTTTTTCCGGTAGAATGACGAAGAGCGAAAATTTCACGAGGAATATATTCAAGCTTTTCAGTACTTGCGATTTTTGAAGTATACTATCGATAATGGAGCAATTGTTCAAGTTATTGCCGATGCTGAAAGTGATAACAGTCACGAACGGAGTTCCGTAGTTTTGAACGATTCTGATAACGGAATGACAAAGGATTTACCTCTTTTTTACGACAGTATCTAATGTTTTAACTAAAATTCCTTTAATTGTACTTTTTTTTGAAATATTTGTTCAGACTTTAATAAGCACTGAATGTTCACGAATGCCTTTGCGGACCTGAAAAGCTGTGAAATGGCCACGAGAAAGGAATTTTTCTTTCCTGTGTTACCGCCACTATTAGGACTGCCTAACAAATTTTTTCGAATCAGTGGGTGACAATTTTGTTTGATTGTACCCCAACAAAACTACACTTGACTAATCCTCGGCAGTATCTAGTTTAAGTAATAAGTAATAAGAAACCGCTTAATTTGAATAGATGAATGCTAGAAATTGTCATTGAATCCAGATTGTCGACTGTACTCCAATAAGACAGTATACACAATTCAGTTTTGTCATAAACGTAATTTGGTTCGGTTGTTGTTGGGTAACATTACGGCACTTGTAACAACAAGAAGATTATCCGAATGTTAATCCTGTCCTGAAGGGAGAACGTCTCTCCAACTGTTCTGCTGCCTGTTCACCGTTTGTGTTGATATTAACTTGGGGTCTGCGCCAGGTGTTTATGTTATTATAATTAAGGTAATGGGCTTATTTACGACCACTTGAAGCGTGTTGAATGCAAATAGGAATTTGTGTTCGAGCTCGAAAAATACATATAACTCAATTAATTCGTCAACATTCACCACAGCCAGATGGAAATAAAAGAGATAATTCCCATTTAAAGTCGGTGGCGGTGTTTTGGTCTCAACATCGAATTCGTTCAAAACAGATTCAAATCTGATTTTACGTTGCTTTCTTGTTCGTATGCCTCCTTCTTCCACTTTTATTTGTGTCTTTCGCTTTATTTTTATTTAAACGTTGCTTGTTCGGTAACTTGTAAGGATGCTCACTCAACAATAACGACTAATTGTCATGCTTACGCCTATATGAAGCTTAAATTCTATTACAACAATGAAAATTGTCGAACTGTAAAAACTCTGCCATTAAATAGTCAATTTTTTATTCAAATCCAGAATGAAAACTATTTAGACTGGAAGTATTTGTAAAAATTAATAGGACTCAATATCTATTTAAACAGAACTGGAGACTGGTTTCAATCTTCTATCTTTAATATTTATTGAAGCAACCTTATTGTATCATTCAGTACTGTTCTAGTGAACAATGTAAATATTTGCATGTCGAAAAAGTAATCGTTCGGTTTTCCTTCAAAATACACGATTTGTATGTTTTCAGTGAGCTGAGAAGGGGGATTTCTGCATGGCATATTGCCGCCAATATCCTAAGGGTGTACTTTGAATATAGCACATCTTGGATAAAATCAACTTGATTTCATATCATCAATCCAATATCTGACGGTGAAATTGAAAAAAAAAGCTACACTAATAATAATAACGTGAGTGTGTGTGGGTATTCAATTATTTTTGCAATTTTATCGTATTGAAATATGAGATTCTGTAATATCGTGAAATAAACAACCGTAGGTACTTTGATTGTTGGAGGATATCTTTTCCTTTTGTTGTTTCTGATGAAGACCTATGGTACATCTATATAACATCAAAGAGCTTTCGAACTGTAAAGATTTCTCCAAAAATATTATTTCACTAATTAACAATGTTGGCGTTCCTTTTTCTGTGTTGTTGTTGTTGCTTTGTGTTGAGATGATATCAAACGGACATGTGGTGAAATTACTATGTTATTTTTCAGCCAACATCCCGACAAGTATCCTTTAATATATTATTTATAGATAGTTAGGACAATCTGTAGTTTTCTCTGTTGGCGGTTCTTTTCTCGTATGTCTGTCACGCAAGTGCTGATGGCCTCTGGAGACGCCCTCAGCAAATCCTTTACGGATTTTGGATGACAACGTTTTTACGATCATCTCGGGATCGTCGAGCAGACCCCGCATTAACACCACCCCTAGTTTGCGCCTTAAATTTTTTGCCGGTTAACGTCTCTGCACAGCAGCCCTACTACATTGATGGTCAGCTTGGGAGTTGGCCTAAGGGGGTTATTCTCTTTTGCCGACTTTACGGTAAACGCGTCTTTTATTAGTTCTATATAAAATTTATATTGGCCGGATCTGATAAAATGAATCTATGAAGAGAGAGAGACCGGCAAGACGAAAAACAGGACAAAAAGCCTTTCTGGCGCAATATTGCAGTTGACTCGTAGCTTACTGTATGATAACAAAAAAATATATAAACGAGATTTTCGGTTTATATTACAAACATTTTAATGACAATAGTCACTTTAGGTTATATTGAAATTCTCTAAAAATACTGATAGGGTGCTGTTGAATTGTATAAATAATCGATTTTATTGTCAGCTTTTGTTCAATCGATGTTGGTGGTGGTTGCTAGTCAATCTTCCACTGAAGTAATTCGAGGAGTCCTGCTGTTGAGTTTCCGGAGTACTGAACTCCAGAACGTTGCAAAGTAATTTGAACATACAGCCATGGTGATAGACACAGGATAGATTAATTCCACCGTATCCCTGCCAAATTAAAGACGGAGCAGGGACTAGCGTTGTTACTACATACGATTGACCGAGACTAGGGACCACAACGAAAACTACATTAATTACGGGTCGTAATTAGGAAACTCGGTTTGGGTGGGTTGAAAACTTGCTTCATAAACCACGATCGAAAATCACCATTGACATCAGGATTTAATGGACTTCAAAATGTAGATAAATTCAAAAATATTTACAGTACTTTGATGAATAACAAAATTATTGACTATTCAAACGTAATAAAATAATTTTCTGTTCTTTTTATTATGGAAAGTGAGTAATTTAAAAGTTTCTACTTGAATGTACAATCAGCTCGACGCCTCCGTCTGTAAAATAAATAGCTCAATACATCCTAATTTCTCAAGGTGGTATCATTGGACCGTGATTCCAATACAATCGTTAATTTCGATTATGGTTCGTTTTGGTGCGCTCATACATCCAGTGTGTTTTCAATGTTATTGGAGATGGAGATTGACGTGTGCGATAATCCCGTTTAAAAATTTTCCATCGGAATTTCTGGTTGGAGGAGACAGTTATAGGAGGAAATCCGCTCGAAGCGAACAAAGAACATACATTTATTTCAGCAATCGCATCTTGTGCAGAGATATCGTTTCAGGGAAGTGTTTGCCCTGACATCGGTTTGTCTTGGTCGTCGTATGTTCTATTGATGCGTCCTTTGCCATCACCACCACCACCACCACCGCTAACCGTTGGATTTATCTAGCGACAGAACGTTCTCGTCACCAACATTGAGCTTTCTGATGGTTGGTAATCTAATCCCGCCTAGCCAGCGGCCATTTGCAAATACTACAACGGATGAAGAGAATCAACCAAGGATCACTTCGGGTTATCATCGTCATAATTCTGGATTGTATTTTTGTTGTGGCAGGAATAAATGTCACCATAGGAAAGACGACGATAATGTGATTAGATTATTATGTCTTGGTATAAACTGGAGGCGGAATTGCCACGTACATTCGACAATTTATCAATTCCGATTTACTTCAACTGGAACTTTTGTTAAGAAACCAAACGTATAATCGTAAATCGAAAATAAAGATATATTGACGGAAATTTTTCATCGGGATTTCCAAAGACAAAGCCATATTTTGAGATAACTAACCATACACTTCTATATAGGTGATTAATTATAAAGCTGTCATAGTGTTTAAATTTGTTCAACCTGATTTAGGTGACGGGCTTAAAGTAAGCCTCTAAAAACGTATTGCTAACATTAATAAATGGAACTGACTTTTACAATAAATTTGAATTGAAAATATTCATTCCATATACCTATATTTAAGACAGAAGGTACCGAAAGATTCTGGCTTAAGCTTCTAGTTGATTGTAATAAATTCAATTATAACATATGTGACATTATAATATCTTCTATGAATCACAAAGTGTTCCAAAATCGAAATTATTGCTTACAGTATTCATAAGTTTCATTTATTATTCGAACACTCTACCAACGAATATCAAATAAATTCAAGATATCCTAAAATTACTAGTTGAAATAGTAATTTCAACTAGTAAGTACGTTACTATCAATGTAATTGCTATCATTACAGGTAAAAGTTGTGTCGGCAATACAATGAAACACTTTTAATAGTTCCGTGGGTTTTATAGTAATCTCATTACAAAAATCGTACAAATTTCGTCTTTTGATGCTTTTTTCTGTCGTAATCATAAGACGGTAGATTGTCTTAATATGGTGGTGACCCCCAGGAAAATGGAGTCAATTTAGATCAGGATAATAAAAACTATCCTTCTAAATGGTTTGAATCACCCCTCACTCGTTGATGTTGAAAATTAATGTCCAGGTCGATTGTCATGTGTTGGCGTGTTCATAAATCTCAAACGTCTCTCTTATTGCACAGTTTTTATATTTCCTCTATCTTTGTCTATCAATCTATCAATCCAAGCTCTTTTTTATACGTTTTCTTGTCGTTTTCACGCCCTTATCTTTGATTTTTATTTATTGCGATCTTGAAGAAGCCTCCATTGGCGAATTACGTCAGGTCAGTCGTCCGGACCTTTTGTAGTTCACTATATAAGAAGAACAATATCGCTTCTAGCTATTATATTCGATTCGAGGGTGAAATATAAGGTTAAAAAGATCAATGAAAAACGACCAACTTATAAAGCTACTGTACAAAATATTTATTGTTGTTTTAAAACGTTGGCTTGTTATCTTGAAACTAGACAATGCTTTATGCCCGCATAAAATTCAAAATCACAAAAAATAATGTATCGCCTTGAAATATTAACAGAATTTTAATTTAATGAGGCATATAAATTTCGAAATTTGATTTGCTATAGAATCAGTATTCAAGGGGATTGTGTAAAGTTTTACAGAAAATTCTATTCGTTTTTCTTTTTTTTGGCTTCTACGAGTTTTCTTAGCATCTCTCTGTTTTCATGACGGCAAAACAGCGTCGAGAAATAAACGTAACAGTATTTTTCCAATGAGAAAACCGTCTATATTTATCCTGTTTTCAATGTTTACACGATTCTCGTTCAAGTTGAACATTTGTTTTGTTAACGTTGTGTATAAACTCAAATTCAAATTTCGTGTTTTTTAATTTCGACCATCTAACTCGTAACGCAAAAGGAAGTGTTTATTCTTTTATTCATCCAGGTAGATTAAACTGATGGTTCGTGAAACTAATTTCGTTTTTCCGAGTTAATTAGAAAGGGCTATGTGGATGAATCTGGTTCCCTATGGAATTGTTGTTATAGATATACAAACGATGACAAAATGATGATTCATGATTTCTGGTTAGTGTGAGAGGAGACATGATGCAAACCTGAGCAATGAATGTACCCTGATTAAACCCATATGGAAGTAGTGGATTGTAATAATCGGATTATGTGCTTCAACCTCAGTTGTCGTTGAGTCAATAACAACAACAACACATTCTCTCTCTTTTACTCTTTCCAAGATACTAATACAAATCGAGTTGAGTGAGTGACAAAAACTGATTTCATCAAATATTCATGTTGAAAGATCAAGCAGGATTCATTTTCTAAGGTTCAAAAGACGATAAAATTAATCAATATTGATAAAAGTCGAGTCCAGTATAAATTGCCTTGGTGGTGGTTATAAATCGATTGAAGTGACAGTCTTTAAACAAGACTTTTCCCCGCTTTCGAGTAGATCAGTGATTCTCAACCACTGTGCCGCGGCACTTTCGTGTGCCGCGAGATTCTTGAAGTGTGCCGCCAAATTTTACGAATGCATACAATAAAAATTATTTTGTATGTTCCTATGCATAGTGTGACTGTTTTCATGCAATTCTTTGAAATTTATCTTATTGTTAGTGTGCCGCCAAATTTTTTAATTATCAAAAGTGTACCGTGATGAAAAAAAGGTTGAGAACCACTGGAGTAGATATTGAATAGAGTGTGAAACTCTCCTATGGTTTATCTATTTCTCAGGAGACACGACGCTGCTGATCATTGGAAAGCCGCATTCGAGTCTACTTGCTGAAAGAAGTTGTTCTGCGTCGGTTACCTCAAAACCCACATTTACACAACGACGAAAATGTTATTTAGATACGAAAAGGAACATAATCGAATGCCCCACAACTGCCAATAGAAAAACCTGAACGGTTTCACCTGAATTCCTATCTATACATAGTACGTAAAATGTGTGAATATTACTTTTTCTGCTTCAATTTTCAATGTAAAGGAAACTATAAAAGCGAAATATTAGTGAAGCATAGAGAGGGAAATGTCAGGGGGGCAAATAAGAGCGCCCATACAAGATGATCAAAACAAGGAAGATTAGAATCGACCATTTAAAGATTTGGTTAAGGCAGTCTGAAGCAAATTAGCACAGTTTCATAGTTATCAAAGTGAAGTGTTAGTAACTGTTTATCAATTAAATGTTTCCTGATGAGACATAGTTTCATATACTGCCTCAAAGATACCGCTCCTTCGTCCATTTAGAGCCTTAAAAGGCGCATCCCTAAACGGAAGCCGAAAGTCATTGCTGTCGAGGGTATACTACAGAATCGATGTTAAAATTTTTGATAAGCAATAAAGCCAACATATGGTCGACGATCAGAACGTCAGTGGGTAAGGGTGCTCTCCCGCTTACGCTCACATATATTGACAGAATTGGAGGCGAAAAAAAAAAACAAACAAACAACGAAACGAAGTTTTCCATAAAAGTGCAGCTTGTCACCCAGGCTGTATTACTTTATATTGTTGAAGTTGGTAGCTCTGGTGTTGGCAGATAACGGGTTATTGCCTAGCTAGAATGACGGTTCTTTCTCAGTTTATGTTCCAATACAGAGAAGTTGCAATCGGAAACTTTTATAATCTTTAAAGGGTTATCGATATAATCATCACTATAGGGTCCAATCTATACATTGCCAATACATATCCTTTATGGTCTTATCAAATTTTTAACGAAAAGCCAATGAAGCCGTAAATTCTATCTTGCAATCTTCCAGGCAATGATCTTCGTTATGTTTATAGCGTTTATCGTCGCTTCCTGTATTACTATAGTATTACGTTTGAAATTCTGTATGTATTACTTTTATTAAATTTTATTTTCAATTTTTCCATCCACTAAAAGATATTACAGTTTAGTTGTTGTTGTTTTATTGTTCTATTGATAAATTCTAATAATATAATCGAAACTGAACCGGTCCAGAACAAATACGAAATGGACTAATTTACTTTGGAACTAGCAAACAGTAACATCTAAATTGATTATTAAAGCACACAATCATCGTCCTATTTAATTAAAAGAGATACCCATGTTTTGTCTTGGAACTGTTTATTGTTACAAATACAATCTCCGAATGTTAAATATAATATTCAAATTATTATAATTCCCTGAAAATTGTATATGAAGTATTTTTTTCAGTACAGTTAACTGAATTTGACTCCAGTTTGCCGTCTTGAAATGAAATTAGTAATTTAGGGGAACGAGTGTCTATTTTTTGCGGTCCTAGATAATTATTGAATATGACACCGGTCAATCGAATAATTCAAAAACCGGCTATCAAATTGTTTTCTACATCAATCATCATCTGTTCATCTTCAAATAAATAAAGAAAGAAATAATGAAATATTCACTGGTAATCTTGAAATGACTTCAAAACGATAATAATAATAGAGCGGACGGTTTTTATTGATCGAGAAGCCAGTTTTGGGTAAATACACGTGTTGGAGGCGTGTGTTCGTTCGTTTCACGAGTAGGTAGTAGTAAGGAACTGAAATAAGGAATAAGGATGCAAGGCTTCCGTTATTGTTGTAACATAATTTCATGTTTGTATAGAAACAACAGCACACTCTCACTCTCTCTCTCTCTCTCTACTACAAAACCACCGCTATATTAATTTTATTCACACAAATGTCTGGTAAGGTTACAAGGTTGAGGGTGTTAAATGTGACTCAGTAGGAACATTAGACGGTTACGGAGAAATTTCGACGAAAGAGAGTACATGACAACGATAAATTATATACCTCTACCCGGACCTAACGATGAATTTCAACAGTCAAATCGAGTTGACGGTATTAATTCAATTTTAAAGTGTCTCTTTTACTGGATTTTCAAAATTATTATTTAACAAAAAATTTTTACATATAAATCTTTTAATTTGGATGATGGATGATTTAAATTTTCAAATATCTACACAGCTTGAATAAATATATGTATATATATATATAGACGTATATAAGGGTTCGAGGGACTATTCACAGTTTTATCGCCAACTTTGCACTGATGGGAGTTTCATAGAGGATCCTGACGGTGGGCCAATATGAAATCCATATTTATAAGTTGTAGTAGGTCCGTAGAGAATATGTAAGGTGGAATTGGTGAGGAAAAGGTACTAAAGACAAGATGTAGTAGCTCTAGTGAGGAGATATAGGAAGGGAAAGAGGATATTTCCGTTACTAGTCATGTGTGGAACATTGTTGTCGTGTGTCAGTTATATCCGGTTTAAACATGCAAAAGGAAATAGGTTTTGTAAAATGCTCCACCGGACAGTGTATAGCTAGGATTTAGTGTTATTATACAAAAGGGTTAGAAAGTACTTATACTGAATATCACCCCTTCAACCTATTTCTTTTTTAATTAATCAATATTCTTAAATGATGAAACTAATCAATTTAGTTTGGGTAGTTAAAAATGTTATTCTATTAAAGTAAACAACCTTTTTTTTATAGAACTTTCATAGAAATAGAACTTTTGTTGAAGCAACACAAATAAAAGCCTTCAATACAGAAAAGATTTAATAGGGGTAGTTTATTGTACATTTCTGTACAGAATACATCAAACTATTGTCAAAATCGGGCTTGAATTTATATTGACGGTGTCCTCATTTCAATTCCTGTACAATATAAAACCAATATACTACTCGCCAGTATGTATAATTTTTGCATGGACATGTATTGTTTGAAATATTAACTATTGTGGGTGAAATAAATTCAGGATTAGTTTATGACGATAAAAACGATCATTCAACCATTATCACTTTGGTTTGGATCAATCACATTTGCATAATCGGTTGGAAACATTGTCCAGATTATTGATATGTGAGATGGTCAATGTATGTCCTTTAATTATTTATACTACATGAGAGTAAATAAATAGTTAATAAAAAACACGTGTAAATAATAGATATGAATGAAACACTAACTATGATCAAATATTTTCGAAAACATTGTATTTGTATTAAAAATTATTCAATTTACAATGTATACATCCCGATTGTCCATTTCTGTTTTTGATACTGTTTGTCTATGTAAATGTCGGTATTATGTATTGTTTCTATATTATGGCCATCAATAAATATCAGTTGATGTAATTAAACTGTCAATGTAACAGTAATACAGTAATGTTGCAGTTTAGAACAGAAAGATTTAATAAAAGGATATGGACAGGATAAAAAAAAAGAATTGAAAATGCAATAAAACCAAGTTTGAGTTCAACTTTATGCTAATCGATAGTGCCAACGGTGAATAGTTTGTGATCATGCAGGGACCATACCTCGTCTCTCTATGTCAGGAGCCCAGTGGTTGTAAACTGCACTAAAGGGAATCGATGAGCTCCTTCACTCCTCTCTCTCTCTCTCTCTCACTGTTTCTTTATCCATCCTAATGATGGCTGTAAAGAAGCACGCGACCTGCAAGAAAGAATTACGATTTCATTAGCGATATTAAAGAGCTATTTCAAAAATTAGATTTACTTTAAAATTGTATCAAAAATAATAAAGAGTCAATCAACAAAATGTATACCATTTGTTTTTATATTTGTTTAGTGTTATTATTCAAATTTGATACGAATTTTAAATTGTGCTTCGTATTTTGATTTATTTATGTAAATAGAGATACTGTCATGTTTTATAATGTTAACGATATTTTTGAAGGGGAAAGAAGGAGCTTGAATTTAACCGAAAATCGGACGAAAGTCATGACATCGGTTACTAGTTTCCATATTGAACGGTCAACTCTATGATCTTTCAACCATTCGAGAGATATTAAATATTTATATTGCAAAACCGAACTTTGGACTAACTAAATTCAACGTTTGTTAGAACATTGTGAATTTACATTTGAGGATAATGGCTGTTATTTGTTATATACGTTCGTTAAAATTGTTGATATTCTATCCTAAATTGGTATACTGCAGATTCATTAATGGCAAAACATTTTACTATTCAAGTGAGCACAGTTAGGTCCTGTACTGATTGCGTGTTGTTGTTGTGCAATTTGAACTGAAATCTAGATTTGATAGTTGTTGCATATATCTTGTGCGGTTCTCAATAGGTCACTATAGTATAGTACCGAATGAGTGGTAGAAAGCTGACGCTGGGCGTCGTCATATTAATCACTAGGTTGTTTGTGTATATATGATGATCGTGTTTGTTCTACTATAGTAAAATGATACTTAAACATCATTGCTTATTAGTTGACGCTGTTTGCCTTTTGATTTCAGCTTTATACCAACGTCTTTGTGATGGCGCCAAGACGCCGCCACTAATCTAATACATCTTCGCTTTGTTTCGTTGTTTTAGAATATCTGAACTATGTATCTAATGTATAACCCTCTAATTTTATTAGACAAACATAATTAAGTAATTTATGTCCTGGACAGCGACGACAACTTCACTTGACTTTAGAGATAACGATGATTGGGGCATGCAAATAACATTGTGTACGTACATATATGTACATATGTATGTCAACATGATTAATTAAAGAGGTAGGCACTGTGATGAACCACTTGTTTTCTTTAGTTTCCCAACAATAAGCAGCAGATGCTTTCAATCGAACAGGAATTATCCAACATTTCACAGGAAAGTTCAAAATACAAAATTTGTCCAGTAAAACCTTAAATCTAACTAATTCAGAGTCAAGAAAAAAGAATCAAAAATATATATTACATATTTTGAATCCATCAGCTAGAAATTGCTTATTACTAAAACCTCATGTAAGCATTTAAACTGTTAACAGTGTTTCAACAGTAATAGTTCGGTGCAAGTTGAGTTTGAAACTTTTAAATTAACCGTGCTGCACACGCTTTCATACAAGTTACATCAATAAATTTTATGCATAAAAAAATTGTTTACAATATTGACATACAATATGTGGGATTAATTTTATATTTTATAGAATGTTTAAACATGTATTGACAGATTTATTTTGGTGAAAGTCATGGAATTCAAGAATAAATTTTAGGTAGGTACTGTGAATGGAACATAAAATAGGTTTAGCTCAAAATAGAATTTGCAAACAGCCATTCGTTTTTCTTCTGTATCGCCCTGAGGCCGTCCCGCACTCGTCGTCCATCGTGTTCTTTATAATTGAAAACCTGACTGGGGAATTAACACTTAAATCTATTGCAGAATTTTAATGGACAATATTTTAAAAGATTACTTAGTATTCATCCAGGGAAAAGTCTTAATTAATTCAATAAACTTACAAGAGAGAACGTCTCGTGAAAGCTCACAGCACTCCATTTAGAATTCTGCTGAACTGAACTATATCGTCATTCTGCTGCTGTTGTTTGTTACTGTTCCTCTACCTATACCGTAGTATTTTGTTCGAATAACGAAATTTTGTTGTCAGCTATAACTATCATTTCCCATATGAGTTAGTTTTAATAATAAAAGCTAAAATGAGGACACCGGTTAAAAAAATGAACTAGAAAGAGACAGATAATATTAAGTTGCATTATCCTGGATTAGATTCAAACGGAAATTTGAACAATCTTGAAATGACTTCCGGCTATGAAACTGGCAGGGGTGAAATATGAATATCTTAAGGCCTATATATTTTATATTAATATTAAGAAGTTCAAAGTCAATATTGATACGACTGGAAGTCGAAGAAAATTTAATTATGTAAGGACGGTTACGAAATTTAATTACATATCGGAAAATTATAAGAGCTCTCCATAGTGGAAAATAAAGCAAACTTGGAGCTTTTCTAATCGATAATAATTTATTAGAAACAACAATTAATCGGACATTTTAATTAGGGTGACTTCAATTTAGGTGTAGAGTGCGTCAAAAACATGGAAAACCTTTAGAATTTTTCAAGTAATAATGATATCTATTTCAGGACCGATTTGGTCGGGGTAAACAAAAAATATTCATATCAACATTGTGTCGATGATAAAGTCTATTTTCTGATTTTTAAAAATTGATTCCAGCTAAAACGCCTAAATTTACGTATACTATATAACCTTCTATAAGTGAATTTAAAGTGGCAAGTAAATCGATCCGGGCATTTATAAAGAAACACGTCGCCAGTCATAGCACAATAGCTTGAATTCTCTCTCCCCCTTTTTTCCCAAAACCATCAGGACACACAATATTCCTGTTTGGTCGCCCAATCCTTCCTCTCGATAAAACCGAACTTGCCGATGCACGTCAACGTGACATGACGTAGATGATGAAAGATGATAGGAAGAAGGCAAGCAAAGACCCGATATTTAATACGGGTCCATTAGAGTTCGTGTTATCGGTAGAAATAGAATGCTACGCGACGCCTCCAATATCGCCGACTCAAATATTGTCTAGTAGTGAACGATGGACGATGACGCCTAACTATAAAAATGATATCTTTCAGATGGACAATATTGAACCCGAATTGGCAAAAGGACGCAATCGGCTGCACACTCACCCTATCTTTCCTCTTATCCGGGTTTCTCTAGAGCCAAATAATTTCATTTCTACGGTCGTCCGTATCTGCACCAGGAATACCAAACATTGTTATCAAGTTTAACCACAGATTATTTGGAGATTTTTTTCTCATTCAAATACCTAACTCACAGTAGTTCATATTTGAATCATATACCAGATATCTACCATAACAATCAATTACTTGCAGTTTACCCAGTATGTATTTATAACTAGGTGTAACTATTGCTTGCCGATGTTGTTAGAACAAATCTAATCCAGCAGTAGTAGAATAGTCGAGTAAGGGCTCTTCGAAAAGGGCGTTCTAATAAACTTGAAACCTTCACCAAGTTCGTAGGTGTTTCACTTGAAACGTTTATAGTTTTATGCGATGTTTTATTTTCCAGACAGTGAAACAGCTTTTCGCTGATGGTTTCAAAACATAAAAAAACGAATCGTCGGGAGTGATGATGTGAATGTCTGGTCATCACGAATACTGCTTTTAACGTCATAAAATGTTATTGTCAGTTTCTTATATTCTTCAACATATGTAGTTCAAACATCTTAACCCATTATCTACATTTATTACGACATTTTTACGAAAATATACGTGTAGATTTACGCAGACATATACACAATGTTAGGCAGGCAGGAGAAAAAAAAATGCGAGATATTGGCATTTACGTTGTTACAATGTCACTCTATTGTTTCGAGCAACTATTTACCGAACTGACAACTTCAGGGACGTCTTTGAGATCTGATTGAAATTCAGCGAGAGTAAAATAATGTCATGTCGTACACGACGCAGGATTCAAGTCTGGCAGTTCGTTGAGGGTGGTAGTAGAAATGGGTAGGTACCGAACCATCAACTTCGATAGCTCAAGATTGATGCTTTTTATGGATAACTTACGTCGCTATAAGGAAAGTTTTAAGAATTTACTACGAGCTAGTTGTTTTTGTTGAACATTTTGTTGAACAGGAAAAAAGATCGTATCTAGATCTATGTCCATAAGATGTGGTCTCTTCGTTGGATTTTAATTACTCAAATACGATCAAGGTTTTTTCCTATATGGTCGATGTTATCCGGTCTAACTGCTACTACTCAATAGATTGTTATCAAGTAAGTTAATGGTGTTTGTAATTTGTTTCTTGTAAATAGGAAAGAAGATGGGGATTTATTGAGGAAAATACGGCAAAATGGCTGCGTGGTAATATACATGGTTTAATCAATTCTTGTAAATCCGCACTTCGGAGGGCGCCATCGACACCTGTCACGAAGAACCCTACTGTCGTTTTCAAATATTCAATGAGTCTCCGACGTGATGGATAAAAAGATAACTGATGGTGCCGTCGCCGTCAATTAGGAATTAGGTGCTTTCCTTCATCTGACGGATTGGAAGATTACACTGCACCATTATAAAAATGTAGACACGCTTGGATGGTAATTCCTGTGGCATAAATATATCATCGACTATTGTGTAGTGAATAGCCGGAGACTTTTCATAAATACTACACTGAAATACAATGTAATCAATGTTTAATATAGAAGGGCATAAGATAGGATTTACCGAAATTCTTTATCATGATTTTTTGATTTCACACTCAGGTTTTCGTACACAGAGTGCTCATAAAATTATGCCAAAATTGGGCAGCTTCTTCAAATCGTCTCATTGTTAATCGTGTAAAACTTAATTGAAAGGCAACTGCTGAAACGATTCAACAAATAAAATTTTATTTGGCTTGTGTCAAGTGCCTTGACAATTGTAAATGGCTCTCATGTAGAAGAGCCGTTAGGGGAAAATGTAGACTATTCCGGATGTAGAAACTGGAACTTGAAATACTCAACCTTACATATTGCGTTTTTTGTGTTGAACAGCAGGTACCAATTGAGTTTTTCCATTTTTTTCTTTCTCAGACCAAATTTTTACCTACAAACATTGATCGTGTTTTCTTATTTGCTACAAATCTAATATTTTCTTCTACAATCTCGATTGTAATTAACCTGAACAAAACGCACCTCTTGTAAGAGTTTCAAGTGCATTACAGTTTGAATAGGGGGTGGTGTGAGCACGTGAACCTTCATCTTTTTACACACCCTTGGCATCTGTCACATGCAGTAGAAAGCAACGGCACGACACGAGCCGCAATCTCGAATGTAATAATTTATTGGCGTGAATTATTGATGGCCGTCGTATTAGCGCTCGATATACGTAGCGGTGGCGGCGGAGGTGACGGCAGAAGTGCCGGTGAATGGCAGGCAGGAAACGACTATGTTCTTTATGTGTAAAGTATTGTTTGTTCTCGCATAAAACCGATTACGATCCCGTCCATTTTCACATATATTTATGATATCATATCGATATTTTATTTTTATGTCAACGAGGACGATCGTTCGAATTGTTCTAAGAATATGATTTATTAATCTAAACAGGATTTGCGAAATGCTTTAAATCCTAATTTGCTTTCCGTATTGTTGGAGGCGTTACAACAGTAACAGATACATCTCAACTATAAATAAAAGATTTTCAAAAACAGACCTATTGACTAGCTTGGACTAGCCTTACCTAAAAATATATAATAAATTGCAGCATTTTTCTTGTACAACATATCGAACGATTCGAAGTCTTTGCAACATAAATCTATAAAAATGGTCTATTTTGTTCTGTTATAAGGAAACAGTATGTTGGAATTTGAATTTCAAAGATCTACCAAAACATAAACAATACATCATTTCTCTCTTTATCCAGCAATTTGGTGCTACTATAAAACAATAATTTACAACTAGAATCGTTTACACTTGAGTTTAAAATTGATGAGAAGCTGGAACATGAATTGGGTTGTGCCAGCGTTGAGGCGTCGCGATATAGGGTCCTGAAGGCATCACATCAGTCACAGAAAGCGTCGTTCTAACAGACATTTAATGCTATCTTAATATTATAGCTTCGGCCAAACCTCTTATCATGATGAGTTATGTTAGCCTGTTAAATATTATTTTGCCAAACAAACAGGTTGAGATAAACTCAACGAAATACTGCTCAAGAACCAAAATTTCGAATGATTATCATCAACTTAAAAACATCTTTTGTTCAACTTGCCCACAACTGTTGTTCACAGATTTGTAGATTCTTGTGTAATAAATTGTTTAAAAAAATTTCACCTATTTTTATCAACTTTTAATGAAAATTTGAAATTAAGCAATTTTTTCCAAATTAGGTTGAGACTATTTTTAAAAAGGATTTCAGCATTTAAATTATGCACCCCAAAAGTTTTCCAGTTCCCATTCATTCCAATCTTTTTTCTGGAATAGTCGTTGTTTATAGAAGGAGAATCGTTTATCAAATCCGGTCGGTATTTTTCATCCAATATAGATCGTATTGTTGTAGATAAAGGTTACATAAACAAGACACGATGCTATAGCAGTAAATCACGTAGGTCTTTGAAAAAGCGATTATCGCGAGAAGGTACTGAAGATGATGACGGTCGTCTTTATATTTCTGGTCAATTTAACTAAGCCATATCGGTTTATTCTTGATTGGTTACGATCTATAGCGGTTATGATTTGAAACAACGAGATTCTAAACTTTTATTGTAGCTTCACTGGCTTTATAGCCGACCGATCAAGATTGTATAGTTCGTTTTATGTTCAAGTTATTATCCGATTGTGCATTATTGCTTTTTTCCCACTATCTAATCTAATTTGAAAAAGAATGAAAGCACCCAGTATTGTTAAATTTCTTTTATGCATTTCCACATTTTACGAGATGGCATTGATATGGCCGTTGTTGGATTGACGGTGACCGGCCAGGGGATTTTCAACGTCGCAGATACATGTCAGCCGCCAATCCGATTTGAATAATCCGGGTGAAAAGTGCACATGCATACATTTCCAGCTGGCACATCTCCACTCACAAACCAGAACTGATATAGTTCACCGGTTCAGTTTTTCCATCCATGTCTACAAGAATTCAACTTTTATAATATGATGGTAATATAATATGACCTCACGTTTATTGCCCGACTCCGGAAAATCTATTCGTGTACCGGTCTTATAACATTTGCTGCGGGAAATGACGTTATCACAGTTTATTTGTTGTGGTCGGAGTTCGTTATGTTCTGCATACTCCTTTCTAGACTTTATCTCCCGTAAACAGTACTGACTAGTTGCAAAATTACCCATAAAGCGACATTTAACCGACTTGTAACAGCGCTAGATTTTTGTTGAGGGAAACGTAAGCTATTCCAAAACATCTCGAGGATGTTTCATTCTGTTACATTTATAGTTAAGATCGTTATTTCCTTCACGATCTCTCTGATTCTAATTTAAATTCACTTTATGATAATGTTAATCATTTTAGAATATTGCTGTCGTTAAAATTTCAGATTATAACTTATAGTTAGTGAGACATAAACAATAACTAGATAATGATTGATTCTTCCTATTTTTCTTAAGTAAAGTCCTGTGTTGCATCCTGACGTGGTCTAATTGGTACAAAAGCAAAGACAGGTTGCTCAGGTTTATGTCTCCCGGGAGGATCGACACTTCGCCTTGTGGTAAAGGTAGCGTAAACGTATAAACATACACGCGCGCACACACATACACATATAGCCATAACGAAGAGCCATGAGCAAATAATAATCGATGAGAGAAAACCTTTAGAAATTTGTTTTGATTCCACCGTTTGCCAACAACAATAGATTGGTAAAGTGACGATTTGCACCCTCTGTTATTCTTACGAATTTTCACACATTCGTCAGAAAAATATATTAAATTAGATTGAATATGAAAGACAAGCATCCCTTTAGATAGCCTTTTTTATTTAAGTCAACAAAAATAGTCTAGATTATATTTAATATATATTTTGATAATGGATTTACAGATTTCTTTACTTATGTGTAGTTCATAGAGACGAACGAATCTCGTTAAAGTAGCTTTAAAATAATGATATTGGCGCCTAATTGTCCTCATGGATGGCAGGATTTCCGTTGAAGTATTTTTTGTTGATATTTTTAGAAAATAAATTTATGTTTAAATTGTTCTTATTGGTGGAAACATAAGATTTTAACCACTTTAATTACGGTAAACGTTGTTATCAAAAACAACAGTGAATTTTAGGATGTCCTCATTAGTCGACGGCCTTTCGATGTTAACAAAACTAATTATAGCATGACAGGAAACATATTAAAATCATTCGTTAATTTCCAAAATCATCATTCTTGATGGCGGTGGTGGTTCAGATACTCAACCTCCATCACTTCATTAGAGTACAAGAACAGTTAAAATCGATAAGTAAGTTGAACGATAAAACACAACACAACCCGCCTGTTTCTATTTACTTTTCAAATTAATTCAACAAGCCAATAAGAAAATTGAGTCTAGGTACATTTTGAAAATAAAGCCGAAATAGATATTAAATTTGAAAACCAACACCCACTTCTCTATTGTTCATGTTTATGAGCAGTGTTGTTTCGCGTTAATTAGAACCACCGTTGAAGATTGTGCGGTTTTATCGGTTAGTTTTATTTCCAACGATCGATTCGTAACAAAAGGCTGTAAAGTGTCTTAATAGAATAATAAAACTTGAAAGTGTCGAATAAGGAAAGCTTCCTACGATCGAGGGAGACATTCTTGAATAAAATCAGGACAATTAGTTTGACTTAACAATGCAAAAGAAGCTGTATTCAACGTCTTCACGATGGTTTATATATTGAATGGCGTTGTTGCTAACAACTTTCAGTTTGAATACATATTACTGGCTTGGTATTACCATTTTGATCTTGCTCCACCTGACATCAATAACTCAAAATTACAATCCCTCAATTATAACCTAAATACTTTACTGAATATGGATACCGTCTCTGTTTTATTAATTACTTTGTTCCACTCTTTCCGTTCTAGTTGGCTCTCTAATTACAAAATATCGACCTCTAGAAAATTAAAATGTTGTTGGTGACTAAAAATTCAACCGAAAAATCGGCATAAATTCAATTCTTATCAACAGTATTTACACACGTGTCGAACTTTTACAATTTATCATATGTGTGGAAACGTCTATGTAAATATAGAGAAGTAAATGGCAACTATTACCAATACAAATTTCAAACTATGCTGGTTTTTGTGGAAAATGTGTTCTCGAAAAAGCTCTAAAGCTCCATTTTCTCAGTTATTATTAGAGTTTCATTTAATTGCCTGCCAACTTGACACTGTTCGTCGTCTTGAAATTTCTAACTAAAATATTTGAAGAGATCTTCATAGTAAAATGATGGAAATCTACGATGACGCCTTTAGTTTTAATCTTAATAAGTAAGCGTATAGAGAAGCTTGAGATTCACAATTTGACTTATTTTAGAATAATCCATGCTGCCTAATTGATAATTAATAGGGATACAATTTGTAATGATGAGAAGCACATGCCTTGAACTAGAATTACAACAGGGCCATATTTAATTCAATAAACCACAAATCTACCCCTTTACTCCCTTGTGTTAATTGATTCTAATTTACAACGAAACTAGTATGTATGTATATGTATAGCGTGATCATAAAATATTATACATTTAATTTTTGATTACCATCTAAAATCAATTTGTTAAATGAATAATTTAGGTTTTCATGTAAACATCATGCGTTATCAAAATAAATCAATAAACAATACGATTTCTCTATGAGTATTCTTGTGTAAATCATTTATCGTTCTTGAATTATCTGACAATATTTCATTAGAGTCCTAAACGAAAAATAATCCAGTATGGGAATTGTGACTGGGAAGACAATCGCTGGGGGACTCTTCGATCCCTGTTTTTGTTCTGATTAATTGAATGAATACGTCCGGGGAAGAGTAACCGAAATGTGTGTGTGTATGTGTGTGTGGTGATATTTTCGATTAATACCTCTTTTTCTCAATGTTTCGCGCCAACGGACATAATTAAACGTGAGCTTTTTTTTTAAATATCTCTATACGTTTATTGATTTTCCAACAATACTTGTATAACAGATAGCAGATAGCCTTATTAACTGTTTTCTATTTTCTTTTTAATTACAATGAATTACAGTCGGTTCTAATTGTTGTTAACCTAAATTTCTAGCTTAAGGTGACTTTATGAGGTGCCCATAAATTTCGTGCAACATTATATTGTCAGTGATGCAGCATCACATGGGTTTATAAAGGATACTTAGGTCCATTAATGTTATGAAAAAGTCCTATTTCGGTAAATTTTCTTCTTATCTTGATCATAGATATAAAATTTCATTGTTACCGTCTTGATGATATAAACTATAGTGAATTAGTCATAAAACCGACTTACAATGTCCAGTAGGTAGGTAGGTATAGAAATCTCTTGATCTATCTTAGTTGTATGTAATTTGAAACTATACACTGAGGTTTCCTGTTGATTCGTTGTTTTTTTCTTCTTCTCTCTTTTCGCCCATCATATTCCCAGTAAAGAATCGAATTACTCGAATGTTATTTTAAGAGCTCTCACTTGATGCCTCTTCTTTCTATTTCAAAAGTCCGTAGAGCTAAATTACCCGAGGCAGTGTTACCACGATTTGATCATCAAATGTAAATACCAACCGTATAAACATTTAGTTTTCTCTCTGTATACTTACGAGTATATGTCTGTACATAATAGAACATCTGAGTTCAACCGGCAAGACGGACTCCTGAGTAATCCGTGTCAATATTTATTCTTCTCGATTTAGTTACAGCAGCTAGAATAATATGAATAAATCTAAAATGAGCAAGTCGATTTCAGGAAATGAAAGAGTTTCCTTTTCTCAAAAAAAAAAAAAATAGCAGACATAGAAAACCGCAAATTTCATAAACTACAATTCATTTACTGTAAAAACAGCTAAACTTTCACAATTGTAGTAACAAAAAAGAAAACTCACCGCAAAGAACTGACAGCGACTACACAAAATTCCCGCCTTTAGTCAGTAATTATTACAATTGAAGTGTACATGACGTGACTTTTTGTTATTAAATTGGAAATTGTTGCTTTTCTGTCTTGAATTGCTTTAATTTGGGACTTAATTTAATTTGACGGCGCCACGTATTTGTGTAGCCGCCAACCGGGGCGCCGCAATTATTCTCGGATAACTTTGACTCTCCCTCGCTCTCTTTATGTCTCGCAACATGTAATAATGTAACCACAATACAATTTTCAAATTTTACATTTTAAGATCATACAGATATTACATTTTTTTTCTAAATAATACGTTTTTTTTTATTTAGTCTCATTTTATGTTGATGGGGTACAATTCAAGTTGGTTTTCTAAAGAATCAAATGAAGAAAGGCGGCTTTTTAAGCGACAGAGATCTTTTTTTGGAAAACTGTCCGTGGCTTGGTTCTTTATTCTGATGTATATTCGTCTCCGTCTGTCTCCGTCGCTTTCGGTCCAAATATTGGAAAGCTTACTATGCTTGTCGTCATGACGACGTAAGGGAGGCGTCGGGGATCGACGACTAGGGCGCCACCTTAATAAAGTCGCTGCCGACAGAGAACAGGCTTGACTATAATGTCAACTCCAAGTCAATTGTTACGGTAAATATTAGGTGAAATATTTATATCCTAGTCTGTTACGACGCCCCTTCCTTTACGACATCCTCGGCAAATTAAATTCAATCATTATCTATGTTTAATGGGGGACACCTCAATCAGATTTTCGTATAATTGACGGAAATTGTAAGAAACAATCCTACAACAATCTATACGATTTTAGGTAGGATTTTGTTGAATTTTTCACTAATTAGCCAATTTCAACATAGGGGCAGTTTTAGAAGAAGTACTTAATGTTGTAGTAATATGGTTTGATTAATTTTGGATTATCCACGGAACATCATAACATGATAATTTATATCAAATCTGTAAAAAAAAGTTGTTATAATAACTTCAGTGTCAGGTCAAAGCTAATTATACAGCACCGCAGCGACATGAATCACCCTAATGACTGTGATCATCAGCACTCACCTAATTAATCAAGACTACGATGGATGATATTCCCTTCTGGCTAGTTTCACTCCCTTACTCATTGCAAAGTTTGCAATCAGCCAAACTTCGCAATGGATTTCCGCAATACAGATCAATGGTATTCGATTACATATCATTTAAACTGCATATAGACTTTTGCAACTCAAATCGTTTATTACTACAGATGATGAAAACATCATGAATTTATCGTGTAGTGTAGAGAATGAATAACATGTAATAACAACTACCACACAGCAAGAGCAAATAGAAAAAAATTTCTTAAGTACCTTTATATACAGTGGTTCTATATGATGCGATGACATTTCCTGATATATTTACTAATGCAACCCATTTTACCGGTGACAGTTACAAATTATGCTTTTTAATACACTGTAACGTCTAAATGCTGAGAAATATACTACTTGAGGCTTTATATTTGCCAACGTTCCATACTAGAGACATATTCCAAGCACATAAATACTGTCCATTTCTAATCAACCTGATTAAATTTTTGAATCGTCAACTGAAACAAGTCCAGGTATAGAGATCAGGAAATACTTCAGATAGACAACTAATATAATTTTTTTTAATCTAATTCTGGATTTTATGATGAGTAATAAAACGACATATCTCGAATTAAATTCAATTTAACGTGGAACTTATAATAATAATTAGAGCAGAAAATGATAGCTATAGAATTTATTGTATGTGAGGAAAAGGATATGAAAAGCATCAGGATATTAAAATCATTTCTAACTGTAGAAGAGACATAAAATTCCTCTAAAACGGATACACAATATTCTGACAAAGTAGGAGTTTACATTGAATCGACAAAGTTAAGTCACTATTTAACGAATTGTTTATTTTTTTTCAATGTTTTTAGTAAAGCCTTAACTTTCCGATGGTGGTGATCAAATTTGGTGGAGGCGCCGGGCACATCATATGCGATACTTTTATGTCTTATCTTTGAACTTACTGAATGTGTTGCATTTGTGAAACATTGACATCTTTATCTTTTTCTTGTTCACAACTATTCAGTTTTAGCTGACTGTCCTTTTCTTTTTTTTCAAGAATTCGGCCTCTATCGAAATGAATTCTGGCAATTATCGGGACGGGTCCTCTAAAAACTTCACTATCGTTCAATAAAGCTATTCAATGAGTTACCGTTCCAGTTCGATTCGTTTGAGTTGTTCGTTTTTTGTTTGTTGAATTTTTTTGTTGAACCACCTGACTATGTACGAAATCTTCCCGTTTTCGACATGGAAGTCAATGTGACGTTTTTACGGTGTCGATTCGTCGACATATAAACTCCACCTACGTTTCTAAAGTAAAAGACCGTCCATCACCTGGACTCAATCACAGGAAACCAGAACGACCGCTTCGAACTAATTGTCACATCGATCACCGGTAGGTCTGAAGCTTTTTCCCTCCAAATATGACTCCATATATCTTATGTTGTTCAAGGGTTTTCTCTACCACCCCCTTTGTCTTTGTTTATTAGGCACCGCCGGCGACCCCTATTTGTCACTAACGTAACACTTTACTAGATGGAGCTTTCATTAAATGAGGCGAATGAGGACATGAGAGACGAATAAAAAACGGGCCGCTGACATCTCTGCACTCACAGAAATACACAACTGCAAATTTAACAAAGCTTTCTAGTGAAAGAGATTAATTGTTTGTTTATCGGAGGTTTGTATGGGTAATTTTTTATTATATGTATGTATGTGCGGATGGGTGAGGGTGGATATTTTCAGTGTTTTTAAAATAAAACTCAACAATATTTTGGTTATTCAACTGAAATACTTTAAATGGATTTTGGAACTATACTTGGCCAAGGATCGATGTTGAGGAAAAGACGACTTATGTTCGGTAAATTATAAAATAGGGGAACTCATCGATTTCGTTCAAAATTAGAATGAGGCGTCTCATTTAAATATTTACGACCGTTGCGCGCTGCTGGACATTCTAATAGATAATCTTAACAAACAGAATTTTCAATTGTTAATTGTACAACGGACGTGCTATTTTTGTCACCATTATTAATTATAAATTCCTTTATCATAAAATAATTTACTTATAAATATAGAAATAGTAGTTATTAGATTATCAATTATTCATTCAATAGCCGAAATAATTTAAACCCGAATACTTTTCTGTAATGTAGTCAATTATATAGTTAGGGAACCTGTTAAGAATCCCTTTCCATTAATATAAAACATTGATGTCAAACAAATATTGTAACTCGATTGGACGATTTGTTTTTACATTAATGAAAATGGTAGGGGTCGACTGTTGGATAAGGGTAAATGGGACAACGTAGAGATCGGACAATCTCTGTGTTGGTCACCATATAGGTAAACACGTATCTCTAATTACTGACCGGAATTTCATTTGCGATTAGAATAAATAAAACTCATTTGATTCACACGAAGGGACATTCCGCGTTGTATGCATATGTACGTGGATGTTTTGCAAAACAAACACAAACATACTCATATATGTAGGTATATAGCTGTACTCTCGTAAACAAACATAAATACATTAAAACATGTACATATGTACGTATACATATGCATACTGCATACCTATACAAACTGGTATATCAAAGAATAATTGATATAATGCTAATTAGCAGTCGAAAGTCATCATTTGTGCAACCGAGTAGATTTTTTCTACAGAGACCGATTGTAAAATCAAAAAAAGCTCAACACAAACAATCAGATAAACTGGCAGTTTTCCCAACAGTCCCTTTTTACGGAAACGTTTTCTGTTCATTGTATCCGCCCTTAGTCTTTGTTGCAGTTACATTTATCTTTTGATGTTGCAAAATCAAAGATATACCGCTATTTCAAAGTACGAACAGTTGTAAAATTTAAACTGTATTAGTTTCAGAAAATATCGATAACTGAAACGAATCGATATTGGTGGAGATTTGTGTAAAATTTAGTATGATTGCAATAATGTCAACGGTTGAAAGTTTCCACTAACTTATATACGGTAGAGAAGTTAGCCTACATCCAGAATTTTTACGGTTCATATCCTCCGGACAGCTATCACGTTGACCGAGTTTTTCCCTAACACGATCGCCGCAATAAAAACCGTAGAATTTCAGACTTGATTTATACAAGACGGTTCTTTTGTCAGGGATACATGAAAAGATACGCGACAAATACATTCCAACACACCAACTCCAATTTTATTTTTATATAGGCGTGTTATCTCTAGTTGGCATTACAAGCGATCCCACAGGATTTATCTTTCACCATTTGCAGTATAGTAATTGCAGATGGGCCGTAATATAAGCACACCCTTCAGTGCTGTCTTGATATGGATTATCTCGGAGTATGGCCCTTTTCAAAATTGTATTCTAACGTGACGGAGTAACCGTAAAAGTTATATGGAAGTTTTTTTTTTTATTTGTCAGGTAACTTGAGGAAAATTAACTTTACATTGCTGAAATTTGGTACCGCCAGTAATGTGACATGTTACAAAAAGTTACTGTGATAGCTATGGTGGGTTAGTTGATGTAGGGCAGTAATATCGAAAACAAAGTGCAATGGATTTACTGAAACTGGGTCTTAACTTATACTTTACCAATGCAAAATTGGAAAAAAGGATGGATAATTGCTAATTTCAGTGGAAAGTTGTTAAACTTTTGCTGTTTTCCTTTATTTCATATTTCAGAACAGTGCCGTATCAGTTTTAAAAGTTAAACTCCTTGTTAGTAATGCCACAAAAACTTGTATCTATACTTTAACAGTTCTCTGTGTAAAAATTATCATTTTCATTATCTGGCTGCTAATTGCGTCATTACCGTTCTAATTATCATCGAAATAAACGAAAGCGAGAGACAGGCGGCACAGTATCCTAAAAAGACTGAAAACATTTCACTGTAAGCGTGAACTTTTGAATGTCTTTTCTCTTTGTGGTTTCGTACTAAAAACTCGCATTACACCAGTACAGATTACTTACTTTACATTTAATGAAAACCTAAATTTCCGTGGCTTTGTTGTGTACTGTTCCGCCATAAAGTTCGGCATACTATAGAATAACGTCTTGTTAAATAATTTCGTTAGTACACACAGACCTGAAAATAAATAGATGTCCATCCATCGCATAGCGTCGTCCCGTATTCTAAGAGCAATTTGCAATGCCAACAGCAGGAGATCGTGCCGGGAAATTGCGATCATTTTTGACGCCATTCAGCTTGTCCTCAAACGATTGATTGACTGCTTTCGGAAATAATGTTTTACAACAATTGCTATGCAATATTTGGTGTTTAATTATGATGAAAATTGACAGTGTTGCCATTCTACAGGGTGACGCGATTTATGCTATGTATTTCTTGTTTTTTTTTAATCATCCTCGAAAAATAATTAATGTGTTTTCATGTCCATGTGCTAATTGGACTGATTGAAAGACATATCACAGATTTGATCTAGATTCAATACGGCCGGCTTTCCTGGAAAATAATAACACTCCAGCAAATCATGATTAATCAGACTCTGTCGTAGAGAGAGGCCTATATGTTGGGTAAAAATCCAGGATATTGATGGAAGCTGACACGCTTTGATATATGAATTAATGTGCTCCATCGCTCGGACCTAATATAATTTTATTGTTTGTCACACCCTCTAGTCAGAGTTGATTTGTGGCCAATGGAACCAATTCAACCATCCACAAACATTATAATCTCATATAGATTTTTAATAATATCCAAAATAACATAATCCACAGAAAGAATTGTAATTCTAGACTCTTTCAAAGTTGGGTGGTCTCTTTGAACACTAGCCAAAAACTAGCAACTTCAACAAATATAAATGAAATTTCCAACTATTGCCCGGCGCAATATTTGAGCCGAGGCGGTATCTTAAACTTTACTAAAGTGTCTCTTAGTTTAGAGTTTGTGTATTTTGAAACAACCGGCACTTAAAGAAAAAACAAACAGTTGAATTTTCTATTGAATTCCAAATGCATTCTATTGGTATAGCAACAACAACAACGACGACGACGAACTTTTAGTTTCGAATTTCGTCTGAAATTAATTTCAAATTTAAACTTAAAATTGTTGCCATTAAACTAAAGATTGTTTACGTAGAAGAGAGATTTTTTTAGCGAAATTGAACGACAGAATAAATAACTAATGATGCAATGAAAGAAGGTAAATCCCTAATGTAATCGTTATGATGGAAAGCTGAAAAATGGAAAGCTGAGACAATTTTTGCTCGATGTTTTTTCCAGTCATTTCTGTGTCATTTACATATACATATACATAATCTCCAATCTATAAAACACATACGATTGGACTGCAAGGTGTGTCAGTCAAGCAAAACGTGTAGCATTATTTTGATTAAAATGTATTTCAATAATGAATATAGACCGGTGATACAGTTCTATGTAGCACAACTTGGATTCATTTATTTTAAGTATTTTATGCATTTAAACTTAATCCTGTTAATAGGAACTAAGAAAAGTAAGACTCAGTGGTGAGCGATCCACATCAATATAGTTCACAGTAAAACTAGAACTGTAGTGAAAATAAAGTGTAAATTTCAGTCGAATAGAATTTAATATACAATCTAATTTGATTGAAATGTAAAGAAGCAAGTGGCACATCAAAGAAGCACTTCAAAAAGGTGCAACTTACAAAACCTTTAAAGTGAGTTGAATAAGATGAAATTTTCCAGTGACTCAATTCTAAAATGATAGCAATTTGTTTATGTTATGTATATTTTTGTATCATCAATAAATTTAAAATGATTTGTTTTGTTCAAGAGTGACATTTATATGGAATATATAAAATTTCCAAAATTATCTACAAATGGTTTGTCATCGTGTCATTTTTCAAGAACGAAACAGCGTGTAAAATCCACTCAGGGTTCATAGATTTTTTCGTTCATATTCCATGACATGTTTTCGTATCAGAACAAGTCCCCTGTTTGAATCATGCGTTTGGTCCCGGTGCTCATTCGAACACATACATACACATATATGGATGTACAAATACATATGTACATACACACACATATATACGTATATAGATCTGTCCTGCCGGAATGAATCCCGCATGGAGTTGGATGATCCGGTGTGGAGAACTGAAACTGGGCTATGCTGTTCGTACTTAATTTCACGGCCTGTCAACTTGTTGAGAAACTGACCAAACTATTCACTCATGCCCTGGCTATGTCGACTCTCACTACCATCGTTATGATAAATCGTAAAGTATCAAACTGTAAGTTAAACAATTTACAACAACTATATAGCAAAGTACCAAATAAAGTTATTTTGTCCTTCTATTATTATATAGAATGTAGAGAAATTTGTCACACAAAATCCGGACTCATATAAAAGGTAATTGTTTTAATTAAAAATCGTTTGTTGGCATGGTCTTTGTAAGCTCAACACATTTGCCAAAAATTCCTGCTGTTCCTTCCAGCCAAAGAATCGTTTTTAATTTAGCAGGGAATCCGGCTGGTTTGCGGTTACAGGACGCCAGTCGGCACAATAAATATTTCGATTAGCGAGGGGTGCCGCTTAATATCAGTCCTGGTCCCGGGTAGTATTCTGTTCGTTGGCTATTTGCCTTCGCACATGTACGGTCAACCGGTCAAATTAAACGGCCACTAGGGATGCACAAAGGACCAACGATCTGTCTAGGATATATAGACTAAAATCCGAACAAGGTCCTGATTTTATATCACTGTATAACAAAAAAGAGATTCGTTATTATTTAACGTTGAGCATAATAATAGTGATATAAAAAAGTTGATAGCGAACTATCAATTTTTTTTTCAGTATTTGTAGTTTCCTATGTCTTCCTTTTATAAATGGGGTAGATTTTGGTTTCGGGATTATCGCCTACAGCTAGTGGATTATTGATGGTTTGGTGTTAGAGGTTTATTGGCAACCTCACGCCTGAATTTGTAAACAAAATTACTGCACACATAACCGGAAACTGTATATAGAGTTAATAACAGTATGTGTCAATGTATAATATCATATATACACACATATTGCATCGGATCAAAGTTACAACTTGTAATTGAGTTCAAGTCGTACGAAATGGTGTTAGAACACCAGACGTTATATAATACTATAGCACTGTCAGACACATCCATATCTACATAATATAATGATAGAGTCGTCTAACGAAACAATACGAAAAACCCAAAATCAGACCCGACATGTAAAAAGTAGTAAAAAGCTGATGTTGGTATTTTCACAAGGCAATCATTGTATTTGTCAAATATTTTACGAATGTTGTTTAAGTTTGTGTCACATAAATTATCGTTGAAGTGATGCAAAATGGAATCTAAGATCGTTCATGTATGAAGAGAAATTCACAAGGCACGTTCATCGCTACAAACAGGAATCCTCTAGATGAAGTGAAGAGTGAAATGTTATAATCCTTATCATATGTATATGAAATTCTGTAGTGAGATGAAATTGCACAACTTTATACCTCAAATGTACTCATTATACAAATGTAATATAGTTCATCGTTGCAGAGAAAACAATAAAGTAATTACCTATGGTAATTGATTTTGTCGTAACAAATATTATTTCTAAATGATCTCGACGAATTCCTACAATTGTCGATGTTCAAATGTTTTACAGTATTTCTATTTTTTTATCTATTATAGGAAATGATAATAAACTGATTATAATATATGGGAAAATTTTCTAGCGGAAACTGCAGGAGCGATAATCAAGTCTGTTTCTGTTTGAAATTATGGAAATGTGCAAAATGAAAATGTGGTTGGAATTAGGCGATGTAATATTATCAATTTCAATGTGAATTTGAATTTTCGTTGGAAGGTCGGGGCGGCGCATGGTGTTGTTGGCCGTCTCTCGATCCAATTTCCATGAAAAATCGAGCTGCCTTTGAATTATGCCCTTAAAAAAAAAAAATACACCCATTACGTAAATTAAATGCAAATTTCATGCAATTTTGAGCTACTATATTAAGGAACATTAGTTGTAGGGCCTATCAATTTGTAATGTGTAAGGACCTATTAAAAAAATGGCTTGATAAAAAGACTGAAAAGATGAACATTAATGAACCCTATATAATTAACCGGCTATAGTAAATTCTCATTAAGTGACTATGCTACACACAAGAATTATCATCTTAACCTAAAAAAAATAACGAAAAAATAATATAATATTGAATTAGACAATAATTAGTTTGTCTACGAGAATTTTGAGACCAAGTGCTCGATTATGCTTTTATTTTTACCAAACGAAGTAGTTGTAAGAACTACTAAATTTCCGGTTTTCTGGAAGTCCACAATTGATCTGGTGCAACTTATTTAATAACTTTAATCATTTTTTCAATACCCATAGCTACAACAAAACGAATAAACTAAACAAACGAAATGATGCCACAAAAAACACTTAATTCAATTCCATTTCTTTTACCTTTTTTGGTTCTTTTCTCCGGTGTTGTTTAAATAAAACATGGAATAGGGGAATATTTTAATTAAATTCCAACTTTACTAGTACGACTTCATTCTATTAGAGAGAAGGACAAAAGGAAGTTTTACAAAATTAATAGACTCGATGGTGGAAATTCCAAATAAATTTGTAGGTGTTTGGGATTTGACACTGTTGTTCACGTGCATTACCACATGATCTACATATTTCGGGATAACAATAATGACAAATATTAATAGAAAAAAATTAGTTGGAGCAGAGGTATTGATTATATAAAGTAACTGAGAGGAATAGAGAGAGAGATAGGGAGACGTGTTTGTTTCAATGTCCGGGACTCCGGGACGAAGTAATTAACCGGAATCACGTGGGAATTTTAAACGAGTTGGTTGGCAATGCTCAACTACCGTCACGTGGATTCGCATAGAAAGCACAGGATAGTTGAATTTCTTTAAATACTTTGCTATTACAACTGCAGTGTTGCTTTGTATATATTTTTTCGTCCTTTATTGTTCTGTTTTTGTCGGCTAGTGGGTATTTCTAAACTGAAGAAGAAAATAGTGGCTTTTGTGAAATTCTATTGAAAGTTTCACAAATATGAGTCCGGTAAATTTGAACGGTAGTCATATTTGGAACAGTTAGTGTAATTGTTCTTTAGTTAATGAAGCGTACTTTTATAATAATTTGGCTTAAGCGATTATCGTAGTAGTTTGAAATTGCACGAATTGTAAATTTTCTAATTTAGTAAAAGTAGCCGAATAATCCCTACATTGCATGAACTTTTAAACTTCGATAAAGATGTTTCGGTTTAATTGTTGAATTTTGTGACAATATTCCCGTTGAGCATATGACTTTTAGCCTAGTTTAAAATTAACACTTACCAATGTTATTTCATTCCATATACTATCCACCTATTTTGCATAGAAATATTCTGTTGGACTATTATCACTAACATTCTGTCCTCTAATCTGAAACAACAGAGAGAATATTCAAAATTTTCTATCAACAACATATGTTTCCAAAATATATTTTACATTTGTTTTTTTATAAAACATCTACAATAAAGAATAGAAGTCAAAGAAAATCTGGCACTGTCATTTGATGGGGATATTCTAGATTAGACTGGATTAATATCTGGACGACTTTTAGGAAATTGTTGAGAATTAATCCGACAACAACGGATGTTCAAGTGGTTCACAGTAGGAGCGCTCTTAATAGAAGTTGAATCTTTATAGGAAAAACTTAAGTATCCTGCATTTATATACACACACACAAAAAAAACGAAGAAGACGGTAGGCCCATCGTTTTTGGGTTTAAATAGACGTTGTGAAACTGAGACAAAAGCTTGTGCCTAAAACTAGATCGAGCCATAATGACTTTTTGATCACCAGCTATTGTACCCGACGGCCCATTTATCAAACGGTTTTTCTCTAAACATTCATTATTGTGCATTAATTGAATCTTATTATTACAAGAGGATTTGTCAAAACAACGAATTTTTTTGATGCAAAATAGTCTACTGCTGTATTATCGTGATACGAACAAAAGCACGATTTGTTAGTTTTTGTTATGATTAAATGTTAAAATGACACATTTTCGGAGAAAATATGCAAATATCATATAGTTATCCTATATTTTATGTATGTAAGAACTTTAGAAATCCTATAAATTTTATTCGCCTGAATTTAATTAATTCACAAGTATTTCCGTTGCTGGCGTACTTCCAGTATTTTAACGAAAGTTCAAGTCTATGCAAACCCATAAGGAGTGTTGGTTTTCTTAGTGTTCTGCAGGAAAAGAACTAATGCTGAACAAATTCCACGCGTGTAGAGAAGATAACCATACACAGCAGCAATGTTGTAGTTGTTTTTTTTTTTTGAAATTAAGACACTGCCGGCGTGTTAATTAAAAGTGTGTATGTGTTGTGTTGTATTTTTCCGTTCTATTTCTTCGCCCTCATTCATTTTAGTCCTCTGTAGGGTTGTAAAGCGTTCAACATGGATAGTTTGCCTCTTTATCACACTCGTATACATAAATAGAAATAATTAAATTTTTGCACCGTGAATACAAATTATCCGATTATTAATTAACTTGGACGTGCTAGTCTAGTTGGAGCAAAGTTGTGTGTTAGTTGGATTTATCATTTGTAGAAGGTTGTTTGTGAGGAGATGATATTTTATTGCTGGTTTGTGACAAATGCGATTTATGATTCAATTAACCTTAAGAAGATCTACTTGTTTCTTTTTTTTTACTTACAATTAGGAATAGAAAAAGCGGTGAATAAAATCTTGAGATGCTCGAACAAATACATTTGTATCAGTGTTGGTGAAGTGTCGATATTAATTTTATTAGATGTGTTCAAGACAAGACTTGTAGGGTGCAGACACGCTTCAATGGCGCTATTGTAGATAAAACTCCTTAATGCGTCATATCCGTTCTGATCATTTCGAAAGTCTCTTAATTACAACCCTCCTAATACACCCACTTACCACGCTGGATACCATTTTAGGGTATTTTACAGGATGTCGACACTGTTTATTAGGGACATTTTCGCTCGGCGTTCCGTCGAAAATCTTTAATAATAAATGTTTTGAAAGGATTTCTTTTAATAAGAGACGCCCTGGAAAGAAAACAAAAAGAAAAGTTAGCTCAAGTTAAGAGAACAAAACAGCAGACGTAAGAGAATTTATTAAAAGAATTCTACAAATCCAAGTTATGAAAAGATCGTATATGAAACCGTAAACCATGCCATAATCAACGAAATTCCTTTTTATCGGCAATAATGCCCCACCTGCGAATGTTGGAATAAACATTTTCCAACACGATAAAATTGCCAAAATTACATTTAATGTCTTCCGAATCCGATACATAGGTCACAAATCATCCACAAATGCCGGTCCACATTGTCCCCACTAACGAAAGGCCAACCATACCATACCAAATTATCAATGAAAAAATTATAGCTGCTCATTTATTGTTGTTATTATTATTATTATATTTTTTTCTCTGGAACCTTTTGATAATAAATCACAATATTTCATTTTCGAACGTTTTCATTTTAACGATTTGCGGCAAAAGAGGTATTATACGAATTATACCGGAAAGTGTCATTATTCATTTCTTCAAGCGCGTTTCAACCATTTGTCTAATCGGTAAAAGTTGCTGTAACAAAAGGGAGAGCATCGTCTCCTCGAGCTCGCTGAACAAATTAAAATTTATAGGTGTCTCGTTTCGGATAATGGCGAAATTAGAATTCCTCCCGCAAAAATATAATTAAGTGATTATAGTGATGAGATAATCACGCAAATAAAATATGTAATAGGAAATTTGATGATGGCCTTTTGCAATATTAATTCTTATTTCGATTCTCATCTCATTTTAATACCTATTGTAGTAGAATAGAATAAATTTACGTACGTTTTATTTGTGCGATTGTACAATAATACAGAAAGAACAGCATCAAATTTGTTCCTAGCTGCAAGTTGACACTAACAAAGGAACTGAATTCCGATTATAATCAAAGGATATCGGTTTCAGTATGTGTTAGCTATCCTTTTTGTATTCTGCTTTCTATTCCTATATGAACTTCCAAATAGGATGTGTACACTTTAGGGAAATAAGATCAGGGTCCCTAGACTTGGTGGTAGCCTAATTCTGTTACCCTTTCATCTTTTCGTTTCCGATGTTATGTTGCAACAACACCCCGACATCGTTGACGACGAAGTCTTTCTATTTTCAACGAGATAAAAAAAAATACATACATATATGTATATCGTCTGAACCGACAATGATAGAGAGTATACGGCGTGAATCTAATTTCGAGGATCAAACGACTCCTATCTGTGTACATAGCTTAGGAAGTCACCCTCTCTATTCGCTTCTTGAGGTGAACGACAAATCATTGTGTCAGGATTGTATTCTATAATTGCTGGACACGAATCCAAGTTGGAATTAATCTGTCAAAGGTAGGAATACGATAAAAAAAAATTTAATTATAACTGAAGCGGAAACGAGGAATTTTTTCTAAATTTAGTATGATTAATATTTCAAATTAACAATTCGGGGTATTACAATGGAAATTTTTGTTACAAATAATTTAATCAAAAGTATTGAAAAAATCAAATTTTAATAAGAGTTTTCGTCTAAAAATAGTAATTGAATCAATTTAGTTTTAAAATTAAACTGTACTGTTACAATACAAACGTTGAATTTAGTTTACGCAAATATGAATTCTAAATCGATCAAACAACAGTTTAATGGATTTGTAGAACAAAAACGATTATAATGGAATGATCTGATTGTCCATGAATCGAATCGATCCTGAAAGAGGTAGATGGAAACCGGTCGGATGGCGGATATTTGTTGTTCATTAAAGGCAAATATGTGGATTCTGAGATGGGGCTCTGATAATGTGCGTTAATCTAACCGCGTCCCCTAAACGGTAAATATCAAAGGGCCATTTATAATCCTGTGATTAAATCTGTGCAGATCTGTCGGTCGACGTGTGTGTTGTTCAGTTTGCCCTATAGTAGCGTATGCCGTCGCCCTAGCTCCGGCATATATCACAGTTAAATATTCTAATAAATGATGGATGCTGATGGTGTACGCTGCTGATATTGAATAGGCTTGATAATGATAAATCCACAGCCGCAGTCACTATGTAATATAATAATGGGAGTGATTATGTTACTGGATTAATTATTCGCCGCGATATCAATTACTAAACGCAATATTCGAAATTAATGTTTTAACACTGCTACAACTTTGTATAACACTCGACTTTATTATCTACAATCGCATTTAAAATCTGATCGATCGAAATATTACCACACGAACGAACAGTTTCTATTAATTTAAACTGGAATACTGGTATGAAAAATAGCAGTTATCTATAACATACACATATTATTATATATTAGGGTGGCAAGTAAATCACGATACATATCAAGTTGAACTATGTGACTGGTGATTCTCGACTAGGGGCCCTTAAACTTTGTTAAGTACGAGATTTTCAGTTCGCATACTAAATAAGTTTCGAGAGACTTTCTGGCCTAAAGATTCGTCAGTCGGTGAGGATAGACGGGGGTGCGCTTTTCGTATTTCTAGCGCAAGTCCGGATTTCCTTATTAAACTTTAAAAGTAATCAAAAAGTATTATTAATTTTAATATGTCTTCCTTCTTTAAAATGGTGATAATATTGAGACTACACTTTGAATTAATTAAATTTTTTTGTAGAAAATCTCTTATATCAGAAGATATTACAAATGGGGAATGTGAAAGAATGTTGAATGAAATTGGGGGTGAAGAAAGGTATACCAAACTATATATTTAGTAGCTACATATTTTGTAACGAAATACATCTTTTGATTTATTATTCTTTTGAGGAATACTACTCCTATGATACTTACGAACTGGGGTATAATACCGTACTATCATACAAATAAAACATTCGTCCTATAATAATAATACCCGCAGATTGGATCCTAATTCAACTATCTTCGATTGATTTTGTGAAAGATAGTTGAACGAATGTAAAATATTGAAAACTTTACTGTAATACGTGTCTATCGACGATTTCTTTTGCCTTTTTTCTCAACAGTTTCTCAAATTTGAATTGTTCCCATTTTATATCAAAATCTTTCAGTGGAATAAAAGATTCAAGAATATATAGCAAATTTTATGCACGAAAATAGTTTTATGAGTTTGTAATCTTGTCTTGTTTGACATATAAAAACCGACAATAGTAAAATATCAAAAAATATGAATAACACGATGGAAGCATAGGATTCTCATAATATTTTTTACATTGGGTTCGTTTGAAAACACAAAATGCCTTCAGCAACATGAAACCAACATATTTCCAACTTTTACACTTATACTCTTCGTTGTTTTTTGTTTTTTTTTATAGCTGCAACCACTTTTCCGGGTTTATTGCCCGTACCGATAACGTAAGCCCGCTTTTATTTATTCGATTTTCAAACGTATTCTACAAGCAATATCAGTTGAAACTTCTATATTTACCTAAAAAAAAAACAACATATCGATAAAATTAGCGGAAGCTGTGATGTGACGACATGTTTTTAAACTCATTACTTCATTACACATATCGGATATAGAAAACAATCGATTTTAAAGTTAGTATTGTTATTCTAATCGAATTGTGGTCAAAATAGTTTCTATTGGAGATAAATAACTTGTTAATCGTATAATGCCTCTATTAAACAGGTCGATTATCGCAACAACAAAATTGCCATCAATAATATATATAAATTGCTATCGGCAACAAAGGGCAGTAAATCCACAGCGAATTCTGATAAAACACGGCCCAGTGACGGTGGCTGTTACAGTGAATTCTATGCTAGTACCGCCAAATAAACATATTAAAACTAAGTCCTGATAGAGTACTTCATTATTTTCCTTTCTAATACTAGACAAATATACCTACATTTTGAAACACAATGGAAAGATTTTCAATTAAAATCATTGAAAATGTAGGTTTTTTTAATGAATTTAGTAAAGTGATCAGAATCACAACGATAATTAACTGGAGCCGTTTGATGTTAAAAAGCGTTTGACCAGAGGGTGTATGTTCGTGTAGAGATGTTCTATTTAACTGTACTACCCACCACACCACAAAGTGGTATACGCTGCTACCACGTAAAACTCAACACTCTGACGATTTTCAATAATTTATCGTACGTTGAAATCTGTTTCGCTTTGATCAAGATGATAGCAATGCGTAAACATTCCAAAACACGAAAGTAAATACTTGCGGCTGACCACGTTATGCTAAAATGCCTCTCTGACTCCTCTCTAATCCACAGACGCCAAACAACGAAATGCTCAACTAGTAAACATACAAAACGAGAGACAAAGACAACATTGTTGCTGGAATGCATTACTTATTACAATTTATAACTTCCAAAACATGGCCAATTCGTCGACAATACTACTAGTCAGTTTTGTGTCTTTACAGTCGTTTAAGTTGGAGTTAGAAGGGAAACAGTTACAATGAAAGTCAACTGAATCATGTAGATCTTGTGTATAGCTTATATGATGTAGACTTTTTCATGAATGCTAAAGAGTTTGGCAATAGTTTTTTTTGAGGTAATCATTATTTTTGAAACATATTTATACGTGACCCAACATCTGTCGAACTTTTAAAATGGAGTTACAAATTTTCTGTGAAAGTTGTCGACAACGGAAAACTTTGATTTCTATTCTTGAAAGAAGGAATCGTTTATTCCGATACCCGAAAGTTTTTCTTTACCAGAGTTTAATAACAAAAACGAGAAAAAACTTCAAGTTTTTGGGGTATTTTCAAGCAAATGAATAGATATTCATACCGATGATCAAATTTGTCTACCCAGAACTGGATAAATGATGTTTAATTTAAAATTTGTAGGATTAATAAATAAGAAAAGCAAATTATCATAGCGCTTGTCAAAATCCGGATACAATAATCATTATTTTGTATCGTTCTATGGTTTCTCTCATCTGGGTAGCGAAAAACTGTTCTTTTTAACATTGTTACGAATAGACGTTGACGTGGAAAAATGACGTTCCAAATAGGAACTCATATCGGATGGTCGTTAGAAAGATTATGATAAATGAGTCACATCATTGGATTGATAATGAAATATTGGAATCGCCTTGAAACGGTAGGTGATCCAATACCAATATCGGAAAGTGCGCCCCTTTAGTGCCAAGTTTCTTTCCATCTCTCCAATACTACCTTTGCAGGATTAAAAAACGACCGCGATCCACTCGTAAATAACAACATTGTTGCATGGTCTCCAGAATATATCACCATTTATATCAGTAAGCAGTTGAACATTTCGTCTCTCACTTGTTATTTTTATAGCCGAATGCGTACTCCAAATGTATGGCGCACCCCTTCGATCAACGACACAAATCACCCCCGGATGGTTTCAAAATGTGTTTAATCTAGAAAATTGGATGCTAATTGCCGCCAGGCGACTAACAACCACATCTCCACATAGACACTATCTTTATATGGTTTATAACTTCCCATATTGTGTCTTAAAATAATACTGGAAAACTGGCAAGAATTATATTACAACTAAATGTAAGTGTGTGTTTGTGTGTGTGTACATTTCCCTTATCTGGTGCCAAGTTAGAAGAAAATAAGATCAACTTGAAACAGTTCCAAATTTCAAACCAAACATTTCGAGTAAATTTACAATATTGCTAAATTTCTTTTTACTTCAGTTCAGTACAATAAATATTCGATAATCTAGCAGCTTTAATTATAGGAGTATTTTATTGTGATTTGATTTTATTAACCGGATTGTGGGTATGAGTAAGTAACAGTCCACAATTTTATGACTTACATACCGTTTTTATGGTTTGATCAGGTAAATACATATAAATAATGCATTTTCGTCTAATAGGTGCCGGATTATCGAACACTTATGGCATTTTTAAAGCATTCAACTGCAACTCAGTGCTTTCTAGTATGTTTTGAGACTTATCTTTTTAGATTTTGTACCATTGACTTAATTTCTTGGACGTTTACGCATTTCATACGTGATAGAAGTAGAAATTTGCTTAAAACTAAGCCCTTTTAATGTAATCTATCACAAAATCCCTAGAGATTTTTTAATTTTTCCTTCTCTTTTCTTCTTTATTTTTTCCAATTTTATCATTGCTGGCTATTAGTTCCCTTTCGAATAGATTCTTGTTTTAGTATCCACCATTTACATCCGGTAATTAAAATGTTTGTTTAATTGCTGGCGATTTTGAAATGGCAAAATATCAGAGCATTCGTTAATTAGTTAGATGAGAGAGAGAAAGAGAGAGAGTTAAAATAAAAAAATGGAGAGGCAATAAAAAATTTTCATTTTCGGTAACTTTTCAAAGCGAAATAAAATAATATAGTCCCCCCTTTCAGTGTAACAACGATGAGTGTCGATTATTTTTATGTCAGTTTTTGAGCTACTAAAGAAGGGATGTTAAATGGTAATTAAAACCGAGACCTAATTAGAACGGTTTAAGGTGTTTTATTAGAAAGTTAATTTCAGAAAAGGGTACAGTGATGTAAAACTGTATAAGAAAAGGCAATATCAGCAGAATGGTTATAACTCGATATATACCGATTATTCAAGTGCTTGGCAACGGCCCAGATATTCTTGTGTAGTATTTCAAACTGTATATTCGAATCGTTGTTCAGTTCCTGTAAAGAAAGTCGTGTAACAACATCTTTATAAATGAAATTTTTCAAGTACCGTACGGATAATTTGGACTGAGAAACATCATTTCAATAGGAATAATTTAGACTTAGACCTGAAAAGATATAGTGGTGTTATGTTTACAATTGGAGAAATCCAAATGTTACTTTTCCTTGTTTTTTGCTTTCAGTCAAGTTACTTGACGGCGCCTATCAAATACTGTTTGTAAATTTGTTTCAACAACAATTTTCATATAAAATTCGTCGTCAAGTTAAGCTTGAATTGAATGTGTGGTATTGAGTGGCAAGGGCACTTGTTACTCAATGATTGGGGCAACAACAGACTGTAATTACCTTGTCAATTTGCGAACAGATTGCTTGTATGTTTAAAAAAAAAATCAATTGATAAGTTGCTACATAATTGATTTATTAATTGATTGTATGTCGTGTTCAAGTCTAATTGTAAGTATCTCTTACACTGGCGTTGTTCAACTTTGATCTTCCAAAATCAGAAAATGTAATCTATTCGCGAACATACAACCACATAACATCTAGCATCTGAATTATATTGCATATTTCTAATTAATTAAAACTCATTGCACGACACGATTCAATTCGTTTTTGGTCATGTATACGACACATGAAGTATTACTGTGCCATACACATACATACACACATACCAATACATACAGTTGAAATTAAATTTGTGCGATGTAATGAAACAATGAATGCGATTTGTTGTATGTTGGAAAGAGAACGACGAGTTCGTGTCAAAAATTTAATTACTCAAGTTGAACGATGTACCTACATAGCCACCGCCACCAGTGCCGGTGGACGAATTTCGTCGGTGAATTGATTACATACGTTAATACTTTGTTAGTATTAGATGGGCGGCTTTTTTTATGAAAAAAGAAACAAAACAAAACAAATAGATACACCTGTACTGCGACCTTTGTGAGAATTATATCAATGCATTTGCTTTATTTATGATGATATCCGAACGGCTATTTCTTTTCTGCTTTTATTGTCTTTATTATCGATTTGTTCTCTTGTGATACGTTAGCAAACACAGATAATGTGTGTCATATTCAATCATCATTGGACGGTATAATTATCGATTCAGAGATTTTTGACAAATAGTATTGTAATTTCTACTAACAGTGGAATCTTAGAAATCTCACCCAAAACAAGGCAGTGTTTATAGATTTTGTTTTAAGAGATCGTGACTGCTCATACTGCAGTGTAGTGAAAATCTGCAACTTGAGAAATGTCTACTGATTTTGTCACTTTTCTGAGGTTCCACTAAACCTCATCATCACTCTGAGTGAGAACGAAGATCTTCAAATTGATTAGTAATTCCTGGATTCCGGATTCTGGATTGAGACAGAGGGTGGAGCTGTTGTTCTTCTACAGACAGGCAAACCTCAGCAAGCCCATTGTGCACCCTCCTTGAAATTGTCAGTGCTTAATTCCTCCGATCCAGTCTATAGTCTGCATATATCGCGGGAGCGTTATCAGACAATGACATCGACCATGCTAGGCTAGTTCTCCCTCCGCATGGATCCACAATATTGGACAAGCTCATTGACAAAACACATGTTCAATAATTTCCTCTTCATCCTTGAAACTTTGACAGATGAGGCTATCTTCTAGTCCAGTGATTCTCAACCACTGTGCCGCGGCACTTTAGTGTGCCGCGAGATTCTTAAAGTGTGCCGCCAAATTTTACGAATGCATACAATAAAAATTATTTTGTATGTTGTATGTTCTTATGCATAGTGTGACTGTTCTCATGCAATTCTTTTAAATTTATCTTATTGTTAGTGTGCCGCCAAATTTTTTAATCATTAAAAGTGTACCGTGATGAAAAAAAGGTTGAGAATCACTGTTCTAGTCCCATCTAGCAAAGATGCTTCTTAGTCCACAATGTCCAGTGAACGTGCCCTAGAGTGTTGCAGGCAAGATTTTGTGTTGATTAGTCATTGTTTAGACTGGTTGGTTTCTCACATTTTTACGTTTAACTTGGACAACGCACCACGACATACGTATGAGACAAAATGCTTATCGCTTATCTTGGTAAAATAGAATCTGACGAGTAGTGGTTAACAAAATGTGGGATGTTAGTCGAATAAACTTGACTATTACATTTCTGTATTTATCGTGTATCTGAGACAGTGCCGGCTCAAGAACTTTCGGTGCCCTGTTCAAAATTCCTCTTGCGCTCTCTTCAAAAACTACTCTTGCGCCCTCCCGCCAAAAAACGAAGGCAATTCCGAGTACTGGAAACGAAAAATGGAAAAACCATATTATTCTAAAAATTTTGCGCCCCTAATATTACAGCGTTATGAGCAGTCGCACCCGGCGCCTTCACCATTTTGAGTTTAGTTTTTCGGTAATAACGAGAGTAATAATCAAGTAACAAAATGTAATTTTTACTGAGATAAAGTAGAGAGTTTTCTCTTCAATTTGGTGTAATTGGCGGGAAAATCCTCTAAAATTTGAGAGATTTATGTTAATTTTAATAAATTTACCCGGCACCTCCACCATTCTGATTTTAGTTTTTCGTCAATAACGAGAGGAGTGATCAAGTTCACGAAATGTAATTTTACTGAGATGGAGTAGAGGACTTTCTCTTCAATTTGGTGTAATTGGCGGGAAAGTCCTGTAAAATTTGAGTGCGGTCGCACAACTTGATCGTACCTTGAGCCGGCCCTGATCTGAGTAGCAGATTGTTTGACGACTACCGGAGTAATAGGAACAAAAGTAGAAAATACACCACATATACGTATATCGGTACAGAGAAACAAATATTGAACGTAACGTAATTGTTGATCAATTCACTCAATTAATCTTTTCCTCATGAGTTATTGATCAACAAAGATGGGAATAAATAAAACATTAATCTTGGATAAGTACCTAAGGGTTATAGAGTGTAGTAAAGTTATAAATAAGTGCCTCTGTCAACTGATTATGAGTCAAAGTTGTTTAGATATGTCGACAAATGGAGAACGTTTACTACGTTCAAACTTAAGTATTTCGTACATGAATTTGGATTCCATGTAAATTTCAGCAATAAACTGTACTTGAGTGCTCCAAACTCGCGAATTCGTTTCAAATGCCAACGAATAGGGGAAATGAAACAAGGAAATTTATTATATCAGACTCATGCATGCGTGCATTCGAATTTATATAGCAGAAAATTGCCTTAAAAATTTCTTTACAAACGTAAAGTTTCAATATCTCTAGTAAACAACTTTTATTTTTTATTTTTTTTTAATACAGTTTCAGTATTTTTAATACTTTCACTGAATCAATCAAATAAAAACAAGTTTCGATTGCCGTACCACAAGTGAACAAATTGTGAAAATCCTAAAATCTTCCAGTCTCCATTGCCACTTGAACCGATGGAACAAGATGGAAGTAATTATCCTTAGGGCATCAATTGATTCGCTTCCTCTCGCTCATCCAGTATTGTGATCCAAGTATATAAACATCTTTATTGCAGGCGTCTCTTCAGTATTAACTGTGAGTGAAATCGCTGAACGTCTAGTGATGACGGTAAATTAGGGCTAGTTATAGTCGAGTTAATTGCCATTAGGCAAAAGGAACAAAAGCTACTTACTATGCGAGATTTTCGTTACGTGTTCTATGATGACAAAGATAGATGAGGAGCAGGTCTATACGTATACGTCTGGTGTAAGGAATCGACAGTGTTGGCAACGGCATCTCTCTATTCTCACACAGTTAACGTAAATATGATAGCAAGTAAGCACTGGTACTTCTGTAGTGGTGCTGTAGTAAATGATGATGAGCAAAGAGACAAAACTTGGCAGTCATTACAACGCCCGAGTCTTTGGCATAATTAGAAGATGAAACTTGACACGTGTTACCTGTCAAATTGTTATCACCTGCTTATTCCATTACGCGACACCGGAAAATTCATAAATTGGGCAAACTCATTTTAGAAAACAACGTTATTTCGCTACCAAAACGAGCTGTTAATGGCCAATTTACACCATACTAATTTTACGAATCCTATTTTTTTTTTGTATTCTCAATGCTTTATTATAATTATTATTGCTAATTATTATTCTAGTCATTTCAAATTTTTTATGGACATTTTAAATATTCTGAGAGGATAACGTTTGTGATTCATTTGGTGGAATACTTTAAGTACCAAAATACATTCTATCTACGGGATCATTCAATAGAGAGAAATTGCATAGAATTCTCCATTGGTCTTATGTGGAAATTGTCTTTGACACAATAAATGAGAAATGTCTTTTGTTGCCCATAATCTTGGTAATCTTTGGTTGGATTATTATCGTCGAGAAAGGAAGGACTATATTTGGAACGATAATGTCGTTATAACAATCATCATATAAAATATTCATCATCGAATTTGACAATAATAATTTATTATAACACTAACAAGATTTAAAAAAGACAATCTAGTAGAAAATGATTACTGGTTTCACGACATTTTCTTCAATGAAAAATAAACTGAGTCATGAAAATTTTCCCACCGGCTTGATTTGATTTTTTATCACAGACTTACGTACACAAATGAAATTTTTTGAAAGATCAAACCTCTGTTATTTTTTTAATTATTAAATTGAAATAAAAATCAATAGGCCCGGTGTGATATTTTATTCAGATTGTTTTAGGAAAAAAGTGAAAATTGTTATTAATGATTGTCTATCCAGGTGTTATACACCAAAAATTTGATAAAACACCATCACAACATGTCATACTTCTTTATTATTTTTATGCAAATGTCTCAACATAAATATATAACAAGGTTGCTCAAGACAAAGTGCTTATTATAGAATAACACGTGTAGTAAGAAAATAAAAGATTTCTCCTTTTGTTGTTGTAAATCAGGACAAAACTGCTGTCTGTGAGATTGTACGACTACCGAACGCAGTATTTCATACTGATATGGTTGAGCTTGTTTGACGTGCGTATTATTGACATATGTTTGAAGAAGAAGGACGGTCACTGTATCTGTTCTGTGACAACATTCTAGAAATTCCATTTCACGTTATAGTCCCTTTGAAAGGAACCGAATATTTTTTGCCTTCCAATTCCATTTTTCTTTTCCTACAATCGTTTATATTCCCTCCGGTATTATTGTAAGAATTAATTGTAAAATTATTAAAAAAAAAAATGTTTCAACTGTTCATTTCACGAATGAATCCAATTAAGTCCTACCCTTACAACTAATTGGTGACAATTAGACAAATTAACTCTAATGCTGTTTTAACTCATAGTCCTTTAAGACGGTTGAAATAGAACAAATGGAAGTTAACCGCCACCGAGACCCGTTTACACCAAACAATAAGCTGATTTGACGTTTGAAGGTAATTTAAGATGACTTGAGAAAACTGACAACAAAGTTTGGAAACTTATTTACTATGAAAATATTAATTTTAATTTCAAAATAAAAAATAAAAGAACTAATTGTAGTAAGTGTGATTACTTTCGCATTTGGCGAACACGATTGCCACAAATTTGATGAAATGTGGCGGAAGAGCTTGTGAAAGATTACAACTGAAATCGGAAATCGACTGCACACTAAATCGTATCAATTGAAAACTAATTGATAACAACTGTACTTGTGTTATCAAAAACCCAAAAATATTAAACGACTTGATCAAATAATAAGAAAAATCAATTTAGCAAAAATATACATAAACTTTTTGATTTCTTTCGTATAATATCCTACAACGGAATTACGAGTGCATTGTAAGGATAAGGCATTTCTCTGAGAATTCCCGTCGTTTCAACATAGACATATGTATAGATAGTGAAATGTATGAGATACCTGCTGAAATTCCAGTTAACTAACTGGTTACATTTATGAGAAGCTTTACGTGCAGCGTTTCCTGTATGCTTTATTTTTCTGAATTTCCTCCAGAGACAATCCTAAATTAATTGAAAAATTGAGCAATACTCAACTGAATGACGACGACAGGTCGTTTATTTTAATATTCTAAATTTGAATGTATTAAGTTGCATCAGTATAAGGTTGGTGGGGTTGCCATTGCGGTTATGGAAAGCGATCAAAGTGAGCTTGAGTGAAATCCCTATACGAAGTTGGATACGGATACACCAAGACCCTTGAGACGACCACTTGTCTTTGTGTATATCTGTCTATGTGTATATGTATGTGTGTATATATATACTATATACTATATGTATATAATTGTATATATCACCACATTGTTCTAGTTCAGACATTTATTTCGTGAAAGTTTCATTGCCTGTTTTCTAGTTTGCCTTTAACTATTCATAACTAATCATACAAACTTTTGATGACATACTCTCTAACAATTGACAAATTTCGATTGTCGAACGAAATCAAACAAAGAAACATTTCAAATCAATTGAATTTTATGATAAAGACTTTCCTGTTTACTATATTGTCGATGTTTCTTACAAGAATGGAACAACTGATGCGGGGTTAGTAGTAGATATCAACCGAAAGCAAGGTTGTTAAATTAATACCTCAGTTGTTTCATCATATAAGGAGTTTGTTACGAAACAAGGGTGCATTATTCGGGGAAATACAAGGCATTCATCTTGTCTTCATTTAAAGAGAGCTACTAAGAGCTTAAGAATAATTCCTTGTAGATTGAGTTCATGGTTCTAAGTTTGGAATATAACAGACACTAACGATCTAACTTTTAACAGAAATAGCACAGACACTGCTATAGTTTGAATCAAAAAACAGCTCGACACGTGCTATTTTGTTCTAATTATCATTGAAACAAGACCTTGATTATAATAGAAAGTATTAATCACAATACTACATTAAAATTCACTAATGAGAAAAAGTAAACTAACAACATAAGCGGAAATGTGATAGAAACCAAAAACAAATCGAAAAAGTCGAAAAGAATAGAAGGCAATCGAAACGTTTCAACGAATTTCAGTTTTATGCTTGAACAGTTTGAATTCTCCATTTCTATCGTCGTCGTCGTCGTCGTCGTTGTCGTCTTTTCAATTTGAGGTTTTCGTGTAAACTAGTCGACAGCAACGTTTACTATCAATGAATAGAAATGCAATAATGAAATGTGCCAACCAACAGCAACCAATCTTATTGATTATAATTCAAAATCCTACGACAATGGTACGAATTAAATCGATATATCCGTTTAACATCAGTTTTACTGAATAATTATATGCAATCAGATTGCCAAGTTTTTAGAAAGATTACAATAAAACGAGAATGAAGAAGAATCCGGGTGAATTCTGCAGTATCTCGATGCAGTCACAGCAAATTTCCGATTTTTACCGCTACTATATCGAACAGAGAAGAGAAACAGAGATAGTGGAGAAAACGTATATATAGAAAGAGTGAGGATGATAATCTGCATTAAATCGAAAACAAAAATTGATTGGAAATAGGATCGTATAAATTGTCTGTTCGTGTGGATACTGGTAAATTGAGAGAGAGAGAGAGAGAAGCGGACGGGTTTTAAAAATGTTTGTAATCGCCAGCAATCTTATTAAGCAATTACTAACTGAACGGTAGGAAAGTCGAATTAAAAACGAACGATTTCTTTGTTCCTGATTTTCACAAAATTTCCACAAATTCAATTATTTCAATTCCAGAATGAAATATAATGCGATATTATTAGAAGTGATATGTTGTTATTGGTGATCGTTTCAAGGGGAAGAAGATCTTTATGTGTAGTCGCAAGAAAAATAATAATATACTGGTCTATAGATGCGAGACGACATCGTCGATATGTAGGTTCGTCTTCATGACCCATACTTCAAATTTCCCACATTATTGATTCAAAACAGGGCAATGACTTGTCTCGTCTATCTGAATTACTATGATAACTAGAATTTTTTGTAAGATATTGAAACAATTAGGAAATAAATGATCATTAGTTGTCGCATACTTGTCCTGTTTAGTTGCATGTGTTGATCTTGTATATTGATAGAAACTAAGCAATTGCAGTTTAATTTCCTTGCACATGGTAATTGCATTTATCAAGGTATCGATAAAATCAACTTATTGTTAGAATAACAGACTGAACAATTAGAATATGAAACTTCCAGTAGGGCTGTCCTGTTGAATGTGTTTTCGCACATGAGTGACATTGTACAGTAACAAACACATATTGCTGCCAAATGGATCTGACAGATCTAATTATTTATCCGTTCGGTCATTGTAACATCTTCCATTTATAGCCAGAACAAATCGACATAGTTCCAAAACGAGATCTCCCAGTTGGACTTGTATACAGTTGCAACGACAAGCCAGACAAACGATTCTATTAAAATTAGCAGCTAACCAACAGAAAACAATCAATAAAGGAGAATCATATTAGCATGTTAACAATACCTTTGGGGCATAAACTGTTCGTAAGAGGGATTGAAACTATTGAAGAGAAGTTACTAAATATGATTTTCTCATATGTATAATAGTTACATATACCTATATGTATAATATCACTATAGAAAATCAACTGGAAGCCGTTCTATCTATGATACATTTCATCGTTTCCATGCCTCCGTTCTGTTCTTTTCGCCCTTAGAAGGAAAATGATGTCATCGAAACTTTCCCAAAATTATTAAGCAACTTCAACGAATATTGTGGGGTGGATTTATTTTATCTCAAATAGTGCAAATTCTTGAGAAGTTCCCAAAATCAGATGCGCACAAACGTAGTTTATAGCAACATACGGTGACAATACACCCCCCACGAAAGAGCACGTATTTAATTAATGTCTAGAGAGAATATTGTTTTTCAGTAATCATCATAAAGCACACAACCACATTAAAGTCTTGATAATAAATAATCTTTTTTTGTCGAATGAGAAAAAAAGGCCAAAGAGCTCATTAAATACGAATTAATTCAAATAATTTGAGTTCTTGTATAATTACGTAATAAAAATTGTCAAATGAAAATGAAATGGAATGTCTGGAATTTTCAGTGCGGTTTTTTTTTCGTTTCAAATGTTATTTTATAAAAGAATTTTTGTTGACATGTTAATTATTGGCAAACGAATGCCCACAGTAATTGCCTCAATTATTGTTTCTTCAATATAAGCTATTATTTTGCCAATCGAAGCCAGTTTGAAAGCCAACCCTTAGTGGTCGCGTGACCGTCGGTAGTTAACATTTCCCGGTTCCTAGTGAAATATTCACTGACATGAAATAGAAAATGCCGAAAGTGCGTTGGTTAGTGTGTTGTTCGTTCGATCGACTGTCGAGCAAACCAGCAATGCCAGTAGTAGTAATAGTCGTAGTAGTGGTTGCCAAATTGAACGTCGACGACGAAGTATTTGTGAATTCTGCTATTGTAGCACACGGTAGAAGAACGTTACCAGCATTCTTGGTGTAATTTGTATATGTAGGGGATGCAGTCAGAATAATATGTTGTAGTGCATGTATGATGTTGAAGAGTTTACATTAATATAAAATGTACAATTCGAGAATGATGAAATATTTTGTTAACTTGTTAATGGACAAGTTGTTGTGGTTTTGTGTGTTTATATCGCTGAATATAATTGGTTTTGTACAACTAATAAATTTTATGTTCAATTTGGATGAGAAGCAAAACACAGTTAAAGTTTTAAAGTTGGAGTATGCAAATTTTTCAACAAGAAACTTGTAGTTTTCTTGTTTACCTAAAATTAGAAGCTTCAAGAGAGAGAAAAAGAAAGAGGTATACGTACAATGAAAAATAAAGGCAGTATGTTTGAAATCAGCTGGACTTCTACTGAACTCATGTTATATTCATGCTACTGGAAAGCTTCTTTTAATTAGATTGAAGCGACAGTAACGGCGCATATTAATTCCACTAACGTTGACAATATTTGTGATTTTGTGGTTTGCAACATCTACATATATCAGTCACAATAAACAAAATAAATCATATTTTAGATGGATATTTGTTTTGTTATAAATCATGGTCATTTTTAGTTTTGTATCAAGTCTACGTGAACGAATTGGTTTCGTTTCAAATAACGACAGCACCTTGAACTGAGTATATATTGAATTTATAACATCTATCTTGGGTTTGTAAGGTGTGATTTACAAAAGGCTGTCCAGTACAGTAACTGTAATATTGCGCATCAACGAGCCGAAGTAAATTTATTTCATATTACATACCGTTTTACTATAAATTTCCTACATCTATTTGATTATATAAAGTTCTGGTTCGTTTTCTCTACATGCTGCAGTACTATTTCCTCATCTCGCACTATAACTAACAAACTTGCACCAAAATCATCAACGATGTCAATTTGCTGAAACATTATATTAAATACAAAATTAAGCCATTTACCACAAACATATATGGCAGTACATAGACGCCATTTGAATTTAATCAAGTTTCAAACCACAGCTTCTTCAGCTTATCGGATCTGGAGAAGTTTTATTTGGGCCACTTTCAAAAATTAAAGATATTTTACGATTGTCACAAGTGGTATTAGTTTTTGTGTTATCAGTGGATGGAAATGCATGTGGAATACAAAACGAGAAACTTTTTTAGGTCATACTATTATCTACAGGCATTGTTTATTAGTTTTTTGGCCCTTTTGTAATTAATTGCGGTTGCGCCACTTTTCTTTAAATTTCTAGATAAATGCACCAGTTGGAGTCATCAATATTTAAAACAAACGGCCAAGAATGAACTTAACAAAGAAGGAAAGCTGGCTCTCATGTTGATATTTAACCGAGCAAAACCGAGATCTTTGCAAACAAAAGAATCGGTTGCTAATCTGAAGACAATAGAGTTTCCACATTTAAAATGATTACTCAAAAAAATTTTTTACCCTTAAAGACAAAAGTAAATGATGCATCTGTCGATTGAATTACTATAGAAGTTATAGAAAATTTTTTTCTTGAGCGGTGTTTGTTTTTAATTGCTATTCTTGTGAACTATGAAAAGTACAAATAATAGATGCGTGAAATGTCGGAGTCGTCTGTTTTAGTCCTTTCAACGAGCATTGAAAATGATATACTTTTTTCCATTCTTTTTGAATCTGAAGTTGGCAGAACGTTATCAAATTCTCACAATGCAACTGAACATCAAAGGTACTTGGCAAGAAGTTGAAAACACAAACATCTCGAATCAATTCCATAACTGTAAAGCTTTCAACATCGACCAGAAACAAGCTTTTAAATATTAGCGGAAACAACTTCACAATTTATAACTTAATTTTTTCTGATACCGCAGTTTTTCTTTTTTTAGTTTATTTTTTGTTTCTTACAATAAATTGTATCACAACTTGCAAACATAGCGACGGTTTTCATTGAAATATCAACGGAAACCTAATTTTCATTTAAATCGACATCACAACATGGGAAGTTATAATTTGATTTGATCCTATATAGCTAAATGAAAGGACATTTTCATTTATACCAACGTATGCAAAAAGTTTGATAATTACAATTCAAAAACAACTATTTGTACAGTGGTGATAGTTGATGATTTGTTCAGAACTTCCGTTTCAGTGTTAACCTCTTGAGGTTTGCGATAACGAAAATCGAAATAATGAAGCTTTCGTCTAGTGACGGGTTAATGGTTGTGGTTCTACGAGTTTGTGAAATTATTACATCTGATTCTGGTTACCATGTACTTCTACTCGAATTGCTCTTGTTCCGTGTAATTGTATGATCGTCTCAAAGCAACAAACACTGACAGACAAATAGAATAAAATGATAAAAGTTTTGAAAATGTTCTCTCGAGGATTCGTTCATATCAGTATCATATATCGTACAATCTTAGATGGTATAAAATTTTATTTATTAGTTGAATGTAAAAATATTTATTATATGTGCTTTCATGACAATTACAACTAGAACTTTCTACCAATTTTTGTATTTTTTCCTCTCATCCAACAGAGTAATAAATGATAAGGGATTTGAACTTTTCTCGTTTCATGACAGAGACGGAGATTAAATAAAAATGGCGAACAATGCTTTCATTAAACAACACAGCAAGTTTTAATTACGTGCCACAAAACAAATAAACTTGCCTGACACTGGCACATATACACATACAAAATGATATAAAAGGATAACACATACGAATCCGTCGACCATGGAGCCGTTTTGACTCTGGACGTGCTATATGGCTCACTACTATAGTGTCACCTTCTATCCCGTCTCTCCAAATAGTTTTACTTTATTTATTATATATATATAGTAGTACACGAACCTTTTTCACACTTTTCATCTTTCTGTTCTCTCCTGTATCTATCGAGCAAAACTCTCTTTTCGATTTTTATCAATTTATTTGCTGCCGGATATAGATATTTTCAAACTAGCTGGTTCATTTATCTCCATACGGCCGAAATTCACACACGAAGAAACATTTTATTTTCGCTGACTATACCGCAACGCAACATGAATAACGAACTAGAACATATACGCGAAAAGATTATTCAAAAAAAAAAAAAAATTCTACTCGTACCAACCTAGAACGTGAGCTTTCTAATCTCGAATCTCAACATGCAATTCAACCATGAAAATATTTCTTATGTCTTAAAGAATTTTTCGTGTACCTGACGCCAAAATTCGGCTATCTGCAGCAAAAAATCGGTTCTTAATTAATTTCCATTTAATTAGAACCATAAGAACAGTTATTAGGGGGGGTGACTTTTCGTAATGTCACTGGCAGATGTCGTGAAATGGTCTTATATTTGATTAACTGGCTCCAGCTTTATGTGAGTCGATATAAGTAAATTGCCTGAAACTAATAGATAAAGTTTTATTGGACCGCCCACGAGATATTCAAATAACTGTTTGTTAGAAGACGACGAGTAATAAATTCAAAAATGTAAATGTCGGTTAGGCATATGAAATCAATGAACTGCAACTGAACCGTTAGAAGAAAAGATAAACACAGTCACAGGAATATCAACATTGAGTAGGAACGAGCAATTGAACTGTTGATTTGAATGGTATTTAAAAATACAAATGTGAATCGAGATGGGTAGCTGTATTTTTGTAAAATCTAGAACTGTGTTCAGATTCGCCGGTTGATTTTTCTTCGGTTTTCTTTTTTTTTTCAGAATTTAGTGGGAGAATGAGTTTTTCAATGTTTGTTGTCGGTTGAGTTACGATCCTGGTTATCAAGGTCTGAATTCCGTTCTTGGCAAGACTCCGATAGGGTAGACGAACAAAGATTATGGATCCCCACTTATCACAATAATATGGACAACTTCCCCATTCTGATATTCTTTTTTTTTCATCTTTGGACGGACACTAAACTATAAAGGAATATATGAGCCATAACGCACACACACAACAGAAAAAAACCAAGTAGGTCCCTGTTTTACTTTTCATTTGATAAATGAAGGTTTTTATGGGTTGCTCGGTCAGACTTGGCTGATTATATATATATAGGTATATATACGGATGAATTTGGTAGCTTTTTAATCGGATTAAAAGATAGATAGACAAATCCTGTTTAGGGGATTCTGTTCGAACTTTTAATCATCAAGCTTGTTTCACCACATGAGCGCTAGTACGTGTACTGGAAAAACGTATTTACTAAGTTTAATTACCGGTAGATGCTAGGGCTCCTGCAGGAATTGTAATCAAAACTAAAAGCGAAATTTCTATCAACCTCCCATCGATATACGCAAAATTTCAATTTTCAAAAACTCTATTCTAGGAAATTTCAGTAACATTCAGTTAAGATGACAAGTATACATCTCTACAGTTCTTAAAAGTAGTTCATACATGAATAAAAGCTCTCCCGTACGAATGAGTGACGAAATAAGATTGAAGGAAAGGGAAAAGCTCACACGTACCTACATGGTAAGTATGTTTGATGCAATATTTGTAAGGATATGTCGTTTTATTGCAATCAGGTCAAATGTGTTTGGTGGCTAAAATTTCCCATCTTAGATTTTTAATTAAAATATTTCCGTACACTTGATTGGATTGAGCTTCCGTCTCGCCCATCCATCGAGTTGAAAAGTTGCTTCATTGAGCCGTGTTAAATTTAACATCTAATTTTCCACAACGACCTGTTAATTAGTTATTTCAATAATCCATGCTGTTTCCGAAGTTTTTTCTGATTAAAATGTCAGCTAAGGTTATTAAATTTAAAATGTAATTTATACAAATAGGACTTTAGGTTTATTAAAAAAAAACCATCATAGTATATGGATGGTGGTGTCAAAAACCGTTACTTACCTATTCATATTCTATTTTATAGTAGTAATATAGATTGTACAATAATTATTTATGCAATATAATTTGTTGTATTTGATCAAAATCTAAACTAATTTGACAAACATGAGTTATCGTGCATGCTTCATATCATATATTTCTAAACTTTAGGTAATAAATAATTTATATGCGACGCATACAATAAATTGCATTATATCTGTTGTTATTTTGATAACTTTAATGTAAATCGAAAAACTAATTGGATTGTTTGCATCGTTGCACTAATTGCAATATGCGAACCCAATTTCGGCCATATAACCGACCGATCTTTCAAACTAGATTCGCCTACACATATAAATATAAACGAATCTATTACTTTTATCACCGCGCCCGGCCAACATCAAAACTATTAGTCTTGAAAATTGATTTTTGACATACAAGTTGTAAATGTTTAAACATTTCGTAGTAATTATAGATTAGCATGTTGATCTACGGTCAGTACTAGAGAATCATCTGTTGCCAGTTTGTAATGATAAAGCTTTCGATTTATAATTGTGCATTAGCATGGAGAATGATTAAAGCATGGCTGTAGTATACAGTTAACCTTCAACCTCCTATGCTTATGATAGTTGTTGGATAACAAGCGCTAAACAAGGGTATTTCGGACCATAGCCTTTGGAATAATCACAGTGAAGCAGTCAACTAATTTAACATTGTAATTGCTACAGTGAATTATTATAATGATGTTTAAACATAACAAACAATCAGAATGTACTGAATCCGAATAGGTGGCTGGCTATCCCCAATACATATTTGAGCGATGACGCCTATAGCATATAGCGAATTAATGATATCAAGTAAACGTGATTCGACCATAGGAAACTGGGATTATGTTAAATCAACCAATGTTGCAGCTATTGATCTGCCACAATGTACATTGTTTATTGATATTGGCTCATTCTCATAAATTTCACACCTAATAGGAATTCTCAGAGAAGTAAATCTTGTTCATCGGAAACAGGCTATATTGTATAATTTCATGGCGGTCCAAGGATCATCCTCCACACCAATATTCATAATTCTACTCAGATTCTCACCCTATCCATTATCTCTTATCAATCTCCCTTGCGACACTAGGCGAATTTTTATTGCTAAATTTTCTCTGAACAAATTCAACTTCTAGATATTACAACCACGAAATAAAGGTAATTTATTTTCGAATAAATATTTTACCTTTTCATTATTGAAATGGATTTTGGTTGTAAGTTAATAATTTGACAAATTCACAAATCATGTTCCCTTTATTCTACAACTGTTTCCGAATAATAATCACTCGTAATGCGATCATCAATTACCAAAAAATATGGACAGTGTTTTGTATCCAGAGCCGTATTTAGCACATGGCCAGTGTTATCTCAATAGGCGCTAAAAGTCCTAGTTACGACTCTATGTGTTGGTATATATGTGCCTTTATGTTACTCAACAGTAAATCTATCTACATGGAATTAGCTTACTAACAAATTAATTATTCCAATTACGACTGCAGTGCATTAATTGTAACAACATCCCGCCAGTATGAACAAGTTTACAAACTTTAATCTAAATCTATCGTTGTCTCACAATAATGTCTACCCTAGTGGTAATAATTATCTTTAAATGTGAAAGAAATAGGTGGAAATTTAGGAAAAAAGAGTGCTTCTGAACAGTGTTTTAAATAAAATTTATTTCGTTCTTTGTGCTAAATTTATATTCTGCAGAATGGCAGTCAACACGGATCCGCTCAAAACTTTTGCGGAATACATGAAGACTCGCCCGGCGCATCCACCATTTCGTCGTATCCCCATTTATATACAATAAAATGCACACTAATGTCTTGCAATCGATATGTATATCAACAATAGTTATTTTATCAACTAATCTATTTATTAAGCTAATTGAAATGACAATAAATTAAATAACAAGAGTCTTTCTAATATAAACTCCGATAATGCTGATTAAATTTCCGTATTCATTCGTACACACAATATACAATGATATTTTATTGTTCGTTTGAACCGAATTTGGGTTGTTAAGTTAAGAAAAAAGGAAATAAAAGAACATGTGATTGAAAAAAATTTCATTCCCCAAATGGCGACAATGTCCTCCAGTGAGTGATGATATATCGATCTAGTTAGCAATTTTTCTTCAATGTGCTTTTTTTTGCCGTCGTGTTCGTTTCAAATATCGAAACAATGAAAGAACAAATGTGATCCTTTCGGCGAAAGAGACATTGCAAGAAGAAAGGACTCACCTATTGTGACACACACACGAAAGGATCTTGGGTCTTCATTTGACGCATCATCCCAACACCTCTATTGAATAGGAGTCCGAATTGCGAGGATTCATTAATAATCTACGTCCGGAATGTGCACGACAGCTTACGTGAATATCCCGGAATCTCATTATGTAATCAAAAGGGTCGATTGTTTTCGGAAATTTCAATAATTACTCCGAGCATTTCATGTTGGCGACTTGTTCAGTTCTAATTGAATTTTGTTTGTTATTGTTTAAATCTGAATAATTATCAATAAAAACTCGAAAATATTCATCTCTAGTTCTAGAAATTTGTCGCGGTCTTTCCCCGGAGTTGCTTAGAAAAACAGGAACGTTTCTGTTTCAGGCGCACTGCCCGACTGAGCTGGTTGCATGACAACAGGAGCAATGGTGAATTTCAATGGGATAGCGCGCATGTCTCCTATTTTCCCAACATAGTTCCCGGAGGCCCACACCCCCAAAAAATCTGTCTTTTTATGCTATTTATCTCCTCCCCCGTTTCGTTTACATGTTCCTCTTTCATTTCACATTTCCACTCTGCTAAATCTGCTTTCTTAGATCGTTTATCATCAGCATCTCTTCCCAGACTCTAACGTCCGTTTGTTACGAGAAAATCCTCGCTAGATTTAACTTAACCGACAAGTTGAAGGCCGATCTTCGATTAACACGTTTTTGCAATTAATTGTTTAGATTCGATGATGTGAAGATCGCTCACAAACTTTGCAAACAAACAATAAAAACAAGTAATAACTATTTGACAAAAAAGGAACTGTAAGTTTTAAATTTCCGTTTTACAAAAACGATGAATTTGTATAAGTGGATCTTTAGCAATGATGTTCGCGTTTTCTGTTTGGTACTAACTGCACGGTTTCGTAGATTACGTGATAACGACTTGGCCGTGTAGCACTTAGCGTGATGAGGCGTGAGAGGGTGCGCGCTCCTGTCCAACTTTGGAAACATCCGATGACCGTGTACCGGTTTCCGCAACAGTTGCAGGATCGTTTTTTCTTAACACTGAAGAGACTGTCGATAGTAGCTTTGTTCAACTCTCAAACGTTCCTGGTACATTAATTCGAATGTCGTACTTGTATCTTGCGAAAAGTTATAGGAAAGTCGGAAAGTAATTAGCTTTTTTCATTCGATAGAAAAGAAAACCTCAAACTTCAATGACGTGCAACGAAAAATTTTATCGACGATAATATTGTTGAATCAACAAATTACAGGAGGGCATGGGTTTCATCAAAATTGCATCTAGATTTTATTAGTTTTTTTGTGGTATTTGGTAGACAAAATTAATTGCTTTTGTTCAGAAATTTGATGACAACAAAGATACAGAGACAGTACTTTACTTTTCATCATTTCTCCCAATTTACCTCAGGCATTCGCGTTATTTCCACGTATTTCATAAAATTTAAAAAGTTCAATTCAAGTTCAGATATGGTTTCATATTTTAAACGGAAACTGCACAGTTATGCTACAGTAAAAATGCACCACACATAGCTTTATCAACAATCTCAATGCAATGTATCCGTACGAAATATACAGACTGCAATGTATACAAACATAACATGTCAGACAACTAAACAGTTCAATTTTGTTAAATCCCACGTTTTTTTTTTTGTACATGTGTTTAATATAGAACGGGATAGTGGGACAAAAATCCGGAAATAGAGTAATTTGGATAATAAAAATGCTTCGTTATAACACAACCTTAATAATACAGATAGCATGCAGTTACATCGTCATGCATAAATTTAAAAAGATAAAATTTAACATTTCCTAGCTATCCCGGGGGCTCGCCTTGATCGAGTCGGGATAGAGTTAAAAGCAGTCTCATTTTTATTCTATATTATCATAATATGACGTTTATGGTCGGACAAGTCTCCTATATTATAGATCTCCAGTAATTGCTTGATGCGACTCGACTCTGATAGGTAACTATATCGTATAGTTTCGCATTATTTTAAGAAATAAATAACTCTGAAAGAAAAATAAAGTCAAATTCCTTGGCATGTTTGTTTGAATTCAACCCAAAACAAGATAAAAAAAGAGAAGAATCTCCTTTTGTGATTCGTGTGTTTACGAAAATGTTTCTTCTATTTTTCAGTCAATTTTAAAACAAAGTAGTCAAGATAATTTGCAACAACACAACTTCAATTTAGTAAAATTACACATATTTTAACGGTGCCAACTTAATCAGTACAAACCCAACATTCACCACACCCTTGTTGTAATGCGTCTTGGTCCCTTCTCCTAATGATATGCAAATGACTGTGCTCCTTTAGGCAGGGAGATGTTTTCCCATTCAACTTGCCATTAGATATGCAATTCCTAACTCGTAGGCACATTATATCCAAAATGCATTCGTTCTGTTATTATTAAAAGAACGTTTTAGTGGAAATTGTCTCAATTCTATTGCCCTTGTTCTGCTTACAACCAGGCAAGTCAAATAAAAATAGGTGTAGAATACGAAATTTAGCCAAAATCTAATGATGCGTTGTCGTTGAAATTTACAAATTATTCCCGCATTCTTGTAGCGTAACACCGACTCCGAACAGTTCCATGCCAGTAACACAATCACAATTAGTTACCGTCCAGCCACACTATTCGGAAATATTGGCAGTGCTTAGGGCATTCAGAGGGTAGCAAATTCGTTCAATTAATCAAGACCGACCCCGCAATGTCAATGGATGTTTATTTTCCGATTTTCACAATTTATTAACAAATTGAACACAAAAATCGCTCACGACACAAGATCAATTACGTTTAAAATATTCAAATTTGTCTGTAATAGAGAATAGAATCGCATACCTGCACATCTCAACCGTTTTCTTTTAAAACGATGTCTCTTTTTTACAAATTTTGGAGTGAAGAAATGTAACATTTAAATGCATTGGTCGTTCAAATGGTGGTGTCTGACGGAATTAGCGCACTCACTGAGAAATTAGGATGCCAATCGCAAAATATCTTCATATCTCTTCTACAGTACACTGTTCGGGTACACAAGAAACGCGAGGATTATTATATGGATTCCATTTAGAATTTTTGTTTGTTTTTTTGAAACTCAACATCCTTTTAGAAGCAACACTGTAATTTTGGCTTATCGTTCAATTTCTCCATTACAAACAGGAAATCTTATTTACCCTGCTTTATTCACAAATAAGATACTTATGTAGATAGATATTATTGTAAATTTCAATCGTTTTGTCTTTATTTTTCGAAAATATGAAGCAATAAAAAGGAAAAGGACGTATAAGTTATTTTATATGGTTCGTAATTTTTTTATGGGCCTAGTAACAAATTACACGTGATGGTGATTATTATTTTATTTAATTCATATCATGTTTTCTGTGTTTATTATACTCTTAACCGTAGTGATTACCAATTGTTATTAACATTTATTATAGAAGTTTACTGTTTGAATAAAATCCGTCTTTATGAATAATTTATAAATGATCACTAAAATAAATTAAATTATGAGATAAATTGTTGTAGATTGTTATGAGAAGAAACAGTAATTTGTGAAATGTGTGTTAAAAATGAGAAATTACTGACACTTTAATACAAATATGCCCAAACAGATGGTTATAGTTTTTTTTCCACTTGAAAAAATCTGTGCTCTGCTCCCAAAAACTTTGTTGATGAGAATGAGCGAAATCCATAAAACACATATTCAAGAGAGGGCAAAAGATACAAAGAAAGTAACTCTAAGATGAGTTTTATTACAACAATTGTAATAAATTTTCGTAAATCTGTTGAATTTTAAGGTAAATCGTGGATTCTTTTTTTTTCTTGTATACAGTTGATTCCGGCATTATCACAATAAAGATGTCTCTTTTTTGTGTTGGATCCCAGATGGATGTGCAGTTCTGGTTCAGTGAAAATGATTATCAGTTGTGTGTCCGGAGAAAAGTCGCTGACAATTTGCGGCAATCCGAGAACAAATTTCAACATTTTACTTGCAGAAATGTGCCTTTGAAAATTAAACTTTTACAATGCAGACGAACGGTTGGTTGATTTTGGTCGGTTGGTTGGTTTGATGTATATGTTACCGGCAATGTGCGAAATTAGGCAATTCGCGAAATGCCTAGTCAATTTGCAAAATGACTAAA